>OY744532.1:87832881-87887881 GCA_963556195.1 Sepiola atlantica
ATTTTTTATAGCATAGTGGAAAAAAACTTTCCAAGGGATAGCAGATTGGGGGGAATCATTAACAAAAATACTGTAAAACTCTCTTATTCAACCTGTAGAAATATAGCCACATCCATCATAGGATATAATAATTCTAAGATAACCAAAACAAGGGAAGCCATGTTCTCTTCTGGTGTTGATCCCAGTAACACCAGTTCAGTGAGAACCTCCATTATAAATAACCATAGTAGTAGAACATCCAGCAACGGCCCAGCACACAACTGTAACTGCAGAGCTTCTAACATCTGTCCACTGGGGGGGAACTGTAGAGTTTCAAGCATTGTCTACAAATGCGATGTGATAACAGAGAGTAGTAGGAAATCATATATCGGTTCAACCGGGGGTGAGTTCAAAGATAGATTCAGAAACCACATGAGTTCCTTCAGGGGAGGCCAAAGGGAAGACATAGATAGGCCTAACACTTCTGTTGGCCGTTTTGTGAGAAACCTCATTGCTAGGCAAGACCCTTTCGAACTGAAATGGTCAATTTTGGGGAGGGCTAACAAATATAAACCGAACAAAAAGAAGAGATGCAACCTATGTGCATTGGAGTCGTACCACATCATGACATCTAGAGATAATTTACTGAACGCTAGGCAGGAAATACTACAATGCTGTCTGCATAGAAACCGTTACCTGTTATCAAGCCTAAAACCTGGATAGGAGGGGAATTGGGGGAAGTATAAACTTACAGCAGAGATAGGCAAGATGGACACTTCCTGAGGCAATCTGGGGCAATAATTAGTGTATAATAGGGAGGATGAGAATTAGTAACACGTACTTATGCTAAGATATGTCTTAATTCAATTATTAGCGGATACTCGAGACTTAGGTTGGGGGTGATAAGGTAGGAATATTCTATCGGAATAAGGCCCAGTGATAGTCAACTATAGTAAATACTTATTCAGCGGAATAGAGGGGGGAAATTGTGTTACATATAAAAAGATAGTGGAATAATAAATAATAAATCACAATTTATTCTCAGAAATAGATATATTATACGAAATGCATTGGGGATTTCAAGTAATTTTAAGTGAAAAATAAGAAATAGCAACCTGGATGCTATCACTATTTAATTAAATTAGGTTAAATTAAATTAGTTTTTAATTAGATTAAAATAAATAAAACAATTTGGTGGCAGGAATGGGGAAAAGTAATTAAGGAAAAAATAATTTTAAAAACATGCATGCCGACACGGACTTAATTTCTAAAAATAGAAACAATTGAATTTTATAAAAAAAGTATTTTGTACGGGATTTTAAATTAGTAATAATAAAGTCTCCTGTCATTTAACGAGTAAGAGTGATATTTTCCCGTAAAGTTGACAAAAAAATAAACCGGTCCATTAAAAAAAAGTTTGTTTTTTTTTAAAATAGAAAATAGATTTCTGATAACGATATTCCGTTGTAACATTTATTTATGGAATATAGAATAATATTCTCCACAGAGAGTTACAAACAGACACAGCCGTTAAGGAAATATTTTAAATGATTTAAAATAATAACTAGATTTTTGTAGAAGACCTTTTTATAATAACAGTTTATTTTTGATATATGAATAATTTTTTTAAAAAACAAATTCTGCGGGATAGGCTTTTTTCGCTTCGTTAAACAACAAAACGATAATAATTCGGCAGTTAATTAAATGAAGGATATTTTCCCAAAATGTAAAATGACGTCCCAGACACTAGATGATTAATTTCTATAAGGAATAGGTTTAATAATAACTATTTTTAGAAACAGTATTTTGAATAAATAGTTTCTATATTAAGATTTTTTCTTGATGGAAGGGAGTTTTCTGCGGGATTGACATTCAACTCGTCGTGTGTTTATTTCGAAGGGTAATAAATCAACAATTGAAATAAGACTCTTTGAACTCGGACGAACATTTGTGTTGACTTTTCTTTGTGAGAAGTTGGATTTAGAATTCCCATACTATCATTGGATTGGAATGGTAACTTGTGAGCGGTATCTTGAATGATTTAGTTCTTTTGTTTTATTGTGGGGGGGGGGGGGATTTATTCATCATTGTACCGGCTAACGTGAAAGTGTATTATCGCACATTGTTCCGGTTTTGTGGTTTTATTGAATGTATTTGGGACCGACTACCTGCTTGTTGGCTTGGTGGAAGAAATAATGCACAAGCTACTTTTCTAAGACTTTTCTAGGACTTTATTTTCTTATCGTTGTTCTTCCTTGCTTTTTAAGTTTGACTTTTATTTATTTATTTATTTATTTATTTATTTTATTTTTTTTTTTTTTCCTCTTCTTTTCTTAAGTGACCTCATCTATTACAACGCCACATTGTGTTTTGTCGGCAATTGAAACCAGTATTCCAGACATTTAATTTCCCTGATGATCTGCCAAGCAAGTAACTGCTTGGTAGTGAAACACGTGTAGGAAAAAACATTTAATTTGAATAGATAGTATTTGTAAGAAAAAATATCTTTAATGGTGATCATTGGTGTCTTGAAAGGAATGCTTTGGTAAGCCTTCATAAAATCACATATAAATGCTCTGTACTCTGTAATCGAGTATCATCGAGCTTGTTTTTTATTGGAACAACCCCGGTCTTCACTGAATGATCTATTTTATAAGTGAAAAATCTAAATCTATATATATATATATATATATATTAAGAATATATATATATATATATATATATATTAAGAATATATATATATATATATATATATTAAGAATATATATATATATATATATATATTAAGAATATATATATATATATATATTAAGAATATATATATATATATATATATTAAGAATATATATATATATATATATTAAGAATATATATATATATATATATTAAGAATATATATATATATATATATATATATATATATTAAGAATATATATATATATATATATATATATATATATATTAAGAATATATATATATATAAAGAAATGTTGTCCTTATTTTAGAAAGCATTGTTTATATGGGAATATTAATTATTAAAAATAATAATGAGCAATTAGAACGCCATACAATGCATTTTAGTTTTATTAACTTTTTTTTTCCAATTTAATTTTCTGAATTTCAAAATAAAGATATATAAAATACCTTCTTTTTAAAATTTTTTTAGTCCTCATCTCGTTTTTGGTGTTATCGGTTCGGTGTTGATTAACCGAATATAATATATTCTTTTTTTTTTATTTATGTGTGATTAACATTTTTTTAATTTCAATTATAGTTCGAGATAACAATGAATGCGTTCATGCATTTCCTTTAGTTCATTATTTAAGTTCAAGTTCAACTACGCCTCAATACTCGGAAGGTAGCTCGAAAAGTCAAGAATATGATAAAAGAGAATACAAAAAAGAAAAATCAAGCTTGCTTGGATATCTATATGCTGCCAAAATATGCCTTCCATATCTGCCGTCATACGAAGAATATGGCCTGAAGAAGCTTAGCTGATTTCCAACTAAAGCTGATATATCTACAAATTTATAGCTAAAATGTTTGTATGAATAAAAATTTATGTTAAATAAATATATAGCTGTAATTGTTATTGAGCTCTTTATATAAAAATAGTGAGGATTCACTGGATTAACTCCTGTGAACAAAACCTCACCGGAATTATTATATATATATATATATACTAGAAGAATACCCGACCCTGAACGGATGAAATTAATTCCCCTAACAGAACAGTTTTTGCACCACTTTTATGTCCCCTTACAAAGATTAAGATTAAGATATAATGATACTAAACCTTATGTCGAGAAATTTGATTTTGATTCTAGAAAATGTTTAAAATTTAAGGCTTAAGCGTAATTGAAATTCAGGGAAGCTTGCTTAATTGGTGTCTATTGACTATATTAATTTATTATTTATTTGTTTGTTATGCCTCCTTGGGCATCTCCCCTTTAACTATCTTCTCAATTCAACTGTTAAAAAAAAATTCAAACTCTTAGTACAGTATCGATATCCAGATCAAATTCTGTTAAATATTTCATTTGACAACTCCCAAAAGTGCCCCTGCAATTTGTCCCTCCTACCACTTTCTCTGAATTTATCCAACCTCATCTTAAACTGATCCACGCTATTGCTGTTCTTAATTCGATCTGGCAACTTATTCCAAAATCATATTACTCTGTGAGCTAAAAAAACTTAACTGGTTAAATATAATGCAAATCTGAAATATTTGAATTTTCAAATGGAAGGTAGCGTTCATATGCCTCCTAACATTTCTTTAAAATACTCCAAAGAAACTGAAATTTGTGGAATATTTATTAATTGATGTCTAATTCGTATCGTTAAAATTTAACAAAAATCGGAGGTATCTGAATTTTCATGAAGGGCTTCCACCCCCTTTTTATTCCCTTTGCATAAAACTGAATTAAACTAAATATAGTTCACATTTGAACCCCCTCTGCTTAGGAGTTAAGTTCCAAAATTCATAATGATTGTTTAATTAGTTTAGGAGTGAATCCTGTAGATACAAATATATAAACATAAAAACATATAAATATACCTAACTTTATTAAGGTGGTGTTATATGTATGTGAAAGAAAGCGATAAGGTTTGCATTGAATTTATTTTAAAGGGAAACGTTGTAACAATGAAAGCGTTTTTTTAATTTTTTTATGTTTGATTTGTTTTCCGGTAGAAAGAACCTATTTCTCACCTAAAGTGTCATGTAAATGAAAAGAAAAAAAAAACTTTAAAGCAGAGTAATTGATAGAAACACAGTTGGCACGTCTCAGTTTCTTTTCTTAAAACTAAATGTATTCCTCTTTCAACTTTTTCCTGTCTCTAAAAAATATAATCATTACACTATTAAGCTGATTACTTTTAGAGCTCAGAAATTGCTTCAGGCATTTCAATATAATTTTAGCAGTTGAAGTCAGTGTCGCTGCCCGTCGCTAGGGTCTCATCAGCAATTATTCAATAAACTAATGAGACCCTTGGAAATTCCACGGTGCTTTCTTCATCTATCTGTATAATCTATCTATATCTATATACTATTAAAAAGTTATGGTATTTTTGGGAGTTTGTCTCTTCATACGCAAATAAAAACATGTGATTGGTTGACAAAAAAAGGAATAGGCAGAGTACACATTACTATGGCAGTAGTTTTTACGATGTCAGTACCCGAGTTCGAATCTCACATAAGTCTAAAGGATTACTTTTTTTTTTCAACTGGATACGTGTTTCATAAATTTAAAGGAATTAGCATAACAAAAGCGCATAAAAAACATTACATAAATTTATATTGTTTAAACTAAGTGACCTTTTCTTTGATATCTTGATTTTCTAATCAGAATATGATGATATTACACCTTATGTCTAGAATCCTTATTCCAATTTTGTTCAAAATCCATTACATGATTTTGACTCTAGAAAATGTCTAAACTTTAAGGTTTAAGCTAAAGCTTAAGCTGAAGGAGGCTTAAGAAGAAATTGAAATTAAGGGAATCTTGCTGAATTGGTGTCTAATGACTATGGATCAAATTCAATGCAAATCTTAAATATTACAATTTTCAAATGTGCCCATATTATTCTCCCTAAAATCCCTTTTAAATGCTAAAAAACACTGAAATTTAGGGATATTTATTTATTGATGTCTAATACCTATTGTTAAAATTTCACAAACATCGCTAAGTATCTGAATTGTCATGAAGTGCTTCCATATTCTTTTTACCCCTTTTACATGAAACTAAATTAAATTAAATATAGTCCACATTACAACCAGCAGCTATGCTCTAAAATTCACAGTTATCGATTAATTAGTTTAGGAGTGAATCCTGTAGATACAAATATCTTAACATATACACATACCTAACTTTATATAGAAATACAAACAGAGTGTGAAATGCATCATAAAAATACACCGACTTTAGATATAGTACATATATTGAAGCAAAACTCGCACAGATTGCCATATGTTATCTGTCCCCTTCCTTTCTTCTCACTTCAAAACTAACTTGTTTTAGAAATAAGCTAGCAGGTACATCCAGCGTTTTCAGGGATTGAATGAGGACCCTTGTGTACTCCATACTACTATTTTTATTGTCATTATTTTTTTTATTTTTGTTTTTAATGAGTAATCATTTATAATCATCATCATAATCATCATCATCATCATCATCATCACCACCACCATCCGATTTATTTTTCAACAGGCCTTTGCTTAGTCTTCTATAAGAGGGTGGGGCCTGCTTGTCAGTCTTGATCAAAGTCTTCCACTCCAGGCTCGGCGGTCGCAAGGATCTAAGTTTGTAATCCCCAGGGCTGCACGATCACGTTTACACAGCTCATCCCAAGAAAGCTTCGGTCAAAAAAACACTTGAGGATAAGGTTAAATGAGATGGATAAATTGACACTTGAATGATGACATATACTATGAGAAGACTAAAAATTTCCACATGCCACCACTCTAAAAAAAAAAAAGCCGATTTAGAAAACAGCAATTCTTCCTCCTTTATCAGAAACACCATTTATGGAATGTGAAGACTAAAGGACAAACTCGGGTTGAAGCGAGAGTCACTAATTTATATAATTTTCAAATTATAAGTAAAAAAAAATTAAATGGATTAAAACGCTGTCTTTGCTGTTTATAGAGAATACGGCACAAAGGCTGAGCCACAGGTATTATTGTAAAATACCTTAAAACAAAATTAATACCACTTTTGGATTCTTTATAAAATTTCACTTGAGAAAAATTGTGTGATCTTGGTATAGGGCTTTTTTGTCAACTGCATCCCTGGACAGACAGACAGAACCACACATACAGTATAGATTGTTCTAAAAGCAATAACTTAACTTCTTTGACCCAATAAAAGACTGAATCCAAAAAATTAAGTTACAGGTTTTGGTGCTTTCACAGATTAGGACCCCTATACTAACTTTGACCCGTCAGTAGGGTCAGGGTGGGGGTTAGGGTTAGCGTTAGGATCAACGTTAGTGTGGGTCCTAATCTGTGAAAGTACCTAGATTTTAGAACAATCTATACGCCTAAGCAATTTCAATTTTGATGAACATTTTCTGTCAAGATTTAATTATGACTTTTTATAACAATGAAGTGATTACTTAAAAAAAAAAACTAGCAGTAATACCCGACGTTGCTCGGGATTGAACGAGGAACACTACTGTGTCCTTTTTCACTATGCTTATAATACCATATATCTTTCTTTTAAAAATATCTCTTACTGATTTTTGCAGCCTAGGAAAGTTGGAAGGAACTGGAATTTTGGAAAACCCTCTGAATTAGTGTCTTATACACTTGTTAAAATTTCATTAAAATTGGATATACGTATTTGAAGTTTTGGGGAGGTTCTTCCCCCATAGCTCACTTAGAGTGGGACACATACAGATTCAGTCATACCTTCTATGGCTGAAGACTAGTATGGCAGAGAGATTCATGACCGCTTCCATTGTCTTCTCCAGAGAATTTTATACATATGATTTATATTTTATCAAAATAGGATATATTTGAACTTTTAAACGAAGATTCGGCCCATAGCCCTCTCATATGATATACATTTTATCAAAATAGAAACGGTTTTAAGTTTGAAGGGGGGGGGGGGGTTCTGCCCTCATAGCTCCCTTAAAGGATGCATTTAGAGATTCAGGGACCGCTTCCATTGTCTTCCTTAGATAATTTTACATAAGAATACACTTTTATGTTTCTGAATATTTTAGACGAGGATTGATAATTTGTATTATCTGGAGTACTGTTCTCATCTTGGATGGTATCCCACCATTTCTGTATTATTTCGGGTCTGTACCGATTTGATATCATGTTTCAAAATTTTTGAGATGAGGATTCATGATTGGTATTATTTGAATTACTGTTCTCATCATGAATGAGAATAGTAATCCAAATAATCCAAATAATACAATACATTTTTAGTTTTTATGTAGATTCTCTAACCTTTCTTTCTATAGGGAACACACACAGACATTGACATTTATATATATATATATAGGGTTTTTTTGACGTGGTTGTCTATACATCTGAGGAGACCTAATTAAAGGGGTCGAAATAAGTTATTATGTGTACAACCTTAATGTGTGTATAGTTTTTCTTTTTATAATTCTGTTTTGCTCTGTTTAAATTACATTGAGCTCTGTTATTCAGATTCTCTACACAAAATTGAAATCTACACACTATATAGATATAGGTATAGATTTAGCAAAATATATTTGCAGCCTTCTTTTAAAGTTCCCCTGATTCTTTTTTCCAGCTATTTCGTTTTATTTTCTAAAAGTCTGTGTTGTCGTTCTATTCTAAAAGATCCAATATTGCAATCGTCATTAGTTTTGGCTTTTCGCAGGCAAACCTGTTATTATGGCGATCCGTTTGAAACATTTGCTCTCATAAAACCAACAAATGAATAAGCAGCAATAAAGAAAGGGCAAATCCTGATATGGAAGATCACGTTTTGTATCGAATCCATTTGAGAATGTCACTTCAGAACACAATCAGTCGCCTCCGGGAGATTGATTCTGAAAGACAAAAAGAAACAAGGGCAAAAAACATGGTTCCATTGATTTTTCCGTGGGTGGTAAAATCCGAGCTCAGAAAAGCAGGACAGGATGGAATGTCTATAAAGTGTGGCAGGCAGACTTTGGTAAAACATCTATTTGGAACTGAAAGTCTGATGCGATGCTATCCATTTATGCATTTCTATAAAATGGCACCGAGCTGATGAAAACAGCAGCAGCGCCAGTTGTTATTGTTTTACGGCATGCCAACCATTTTATGCCGAAATCTTATTCAATCAATGTGGCTATAGCCGTATAGCAGCGACAGTATCATGTGTTTACATAAAGACGGCTGGAAAAGTAGTTTATGAAAAAGTGGTTAAGCAAGGAAACATGCTAGTAGAAAAAAGGACACAAACACATCATTAAAGCTGGACCAAGATATTTCGGTCAATTCGTTCGACCATATTCATTTGGTAAGAATTGATCCAGCTTATTGTTACTAGCATGTTCCTTGCTTATCCACTATTCCAGAAACTAATTTTCCATTTCGTCTGAAATTTTTATTTCATATTTACTCCCTCATAAGGACGGCTGTATTATATTGATACAGATAGATTAATGCGGAATGGCCAAAGTTTTCAAATTGATTTGTAAAACAGTTGAAGACTTGGTTATATAATGCTATGATTGCCATGCGTTTCTGTAAAATGGCATCGCGCTGACGAAAACAGCAGCAACAATAGTAGTGTTCTTTGCCTTTTTTTTAGATGAGTCAGACTTCTGCATAGAGCTCACGTAGATTGTGCCTCAGGATTGTCTGGTCTGCATGAAGTCCCCCTCGATGGCCGAAGTTATTCGTAAACCTGTAGGATTGCAGGAGTTTAACCTAGACACCATGAACAGCAAGGCTCAGCGGTTGCATGCGAAGTTGGGCAAGGTTTGTGTTGTGACCTTGAAGGGCCGGTAATAAATAAGACAACACGGTGGTACAGTTACAAGAGTGCGTATTTACAGAAATACAGAATAGTATGTTACAGAAAGACTGTTCGTCCTTCATCGTAGGCTCTTTCAGACATAATGTCTAGAAGAGTCCATATATTCCCGAAATAGGGTAGATCACAATCACACAATAACCCCCTCTTTAAAGCAATGGCAGAGAAGAAACGTTGCCACTTTCACTCCATTGATTTACGGTTCAGCGCCTGTTCTTGTTTCCATTGGGTTTTATGGTACGTTAACCTTTATTTTAACCATTTTATGGCGAGATCGTACATGATTTTTGTCTACGATCGATTTATAAAGTAACTTAGATTTTTTTTAATGGTTTTCTTACTTGCAGCACCTAGTCTTTCCAGATGCCCCCCCCCTTCATTTAGTATTGGCCAGGCTGAACGTTGCTTAACTTCAGTGATCAAATGAGAATCAGTGTGTCAATACGAATATAGACATATAGCAGCGACAGTATTCATGAAGAAGAGCGTTAATGAGTATATATAAATGAAATTTCAGACAATATGATAGAAAAAATAAAACGGATGAATATAGAGCTGCAAAAATAAGGAAGCACCAAAAAGTGCTCAATACTTATGAAAATAAGCAGAGCCAATATAAATTCAAATCAGTAGAAGTTTATTATCCAGGCTTCATACTTACAAAGATTATCACGTAAATTTTTTTTTAAATCGTTGATTGCGAGAAATTCAGGTAGAAAACTTCTGTTTATTTATTTTAATTATATATACGAGCCCTGTCTTCAAAGTATCCGACCTTCGACCAGAAAATATATTCCAAATACCTGATGTGGTTGGGACCCTAATCCCCTTCAAAGTAGGCCCTTTGTGCTTGCACACACTTAGCCCACCGATCCGTCCACTGCTTGAAACACCTCTGGAAGTCTTCTTTCGGAATGGCGTTCATCTCTGCCGTCGCGTTCTGCACTATCTCTTCTCTAGTCTCAAAACTCGAACCTTTCAGTGGCGTCTTCAATTTTCGAAACAACAAGAAGTCGCAAGGAGCCATTTCTGGAGAGTAAGGAGGTTGACGAACGACTGGAATTCCATGTTTGGCCAAGAAATGTTGAATCGATTTTGATGAATGTGCGGGTGCGTTGTCATGATGCAGTTGCCAGTTTTTTGCCGTTTACATGTCTGTTTTTTTGTGCCAAACTGCGTTATGAAGACGCCAGAGAACATCTTGATAGTACTTTTTTGTCACTGTTTGTCCTTCCGGTGTGTATTCGTGATGTACAATTCCACGAATATCAAAGACCTTGATTTTGCTTCGCACCTATCGCACTTTTTTTGGCCTTGGAGACTCGGGATGCTTCCATTGCGACGACTGTCTTTCTGTTTCTGGGTTGTACCCATACACCCATGACTCATCTCCAGTTATCACAGTGTTCAGAAACCCAGGATCAGTGTTGGCGGTTTCCAGAAGGTCCTGTGCAATTTGAAAACGGAGGTCCTTTTGTTCTTGCCACGAGAACTTGGCCACAAATTTCGCAACCACTCTGTGCATGTTCAAATCATCACACAAAATTGCATGTGCAGATTCTTTACTCACTCTGACCTCTTGGGCGATCTCCAACATGGTTGAACGACGATCTTCCATCACCAAATTTCACAACCTCTCAACAACAGCTGCACTCCCAACAGTTTGAGGATTTCCAGAATGCTGGTCACTCTCCACTGATGTGCGGCCATTTTTGAATCGGTTGAACCACTCCTTAATTTGTGTTACACCCATCGCATCTTCTCCAAACACCTGCTGAATCTAACGAATTGTTTTGCTTTGAGAATCACCAGTTTTTGACAAAATTTGATGCAGTAACTTTGCTTAACACGTTCAGTCATCTTGAGAGAATCGGTAATCCGACGAACACGTCGTGTAGCACCTCACTTAGCGACCGACAGGCATCAACTAATGCGCAAGAAGTCGGTGATAAAATTCACACATGCGCATGAAGGTGTCTTCCTTCACTGTGTAGAGTGGCGCTGCCCTATCGTCTCTATTTTGCACAGAAAAATAAAGGTCGGATACTTTTTAGACAGGCCTCGTATATATACTAGCAAAAATTATCTGCCCTTCGGGCAACAATTAATCGAGGTATATCCTTCTTCACAGAAAAACAAAGAAACAATTTTCATTTCACATTTTGGTAATTTGGAAAAAACAACAAAAAGATGATTGTGCAAGTTTTATTTGATATATTCCAATGTTGAGGAAATTTACTGTGTATGCACATTGTATTAATTAGAAAAGAAAGGTTATTTTATATGGTATTTGTGATATTCAAAGTCGATTGATTTGATTTTGTATAAGCATACAAATGAAAGTGAATTCCCTATTAAAATCTGATTATATAATGAAATTAATAAACGAAAAAGCAGAACGTCTACTAGTCAAATAAAACAATTATATATAACTAAGTAATTTTAAATGGTTACTTTGTGTTTTTCACCTTCATTATTAAAGACAGAAAAATAAAAAACTTAATGAAGATTAAAAAAAAAATTTTAAGCGGGTATTGGGGGGGGGCGTACAATTAAAAAATATGACATTAACAAAAAATATGGGGATTTTGTATGCTAACAAAGGTGAATAACCCCCACTACTAAAAAAATGAGATTCTATTTTTTTTAAGCGATTACGTATACATCTTAAAAACTTAGCTAAAAGAAGAAAAAAACAATTATTTTAGAATTTGGTAGGGGATCAGTTTCGTATATAAATTTGATGTAAACTGATCCCTCACTTTCTAGGGCAGTAAATCAAGTTTTTTACTACTAACCCTAAGTGCGAGTAGCAAGGTCTTAAACCACATATAATCGCATAAAAAAGTAGAGTCCCCATTTTACATTAACGTGAAACTGATCCCCCACTCTAACTTAAGTTATAAAGTTATGGCAAATTGGTGGAGGGGGTCGTGGCCTCCCAGGTTGGGAAATTCATCTCGATTTCAGTTGTTTTTTTTTGCCATTGGCCACTCATATACCTGTTAAATCCATTTCAAATACTAATTTTGTGTGGGTTTTTTCTTTTTTTACTAGTTTGTGAGAGCGGAGTTATTTTTTAAGAATCGATTCTTTTTAAAGTAAAATTGAGCTAAAATATGGCAAAACGTTTAAAATTAAATCAATTTTAACTTTCTTTTGAAAACGATATTGTGATAATTCAATAATATAAAACTTATAAGAAAGAAAATTGTTTATAGTTGCATACTATATTCTAAACGATTATTCGATGTGTTGTTTCCAAAAATATATATATATACAGAATATATGAAAGAAAATAAATTCTCTTTAAAAAAAAAATCGATATTAAATTAAATCTTTGAGAATATTCTTTACTTTGTTACTACATCTTTAATTGCAATGTAATTTGAAAACTACAAATCAAATAATCGTATAGAATGACGGTCTTTCGAAGACATGCAAGAGTCATCTCCCTTTGCATATTCCCCATTTGTAACAATCTCGGGAAAGAACTAATCACCGGCCACTTAGCAAAAGCAGTTCGTCCAACGATCTGCATGCCTGTGAAGAAAGCATTATCTTTGTCCTAGACTTTTAAAGAAACAAGTCGCTTTCAGAAAGCTCTTGACTGCTCCAACAGACATACAGCATGTATGGGAAAAAACATTTCCTCTTTACCCGGATATCGTCACTGAATTATATAAAAGAACATTAAGAACTGCTATTTGGACGAAAATATCAACACAGATAACTCTCTGGCATATATTATATGAAAGTGCTTCTATTTTAACAGTTTTTTTTGTTCTTTTTATCCTGCCGTTGTCATGTTAATCTTTCATCCCTAAAGAAAAAAATAGGAAGACAACGGTAGAAAGACAAGGAAAAATAAAAATACTATAAAGTTATTTAACTATGGTTGGAATATTACAAGTCTTCAAACAGACTCAAAGAAATAAAAATACTTGTGTCTACATAAGGACGGCTGTATTATATTGATCTAGATAGATTGTTTGTTATTAATGCATGTCCAAAGTTTTCAAATAGATTCGTGAAACAGTCCAAGACTTGGTTATATAATGCTATGATTGTCATGCCAACCCACACCAAAATGCCAGGCAGAGAGAGATTTTACTGCATTAGGATTGAAGAGTAAATAATATGGGAGAATGGAATCGGTATTTTGATGTATATTAATGCAAGAAATTTGGTCGATTGGTCGGCTATAATAACATTTTACGAGTCGTTTGTCTGGTTCCGAAATAAAAGCACTGCAGATGCAGGCTGTTTCTGCCGTTGAAAATGATATGATAGATCATCAAAGGATAAAACTTGCAAACTGGAACAAGCGACCTTGGATTATTTAGTCATTTGGCTTGTTTTTATGTCGGAAAATGGTCAAGCTTCGTTTATGAGAGACTGATTTCGATTGACATACGGAATAAGCCATTTAGAAAGACCAATGGTCAGAAGATAGTGTCATTTTCCCCCATCTAATGTCAAGAGAGTAGAATAATGGTAAACGGTTGTCAGCATTGAAGAATTTGCTCTTTTGGAAAAGCTATCATGTTTCACTTGCCATCAAATGTTCTTGTGACAAAAAAGAAGGCTTGAGATGCCGTAAAACAGACAAAACCGAATTAATCTATTAATTGTTCTAGTCAGAATTTTTTTTTCCAGACTTGGAGAAACACACAACGAAATCTATAGATAAAATTCGATTATTCTCCATCTTTTGATTGTTATTTTGCTGTATATTAATGTAAGAAATCTGGTCGATTTTTTTAATGGAAATCGCTCCAGACAAGGCATAAGGCCACTTGATGTAAGGAACTAAACACAATACTACTTCAAGGTGAAAAACTAGCCAACGATAAGTGTTATATGGATAGATTCCGATCCAGAAACCAGGAATTCTTCCCCCTTTATCAGTAACATTGCTCATGGAATGTGAGGACTAAAGGATAAAATAAGGGAAGCGAGAGTTACAAGGCTGCCAAAAGTAAACCCAAGTTAGTCACTTTCTACTCTTCACGAATCGTTCAGTTTGTCTAATCTATTTTGACTATAAAAAACTTATGTTGTTTTGGGAATATGTCTGTTCGTACGGCAATAGAAAAATGTGATTGGTTAACAGAAAAAGAAGAGGCAGAGTACACATTATTAGTAATGCCTATTAGTTGTTCTACGATGTTAATATTTGAGTTCGAATCTCACTTAAGTCTGAAGGATTTTTTAAAAACTGGATACGTATTTTATAATTAACATAACATAATAACAAAAAAGATTACATAAATTGTTCCTTTTAAAACTAAATGACCTTTTTTATAGTCAGCAAAGAAAGTAGACATAAAGGATATTCTGCATTAGTTAGAAGCGAATTATTTTTGCTTGAAAACATAATTTCAAATGTTTTCTGCCAATAAAATACATTCATCATAGTTACTTACCCTCTTATACTTATAATATGTGGCATATTTTTTCCACAAAATTTTGCAAAACTAGTTTCTACATAAAAGTGTTACAAAATATTTTTATTCTTACAACTATAAAGCGGTACTGTACTAACACCACTCGAAGAGCAGGTATAAACTAGTTTCTACATGAAAGCGTTACAAAATATTTTTATTCTTACAACTATAAAGCGGTACTGTACTAACACCACTCGAAGAGCAGGTATAAACTAGTTTCTACATGAAAGCGTTACAAAATATTTTTATTCTTACAACTATAAAGCGGCACTGTACTAACACCACTCGAAAAGCAGGTATAAACTAGTTTCTACATGAAAGCGTTACAAAATATTTTTATTCTTACAACTATAAAGCGGCACTGTACTAACACCACTCGAAAAGCAGGTATAAACTAGTTTCTACATGAAAGCGTTACAAAATATTTTTATTCTTACAACTATAAAGCGGCACTGTACTAACACCATTCGAAGAGCAGGTATAAACTAGTTTCTACATAAAAGCGTTACAAAATATTTTTATTGGTTGAAAATGATATGATAGATCATCAAAAGAAGGAAACTTGCCAATTTCATCCAACAAAAGTGACGAAAAATGCTATTTTTATATTTTTATTGTAAGCTAAATATTAAGTTGTGCTTGAATTTCTGAAAGTGCAATTTAAATTTTCATTATTTGTAATAATGCGTGTCTTCATTCTGGCTGTTATCGGCACAATGTTGCAGCTGCTGTATTTTCCAGTATTTGATATATCTTGTCACACACAGCCGTTGGGACCACAGCCGCAAACACGTGACAATGATAAATTAAAACAAAGGTAAATATGTCCTGAGTGGCTCGTTGGTTCCTATGGTTCGATATTAATAACAGAATACGGGTGGGGTTATTCTCCAGTTCAATTCAACACATAGAAATAAGAAATAACAACGAACAGGTAAGAGACAACTTGAACACCAAGTTGAATTAAAAACAAATACTTATTTATATAAAGATACAAATGAGAAAACATGCATGAAACAAAACAAAAAGAAGAAAGTAATATTTTAGGGGAAAGGGATGATATCTAAAGTTATTAGCAACGAACAAAATCTATTAACAAAATCATGTCCAGACAATTCAAGAAAGAAAAGTAGTTATCACTTACGAACATGGACAATTGTACATAAAGTTCAATAGTCCAAGATTCACAATAATCTTTGGATGCAAAAAGTCAAAGGCAGATACCAAAATATACGTCCAACAGAAATCAGGTACATGGGTGGGGGTTGGAGTCTCGGTCGATACTACATAGTCTTTACATAGGATATGTAATCATAATTTAACGGTGATAATGTAAAATGTTCCAGTCAGTGACAGGTTTGATGGAGTCGTTTCGAAACCCTTTTCTTTAAATTAACTTTCGGCTTCTTCTCAACATAGACGAAATCTCAGGGCCATGAAGTCAGATCCCCGTCTGCTTCTTCTTTTTATTCTTCTTCCTTTTTATTCGCTTGCGGTGACGGTCGGCAAGAGTGTATCCGCTGACAGCAACTGACTCTTCGACTGACCGACTCCCTTTTTATATATTTTGCGTTAATATGCATAGGTGATTTTCACGTAGCCGTTTTGGCAGGGTCTCTGGATTACCTTGTAAAGTTGACATGTACTTTCCCTTAGTGTCAGGGCATGTGTAAGTGTTAAGATAGGGAAGGGAGGTCGCTTCACAGGAAATAGCGTTTAACTTCCTTTCGAGATTGTCTGGGTTAAAAGTGAAATAAAAAATATAACATGACAAATTAGATTCTGCTTGCTTTGGTAATATTAATAAAATATAGTTGTTTTTCTTATAATTTAGATTCAACTACACTTTCTACATGACAATATATATATATATATATATATATATATATATATATATATATATATATATATATGCAATTAGGTACTCCAAGTTTTATATATATGTATTAGAAAATATGTGACCTGTTCGGTCACCCATTGATATTTAATTAGATTGTTTTAGTTAGGAAAAAGAGAGTTTGCAAAGCCAGTTAAAGTTTTTTAAATAAAAAATAAATGTAAATTACTCTTTTTTTCGCTATATCACCCCATCCCCCGCCCTCTTTCTCTCCCGCTATGGCTTAAAAAGTATTATTACTTGTGGTGATATTCCCTATTGTTCATAATGGTCTGTTTAATAGTAAGTTTTACCTTTGACAACTAATATATATATATATATATATATATATATATATATATATATATATATATATATATATATATATATGTGTGTGTGTGTGTGTAAATTTAAAAACTTTTGTGTTAACATTTTTTAAAAATGCATGTTCCATATGTATCACGAACGTTTTCGATTCTTCGCCGAATCATCATCAGGTGAAAAAAGAAAGTGAACAAAAATGATGGAGAAAAGAAGAGGATTTCAAAAAATAGCTGAGAAACGGGCACGCGAAGTCATTATTTTTAACAATGTTTGCTTAAATAAAAAAAATGATGCCTAAATACACACACACAATATATATATATATATATATATATATATATATATAATTATGTTACTGATACAACGTATATGTCATCATTATAACCAGTGTTTAAAATGGCAGTGAAATTAACAAAAATACCACCAAAAACATCAAATAAACAGAAAATGAAAAACCCTGGCAAACAGAAATCAAATTATTATGATGTAGACATTCAATTGTAAGCCAGGTGGATCATTTCACGGCGAGCAAAAGATCAAAGATAATTATGATAAAAAAAATATTGGCAGTGTAATGTTGTCCAACGTTTTTTTATCTTATGTAGTTGGAAAGAGTCCAACAGCTAAACCGAAGAAATGAGCGGATTTCTTCGAAATAATGATATTCCTGCCAATAGTATCATGCTGACGACACAGCATTTCCAAAAATCTTCTAACGGTGAATGCTTTAAGAAAATGCTTCTTCGGAACAAACTGCTCCATTGCTGCATCCGACTTCTTTTAATTCAGTAAGATTTCAATGCTTAACCATTTTTGCAATTGTGTATTTTCTATTAAATCATTTTAAAAGTGGAAAGAAAAAGACAATACGAATAAACATTTTATTTTACCGTTTAAAGAAAATTTGTAAAAATGTCAATCTTTTTTATAATTGCACAGAGTTCTGTTTATGCAACGTTCAGGTGAAGAAATTGTTTGTATTCAACTCTCTACTTTTAGTAGAATGATAATAATGTTTTTTTGTTTTTTTTTAATTTTAGTTTACGTCAAATCAACCCTTTTTGAGTTATTTAATACCCAAGCATGATATCTATTGTAAATAGATTTTTTTTTTTTATGGCAAATATTTTCAGTTTCAGTTTTTTCTCATAAAAAAACTGTATTCTCAGACATTCATTAAATTATATTATAGTTTTGTTGTGGTCCTGTAACGGGTCCGGAATGAAAACACGAACTCTGGGTTTAGAGAAAACAAGTATATTGAAGAAAATATAATACAACAGAGAAACAAGAATGGTGGTACATCAGTCTTGACTGCCAGTATAGACTGGGGTCGACTTCAGGTATTTAATTCCTTCCCACCGCAGGGATATGTGGCACAAGGCCGGAAGGTGGGGAGACTCAAGCCAGCGCCCCTAAAGAAGGAGCACTCTGGCCTATTAAAAATTGCCTGGTCAACCCCGTCGGCATTCCCCGGTTGGGGCGCCTCAGACAGTAAGTAATAAATTTATTCCACCCCAAAGAGGGGAGGCAATGCCTGGGAGGGATGACCTTCTAGGTCTACCCATGACTAATACCTCAGCCTGACAGATAAAAGGCCACCGACTAGTATTACCCCATCCCGAAGTCCTTGATCAACCTAAGTTAATGAAAGACTGAACGGACTAGGGTTGATCGTAAACAATGGGGAGCAGTTGCTCCCAGCATTTATGGTGAATGGAAAAGTCCAAAGTCCGTTATAGGTAAGGTACCAAAACAATTTTCTACTGTTATTTTTTATAGTATAGGTTTCCTTATGTCCAAAGTCAAACCACTTGTGCTCTTTGTCTACAGCTACGGGTTAAATGATATTACTACACGTGGTGATATTCCCTTTTGTTTATGATGAACTATTCCTATCTGTTGATTCTCGAATAAAATGATACGAAACAAAAATTTCTAAATTTAATATTTCAATTATTAAAATAAAAGAATATTTTAGTGTTAATGGAAATCTTGTGTTTAGTTAAATAAAGTTGAGCATGTATATGCTTAAATCATATATATATATATATATATATATATATATATATATATATATATCTCGTCCAATGTAACAATTGTCATTAAATTTACGTGGGGGAAACTCAGCGGGAATTGAAGAAAAGACTGAGCAACACAAAAGGGATATAAAAAACAATAACTCTCTCAGTGCGCTTTTTCCCCACGCATTACCACACGATCATGCTTTCAATTTTGAACACGCCAAAATTATATATATATATATATATATATATATATATATATAGTTAGGTATGTGTATATGTTTAAATCATATATATATATATATATATATATATATATATATATATATATAGTTAGGTATGTGTATATGTTTAAATCCTATATATATATATATATATATATATATATATATATATATATATATATATATATATATAGTTAGGTATGTGTATATGTTTAAATCCTATATATATATATATAAGTTAGGTATATCTATATGTTTAAATCCTATATATATATATGTATATATATATATAAAGTTAGGTATATCTATATGTTTAAATCCTATATATATATATATATATATAAAGTTAGGTATATCTATATGTTTAAATCCTAAATATATATATATAAAGTTAGGTATATCTATATGTTTAAATCCTATATATATATATATACAGATACCTAACTTTATGTGTATATATATATATATATATATATACACATATAAAGTTAGGTATCTGTATATATTTTAATCCTATATATATATATATATATATATATATATATATATATATATATATATAAGTTAGGTATGTGTATATGTGTATATACTTGTATGTATAGAATTCATTCCTTAACTAATTAACCGATCCTTGATTAGATTGTTTGGGAAACAGAAAGTTGAAAAGAGGAATTTATTTAGTTTTAAGAAAAGAAACTGAGACGTTTCTATTAATTTGTCTGCTTTAATTGTTTTTTGTTCTCTTATACTTTTCATGTACATAACACTTCCGATATGAAATAGGTTCCTTCTACAAGAAAACAAATCAAATGTTTACAGCCTCTCTCTATCTCTTTCTCTTACATATATATCTGTATCTTTATGAAGTTTGGTATGCTTATGTGTTTATATATTTGCATCTACTGAATTCACTCCTAAACTAATTAACCAATCATTATAAATTTTGAAACACAGCTGCTAAGCAGAAGGGGGTTCAAATGTGGAATATATAAAATTTAATTTAGTTTTATGAAAAACGGTTTGTGAAAATTCAGGTACCTCCGATTTTTGTAAAAATTTAACAGTCGGTATCAGACATTAATTAACAAGTATTACCCAAATTTCAGTTTCTTTAGAATATTTTAAAGGGTTTTAGGGAGCATAATATGGGTACAACCTCCTATTTGAAAACTTATATATCAGATTTGCATTGAATTTGATCTATAGTCATTAGAAAATTAAGAAAGATTCTATGAATTTTCATTTCCTCTCAAGACCCCTTAAACTTAAGCCTTAAAATTTAGACATCGAAAAATCAAAATTATGTAATGGATTTAGATCAAAATTTGAATAAAGATTCTACACACAATAGAATTACCTGTTCATTTTAATCTTTGCAAAGGGGAGATAAAAGTGGCGCAAACTGTTCTGTTTGAGGAATTAATTTTACTCGTACTGGGAGGAGTATTCTTCTAGTTTCAGTCTAAGTATAATGATATGTACTTATACTGAAACTAGAAGAATACTCCCCCCCCCCCTAGTACGGGTAAAGAATGGGAGGTGACAGTGGTTAAGTGGATAATGACACAGACTGATGACCTGGGTGTGCCAAGTTCGAATCCAGTCGATTCCATAATACCATTTTTACTTAGGGACTTTAGCAACCAGTATGTGGTCCCACCTGTAAGTATTCCGACACCGGAATCAAACCGGTCAACAAAGTTGTACCATTTTGATTCATATGAATTTACTTTAGTAAAAGTATAATATAGACTAGCAGGACCCGTGTAAATTACACGAAATGATGTTTTCAATACTAATTATCTTGTTCCTAACCTATACATGTTTGAATAAAATATGGTAAGATTTGACTTGTATATTTATTTAAAAAAATGAACAATACATGAAGTAATTTACAAAATTTCTTTATATACAATATTTCTAGTGAAGGTAATATTTCGACGACTAAACCTTACTTTGTAAATGTTTTCGATTAAATTAAATTTGGCTCCAATTCATGAGTAGCATACAAAGATTCGGAAGGTCGTTGCTTTTTATGTAAGCGTGACACACAAAATAACACACACACTATCGTATTAATATGTGTCTTCCCAGTCGTTCCCTCCCTACCTCCCCTTCGATGTAGAAAAAAAATCTTAGAGGTTGGTTGGGATCGAACTATTAACCAGTCGGGCCGACGTCAAAAACCGATATCAAAATCCTATGTTGCTAACCGTTGCGCCAAAGGTAAATACTTGAAAATATTACGAAAATTAGGTGACTTGAAATGATAGTGAAGGTGTGTAAGTGCTTCTACAGTATTCTATTAAAAATGTTATGTCTTAAAAGATGCATAACGAATAAAACAAACACATATGTTGACAAGAAGAATAAAGTTATATTGCAGTAATACAATGTCACTAGTGTAGGGTCTGCTACTAAACTCCCTGAGTGGATTACAATCAAAGTGTTATAGGGTTATTGGAAGAGTCCATTGTCTATCTATATAACAACAACAAAAATAAGCAAATATTTTCTGTTTAATATTCTCCTAAAAACTGTATTTTCAAACATTCATTGAATTATATTTTTGCTGTCATTTTTATTGTATAGGTACACGTGTTTAACTATAAATATAATATAGATAAATATGAACCAATAGTCATGAATCTATTTTAGCTTGACCAAATACCTAGGTCAGTGCATCCAAATAATTTGTACAATTAGTTCTATGATAGTATTATAACTACTGGCTCAAACAATCATTAGTTAAATTCAATAACCCATAAAAAGTGTTGGCAATTGATTGAAAAATAAAATGATATGAAAGAAAAAATTCTAAATTTAATATCGCAACCATTAAAATAAAAGAATATTTTTCATAAATAATTGACTTTTTATTGAAAACAGACAGCAAAAATGAAAACAACTAAATATTCCAAATATTTTTATTGAATTATTCACCAACCAATTAAGTAACCATTGTTTCTCATGAAAAAAGAGTGACATCTTGAAAAAATAGAATAATAATTTATTTGGTTATTTTTGAAAATGTTCCAATCTAAATTATCGTCTAGATCGTATTTTTAATAAATCTTGAACTCGAAGGTTAGAGCACGGCTATGTGTACAAAGGTCAGTACAGAAATATGAAAACTTTGGAGAACGAATAAAACAAAAAGAATCATTTGCTAAATGGAAACGGAAAAGTCTTCGAGAGTACATATTGTTGTCATTATTATCCCAGGAATAATCTTGGTTATTTATTAAAGACAAAACAAAACAATTATTTTGAAATAAGGCCCAAAGAAAAGGAAACATACGTTTTTATATTTAACTGGCTTTGGAAACTCATTTCTCCTGATTCAAACAATCTAATCTGTTTTCTAGTGAATATATAAATTGAAAGGAAGATTGTGTGTAAATGCTTGCGTAGTATTCTAGTAAAACCCAAGCAAATGTAAGAATATACGTTATTTTATTTCCCAGCTCATATATCTTCTATGTAAATGAATAAATGTGAAAGTTGTTTTCATTTGTCGCACACCTATATTACCATCTTGATGTTATTTAACTAAACAATGTAAATTAGTAATCAGAAATACTGTATATATACGAAAGTAAAGATTAAAACACAGGTATTTGTTCACCTAATTTGCATTATTATTTGTTAAACAGTTTATAATAAATTACTGTTTGGTGCTATTCATTTGTAATTTTGTTGTCCTGTTTTTTTCCATATATATGCAATAGTTTCGTCGATATTAACAGTAGTTTAATAATAAAAAGGATAAATTACCAAAATGTTTCTAAAAATATTATCTTCGTTAATTTTCAAGGGACGTAACTGAAATGACAACTACTTTTAGCAGGTATCTTTGTTGTTGTTGTTGTTGTTGTTGTACTAACAACAAAAAACTGTGCACACTAAATATTTTCTCTGTTAACTCAGCATTTTAACTTGTAGACATTCGATATAAATTATATGCACTTCTAATTTTGTCAGCTATTTCCTAGTTCTTTCCCTGATCAGGTGGTGGTAGTTTTGTTTTACGGCATATCAACCCTTTTTGGGTTATTTAATGCCGAATCTGGTCATTATAGTAAAAGTTTTTATGCTTCAAGTTCTTTATATCTTCAAATGTTTAATCATCGTTTTTGGTTTGGTAGTTTTGTTTTACGGCATATCAACCCTTTTTGGGTTATTTAATGCCAAATCTGGTTATTATAGTAAAAGTTTTTATGCTTCAAGTTCTTTATATCTTCAAATGTTTAATCATCGTTTTTGGTTTGGTAGTTTTGTTTTACGGCATATCAACCCTTTTTGGGTTATTTAATGCCGAATCTGGTCATTATAGTAAAAGATTTATGCTTCAAGTTCTAAAAATAAAATAAAAAAGGGGAGGGAGAAAGGGAGAGGGGCTGTTGTTTTTGTTTTTGGTTTTGTAGAACATAATTAAGTTTTACAAAAAACAAAAAAAAAAAAAAAAAAAAAACGTCAATGTAGGTGAATTTCGTCTCAGGGAGCCACAGGGCAGCCTGATCTGGTATCACCAGTCCCTGATCAGGACAGCATCCTGGTTTGGTTTGGTTGTTTTGTTTTACGGCATATCAACCCTCCTCGGGTTATTTAATGCCGTATTCGGTCATTATGGTGAAAGTTTTTATGCTTCAAGTTCTTTATATGTTCAAGTATTTATTCATGGTGTTTGGTTAAATGAAACGGGGAGAGGGAAGGGGAGGGAGAGAAATTGTTGTTTTTTGTTTTCGATTTTGCAGAACATAATTGAGTTTTGCAAAGAGAAAAAGAAACAATAAAACATCAATGTTTGGTGCATTTTGGGTCAGGAATCCGATATCTTCAGACAGCCTGATCTGGTGGCACCAGGACAGCATCTCAAATGACTGTATCTATACCAAAAGTCTTTGATGTTTCAACTAGCAATATCCAGTCAATCATGATTACACTGTCGAGGACCGTAGATCTGTCCGCCTCATCACTCTCCACAGTGATGAGCTGGATTCGGTATCATGGGTTGAATGGACAATTCGTCAGCAGCAGGGCATAATAATGGCTAAACCAACGCAGTTTTCTGGACAGCAGATTGCTATATCCTCAGTGGCATTGGAAACTATCTGGCAACAGTGTATTCTCAGAATGTAAAAAAGACAGGAATGATCAAATACTTTCTCATCACTGCAAGTCTTCCATGCAAACCTGCCACATTTCACTACCATAAAACACAAGTGTATGGACCAGGGATTGGTATATTCGGCACGTGGTTGATAACTTTGATATCAGAGTGAGACTATAGGATTGACATATATCCCGATTCTATACATATTAACTGACCAAAAACACTCTAGAAAAATCAATCAGGTTTTCGTACAAACAGAGTAATATTTACTAAACAGCGAAAATAACGGTCATGTGATCACACCAACAACACGCCCAAATAATTTCTCATACTTGTAAATGATTTTGGCGCTCAAAGTAAATTCACCCTTTTGAGCCAATCGCCAGTATAAAAGGAATTTCAACATTCAACACAGTAGAACTGAGACAAGACAAACCAACACATGTATTACGCCCTTTCATGCAAGCAGCAGTAGTCTTAGTCAACTGTACGGCATAATTTGATTTATGGACAATTCATTTTTAAATGAGTAAAGTCGGAATATTTTTGTTTTACCATAGTTACATCAGATTAATCACAAATCACCGGGAAATCTCATTTTTTTATGTATGTGAAAGGTGATAACGTACGTCTGAACATGACGTGGCTTAGAATATATTTATATTGATAGATATAACAAATACTGACTCAACTGGTCACAGGTGTTCTAGGATATACTAAAAGCTTCCCAATCTTGTTTACTTGTTAAATAACAAAGATAACGATACTCGTTCATGAATATCCTGCAATATCCACTTATATTTTGGAAAAAAATGTCCACAACGCCACCCACTTTACTGACCTCTTTAGGTGTGAAGATGTGGGGATGGACATGGAGTCACATGTAAACATTTCTTCATCTCAATGGCTATATCCTTCTACCATCACTCATCGTACAAACACACCTCAATTCACTGAGGAAGGCCGAAGAAAACCACCTAAAATTCTGTTTTTTTTAGAAAAATGTTTTATAAGACATTTTGTATTCCTATATGTTCTTCTTTCGTGTGAATCAGATGATTCTGGTGTTGGCATTAGTTTCCCCAATGTTTTTCTAGTTAGAAATCTTTCTAGGAAGACATCAGGTACTTACGCGAAGGACCACGAGAAGATTGCCAACATCCCTAAGTGACAGTGGTACTGTGGAACCGACTGAATTCGAACTTGGAACATCCAGGTCTTCAGTCCGTGTCGATATCTACTTAACCACCGTCATCTCTCATTCTTATACGTTAACAAATACGAAATAAATAGAAAAAGATATAAACATTCATATATTTTTATATATATATATATATATATATATATATATATATATATATATATATGAATAATGAAATGAATGATGAGAATAAAAATTGGAAAAAGAATAAACTTAATATTGAATCATCAAGTAGTTTAAACAAGGAATATATCAATAACCTTTTTTTTCCTTAACCCATGGATTTTCAAAAATGCAAGCTTTTATCATCAAATGAGATCACTGGGATAAATCAGTAAAAAAAAAAATATTACTGTTAGCACAGATTTGAAAATATAAAAAAATATATAAAAATACAAAATTATACAAAATCTTTTGAGCAAAGAAAATCCACATCGATGGAGAAATGTAACATGTCCAAAAAAGGTAAATCCAGAATATTATGAATGTCAAACAAGCAAATATATATCAGACGGTGTTCCAGTTTGCATACACTATCGTTTACATACATCACTTTTTCTGAAGACTTTCGTTGATACGAACGAAACCGGTCAAATCTCTCGTTTCGTGTTTTTCTCCTTTCTTTAAATCTATTTTCCGTTTGTCTTTATTCACACAGACACACTATATATATATATATATATATATATATATATATATATATATGGGAAAATGAAAAAGGAAAACCAAAAAATGGATGTTTTTTATGTGTACATCAACGTTTCGTCTTTATTTATAAGACTTCATCAGGATGATAAAATAGAGAAAAAATGTCATGCAAGTACAGATACATGTAGGGTAGACATATTGGGAGGAAAAATAAAATGAAATAATGGCCCCTACTGGGTGGACGTCCGTACTTGTTGGAGAAATAGAAATACGGACGTCCACCCAGTAGGGGCCATTATTTCATTGTATTTTTCCATCCCAATATGTCTACCCTACATGTATCTGTACTTGCATGACATTTTTTCTCTATTTTATCATCCTGATGAAGTCTTATAAATAAAGACGAAACGTTGATGTACACATAAAAAACATCCATTTTTTGGTTTTCCTTTTTCATTTTCCCATCACGTCGGATTACCTTCATCCTTCTCTTCCCATATATATATATATATATATATGTGCGTGTGTGTGTGTGTGTGTCCTACAACCGCTGATATGGTTTAATATGGGAAGCACAAAAGTAACTTAGCAGATTTTATTTTCCTAAAATGTTTTTTGTCATAAGTCAATTTTGAAATCTTTGGGATATTTTAAGCGAGAGATATATTTTTTCTTTTAATAAAATCTAGTTTAATAAAATAATAGCAATACAATTCTTCCAAGTTATTTTATTGCTTCTGATTTCAGTTTTAGGTTTTTAGCGGTAAACTTCTTTTTTTTTTAAACTGTCTCTAGCAATGTTGCAACCAGTCTTCAAAGATGTATGTAAAAAATATAAAGTGACCCTTCAAAAATACCACAACTGGAATCATTAATAAAATCCACAATCCTTGCTGCAAACCAACCATATTTGATACAAATAAACTTAGTCTATGCTTGACTTGTCCACCAAGTTTTGAGTCATGTATGCCCAACAGCCTTTGTTTTGTTGCAGTTCAATGATAACAACCTGTGTTCGACCTGTAAAATTGTCAATAACTCTGACACACTCCTGTCTTGGCACGACCCTGATTTGATAGACCCACAGATAAAAATCTGGGGAATCAAGTTCCAGTGAGTGTGAAGCCCATTTAGGATCACACCTCCTACTGATGAGACGATCACCAAAGTGTCCAACTATATCATATCATTGAACGTTAATAAAACAAAGACTAGTGAACAACTGAGACTTGATTGAATTAAATATAGTTAGATTGCAGAAAAGATTGTGAATTTTACTAACGATTCCATGGGTGGCATTTTCGGGAAGGTCACCATGTAATAATCATCGTTAAAATTTTATCTATGAAATAATAAGCTATCGGATTGACATCCTAATATGTTATCATACCGGCGTGGGCGGAAGAACACAAAGTAGCGGCATATTCACTTCAACAGCAAAACACTCAATCTAGCCATAAAAAGCGGCTCCCACAAGCTCTAGCAAAAAGGCGCTAAAAATGCCAAAAATATTTATCACGTGATTGTCTACTACTACGTCTGCCAAAACCAGAGTTAAACAAAATAAAAAGCAGTAGCCAGGACAAGATCAGTCTCTCTTTTTCCCTTTTTCCCTACGACCAGCGACTAAGACGGTCCCATCAACAGACTCTTAAAGCATGGGGCAAGAAGTTGCCTGCTGCTGTCTTACTGTCACTCCACACCGTCTCCCCCTTCCTCCTCATCGGACACAGGACAAATAGTAAGCTTAAACCCTTTCTCTTCTTTTCTCTTTTTTAACTACCGTCGAACACAAGTTCCTATCATTCTTACACGGCAAAAAAGGGGTTGAGAGACGGCTCATTTTCTCTATTTAAGCACACACCCAATAACGTGTGTTTCCCAAGAACACACCTTTAAAAGAGACATTTTATACAAACAGTAAAAGGGACATTACTGTACACAAACTCAGACTTTCATTGAGGAATTTATACAAATTAAATGAACCATGTTAAATAAATTGTTATGTTTGTAAGAATGTTTGAGTGCTGGCTTTCTTACCTTTTATCTTTTTGTGTTGGTTACTGGCGTGTTTTGCTCGTTCTTTCATGTTTAGCAAGAATAGAATTCGTTAGTACCCCCACAAAGCTCTCTTTCTATTGGTTCGGATGGATTAGGGTCATTGTGACCTATTTATTTACTTGTCTACCCATGAATGTAAAGTTAAACACAAAGTCAGTTTTTTAATGTAGAGAAAATCCAGCTCCCCCAAAAGAGACACTCTCAATTAGAACAAAAAAAGAATTGGAGCGGTTTAGAATCATTTCCTCTTCACTGACCATGACAGAAAAAATGAAGTGTAGTATCAAAACAGATACTACACTTTGCTCCAAGCCAAAGTTGAGATATTAAAATCAAACTCAGTTACTAGAAACAACTTGCCAAAAGGCTGCACATTTTGTTATAAAACCTGGTTTCCTGTTACGTAGAAACTAACACATCGTCATCATATTCAGTTTAACATCAGTTTTATATGCTGGCATATGATGGACGGCTTTTAGAAATTGACTTCCAAACTAAACTATCTCTGGCCAGGTATTTATTCAAACTACATAACCTGAAATACAACAGATTTTCTTTGGAAGTCATTTCCTTAGTTGAGGCAATATTTTTTCTAGTCGGATTCTCTTCTTAATGCCAACGCAGTGAGGTGATGAGGACCAGCGCTTTTATCGAGACACCATCTCTAGGTGATTGCCTACTAAGGTTAAAGAGTGGTTAACACTGCCCTTATTTATCAAAAGTATTTCTTTATTACCTGTTCTTGTACGTCTACGAAGTAAAGTCCTTTCGGATTTCTCAAGCAATTTTGTAACCTGATACCTTCTTTATCCTCAAGTAAACAGGGTGAAGAGAAAATTAGTGTCAAAGGCTGGGGCAGACTGAATCCATTCTCTTGTTTTCCGTGTTCTGGCAATTTCCGCTTGTGAACTTTCATTATTTATTTTTATGAAAAAGGCATACCACACCGAGCGTGCTTTGGGATGTCTTCTGATATTATTACTCACCCTAGAATTGGTTTAGGATATCATCTCCTGACATGTCTTTGAATTTCGGCCATAGTGTTCATACCAGCTGGGGTTTGCATTGGCATCGTTCTAGATCTATCAGAGATTTCGAAATATTGGTGCTCATGAAAACATTAAATCTGTTTCTGTGTTAATATTTTTATTAGCTTGTTCTAATGTTTTCCCACTCATTCCACATACTAACCATTCTATTTTTTTGTCGGAAATTTTAATTTTGTTTTTAAAACATGTGTGTGTTTTAGAGAGTATATAATCTATAGCCATCTGTTCATTTTTCATACCTACACATTTATACACCTATAAACACCAGTTTTCCTTCAAACATGCGTACACAATACAAGAGGCCGTTTTGGTTGATCAAAACACATACGCAACATATTTAGTTTATTCAAAGACTGAATTCTTTCAAGAGTCATTTCCAAGTAGTTCATCTGTAAACGTCTAAAGAAAATGATGCAAGTTACATAAAACAAGAATCACATTAAAAAAAAACACTTGACTTTTGAAAGTGGTTAAGCAACCAATAGAAGTGGTTAGGCAACCAATACAAATGAATACATTTGCAAAACCGAAGATTAAATTGAGCCAAAGAAAATAGTCTTCTTCAACAGAATTGGGGTAATTTAATTCGAGTTCATTCAAGTCCATATTATTCAAGATTACCGCAATCACTTCCGTTAAGATGTTTTCTCTAAAACAATTCTATTTTGAATCGCTTTTCTTGATGAAACCAAAACACAGTTACAACTAAAAGCAACTTTATTAATGTATTGATACTTTGCCTGTATTTATTTCTTGTAATGCTTCTATCATAATTAATTATCAATAATCGTAATAAGTTGTAATAAAATTGGAGGTTCAAGTAATAAAATGGGTGTCGGCACCGATTGTAAGCTTAGCATAAGTAGTTCAAATTACATTTATAAAACCGGATATGACTTACTGGACTTATTTGCACACTGCTAAGAGATTCGCCACATGCTTGAAAACAAAATTCTGCCACTTATCAAAGTCTTGGGACAGTTTTTCTGCTGTCATGAGTGGCATGTGAGTCTCAAACCTTATCTGGTCATCCCGTCTATTGATCTTTCTTGAATTAAATCCTCTTTATGTGCATTCTTTACATAGCTGGAACCTGGTAGCCGGGAAACATGTCCAAAAAATGTTAATCTCTTTTTTTTAGAATAAGGTTCTTGCTGCATTTCTTTGGCTATCTCGCAAAATTACTCCAAGGATAGTTCTTGAACATTTAATTTCAAAGACGTTGAGCTTCCTCTCAAACCTGATATATATGTATATATTTACTGGAAAAAATGTGAAACTGTTGAGTCATCCATTGAATTCGGGTTAGATTGTTTGAATCAGACAAAATCAGTTTGTAAAGCAAGTTAAATTTTTAAAAATAAAAGGACAAAATCCAAAATTAGTCTCTTTCTGCTCGTTATATTTCCCCCTGTCTTTCTCCAGCGACATGTTTAATAATAGTATTACTACCCTTTTCTCGTGGTCTCTCTTCGTCAAGGGAGGAGGATTGAAAGAGGTGGTGGAGGAGGACATTTGATTAGCTTTGACTATTAATAAAGCGAGAGAGAGAGAGAGAGTGACGGAAACGAGAGCGATATATATCGATTAAAATATGAGTGTGTGTAAAGGGGACAGACATCATACAGTGAGCAGTTGTGAAACTTTTTCAGTAGTTAGTTCTTTAGTGTTCAAAACATACAAGTGCTTTATAATGCTACAGATACATGTGGAGTATTGATTTACTCCTCTCCAAGAGTTAGGCACAAGGCCAGTTTTTATCTTACTCCTACAAGTAAGATGTGACCCAAGGTCGGGTCGGGAAAGTGGGGTTTTAAAATTGACTGGGCAGCCCCGTCGGCATTCCCCAGTAGGGGCGCCGCAGGCAGTAAGCAATAAACTTACTCCTCCCCAAAGGGGGGAGGCGAAGCCTGGGAGGGTGGACCTCCTAGAACTGCACAGGACAGACCCATAGACCGGCGTAAATCAAGCCCCGAAGGCCAAGACAATAACAGTCTATGGGGATGCAGTATCCATCGGAACAGATACGTAGCTACACAAATGCAGTTGTGTTTCGATCCCACATTTCTTCAAGCAACCCACCTAATCAGTTGAGTATCATATACCCGGTACGGCATTCACCCTGGGCGGATTAAACCGGTTTCCTCCAAAGGAGCATCAAATTCACAAGCGGCCCCCAGTCGCATGTATATCCTGATTAGGAGAGATGGCGACATTAGGTTTTTGCTATTCGTGCATGGAGCTCAATGCACTTTGTTGCTCTTTCAGGGATTGTGAGGAATACTTTGGTGCACAGCTCCAATGACACTTGTGCAATGACAGTTCGGATGTTTTTCCTTAAGTTCAACGACGATATAAAAACATACGATTTCCGCTTTTGACTGACAAATGAAATAGAGTAAATACTTAAGTATCAATAAAGTAGCAAACATAAGAAAATAGTTACTTTTGGCGGACTTGGTATCTATGCACTAATACATAGATATGAAAACACAATAAATATACTCACTTTCATCTCCTTGTCATAGTAGATACATTTTCACTTCTTTAAACTAACTTTAAGATGTTCAGCCTTATTTAATGACTCGGCCTTATTTACTTTATGTTTTCACCAAAAAAGTTCCTTTGTGATTTTTTTACCGAAAATTCATATTTATGTCTTTACCAATCATTTCCCTAAATAACAACAATGATGATAAGACGAAGAAAAAAATATTCATAATAATAATAATAATAATAATAATAATAATAATAATAATAATAATAATAATGAATAAAAAATGAAAGTATAATCATAAGTCTATGAAAGAAAAAAAAACAGACTTGTACAAAATATACTTATGAGAAAATTGTTATTTTCACAGACACTTAATTGTCGATACATTTTCTTACAAACATCTGGTAAAACTTTTCCAATAATAGAAGAAGATGCAGTGAATATGTCAGGGAGGGGAGAAGAAAATATTTTATTTTAATGCAATATCAAAACAGTAAGTAATAAAAAAATATTCTGCATTAAGTAAACTCCACACACACACACACACACACGTGCATATGTATACATATATAAATGTACACATAATCATATGCATATATATTTACGCAATCATACACGCATGTATTCATTTATACAATCGCTAGCGGTATTCACCTGGCGTTGCCCGTGTTGAAATATATTGCCGGTCGGAAATAATTTACAATATAGTCATGCTTACAATTTCTGCTTTCTAACAAAAGTTAAAAATAACTTTTGTAATATGAGATCAAGTAATAAAAAAAGCTGTTAGCATGGTGATGTTTTCTTAAAAAACAAAAAACAACCATATACATGTTCTTACATACAGCTGTAAAACGGCAAATGGCTTTAAACCAATCAAAACGAATTCCTTTTTTAAATCTTAATAACAATAAAAATAATTATTTAAATGTTTACACCTTTTTTTAATACATTCTTCACTGAGATATTCTATGTTTATTTTAAGTTTCGTTTTATGAAACTAAGAATTTTCTTTTTTATATAAATTTCGTTTCTAATATATTTTAATTATTTTATGGACCTAACCGATAATTGTTCCTAGTGCCCCCAGATGGAATCGAAGGAAAATTTGAATGGTGTCTTTAGATTATGTGAAAACTTTAACCCTTATTGAAACTTATTTGAAGGTTCTGTTAACATATTGATTTCTATAACACACACACACACACACATATATATATATATCTATCTATATATATATATGTATATATATATATAGTGAATAGTCATATCTCTATGCTGATGAGTCCAGATTAAAAAGGACGAAACGTATACGTACATAGATAATAAACAATAACAAATATATATATATATATATATATATATATATATATATATATATATATTTGTTATTGTTTATTTATCTATGAACGTATACGTTTCGTCTCTTTTCAATCAAGACTCATCAGCATAGAAGTACGACTATTCACTACCGGTCACACGATTCGAAAGTCTGGATTACAAGTATTTTTCAACCCCAATCCAACGTCGCTAACCGATAGGCCAATTCTGAACAGCTTATAAACAATGATAATTTTAACATATTATAATTGTACTTAGTTTAAAATTTTATTGCAGTTTCACTGCATTACCGATCATCAAAGGTGTACCTGATTGGTCTCTAATGCCACATGTTAATGCCATACTGTTACTTATTCAGATTTGCGTTTACATTAATGCCAGACGGTAGCAATCAACCAGGTACACTTCTAATAATCGGTAATGCCGTTAAACTGCAGTAAAGTTTCAAGCTAAGTACAATTTATGATCATTTATTATTTATACTAGCAAAATAGCCTCCCTACGGTCGTCTATTTTTGCTAGGCCGCCGAGTCAGAAATGAACGCTCGCCCGTAAACCGATGGCGCCCCAGTCATATTTCTTGGCCGGTGAGACATTAATTTTCTTTGTTTCGGACCCCAACATTTTTTTACCACCCCGCCTAAATTTTTACCCTCCCCCCCACCAAAATAAGTATTTTTAGTTAAGAAAGAAAAAGAAAAATTTCGACCCCCCCCAAAAAAAAGTTTATGCTCCCCCACCCAAAGAAGTATTTTTACTTAATAAAAAACAATTTCCGATATGCGTACATTAGTATGAAATAGTATATACTATACTATTTCATAAGTACAATAGTCTTAAATAGTATAGCTTTGGCTTCAGACAGACAGACAGATACATAAACACCATTATTAATAGATATCTCTATCCGATATGATGTCGAATTTTGAGAGCTTGTTTTTCTTTTATTGTATATATAGATTCTACGGTGATATCACATCTTGTAGGCTTATATATTCTGTACACCCTGACAAAGTTGAGAATGGTGATATAAGTTTATAAAGAGATGATGGATTAGCTATAATAAGGGACTCAAACAAAGTCAAAGATGTAAACTTTTTAACATATATGAAAAGGTTAGACCTTAGAGTTGAAGTATTAGCAAATATAAAATCAACAAACTTCATAGATGTCACCTTTAACTTCGATAAGAATACATATGAGCCATATTTAAAAGATAATGACAACCCAATATACATGCTCAAAGTTCAACTGCTCCATCCATCATAAAACATATTTCTAGTTCTATCGAGTGTCAACTTAGGAATAACTAATGAAAACGTATTAAGTAACATCTATAACGCAGATCTAAAAGTAGTGAGTATGTTAACGTTGCTACTAAATCTAAGAATCAAAATACCAAAAATAATATAAATGGAAGAAATCTAAATATCATTTGCAAGTGTGAAGAGACTCTTATCCGAAGTTCAAAGACACACTTTTTTTTCAGGTAAAATTTTATGAGGAATGCAATGGTTGTATTTATTTTGGGTACTCTTTTGGCTAAGATCAAAGTGTAGTATCTGTTCCGATGGATACTGCACCCCATAGACTGGTATTGTCTTGGCTTTCGGGGCTTGATTTACACGGGTCTATGGGTCTGTCCTGTGCAGTTCTAGGAGGTCCACCCTCCCAGGCTTCGCCTCCCCTCTTTAGGGAGGAGTAAGTTTATTGCTTACTGCCTGAGGCGCCCCTACCGGAGAATGCCGACGGGGCTGCCCAGGCAATTTTAAAACCCCACTTTCCCGACCCGACCTTGGGTCACATCTTACTTGTGGAAGTAAGATAAAACTGGCCTTGTGCCTAACTCCTGGAGAGGAGTAAATACTCTTATAGATGAGGCACCATGTTTCCATGACTTCGCATCGTCAACGCCCGAGAGTTGATGGAACTATTAACCAATCAGGTAGCAGCAGGCATTAGACAATCAGGCTACAGCAAGCAGACGATAACTTTTGGATACAAATTAATCGCGTTCTATAAAAAAATGAATTTCTATCATTGCTGTCAGCTCGTTGAATCTCCCAAAGGACTACTTGAGTTCTGCCAACAACAGGACAAGGACCAGTACACAAGAAAACTTTTGGGCCAACTGCAATCCTAACTCTAACAACCCTAACCCAGAAACTCTCATAAAAGAAAAAAAAATATGAAAAAAAGATTAGAAAAAAATAAACCATTTGCTTTAAAACAGTGCGTTCGTTAAAAAAAGAAATTAAATAAATAACCCAAACATCGAATTAATAACAATTGTTTAGCTATGGTTTGTTATTATCGTCTGCCAGTCTTCAATTTAACGTTTGACAGTTTTCGCCTCGTTTTCGCTTCTGAGACCTGCCCGAACGTTGACGACATGAAGTCACGGAAACATGGTGCATCATCTAATTTCTCTAAAAATCGTTATTTTGTGATTGTGATAAAAATCCATTGCATGATTTTAATTCTAGAAAATGTCTCGGAGATATCTGTACCTAATTTTGTATAAGGATTTTTACAATAATATTGTGGCATCTGCATAAGCTCCAGCCATCCTTCAACAGCAAAGATGACGTCTTACTTTATTTTATTTAAAACTTGAAAATAAAAAATTATAGAAATAAAAACATGAATAAAAATACTAATAATAATACAACACTGGGTATGCTTCTTTTTTTTCCCGACCCAAGTAAACATCAATATCTTCCCCCTTTGTCAGAAACATCGCTCATGGAATGTGAGGATTAAAGGACAAAATAAGGGAAGCAAAAGTTACGAGACTGCCGAGAGTAAACCGAAAGGTCACTTTTTACACTTGCTTGCTAGTTAATTGTTTGCATCCGTCGGTCTCAGGAGACAATGTAGTTCTGTGTCTCAGATTAGTCTTTTGACAAATATGCATGGTCTGCTGTAACTGTGCTGGCCTATCCTTCTCTGTCGCACGTGCCACATATGTAGGTGGCATCTGGTTTGAGAGCTCTATTGCAGCCGTCTGCTGTCTGTGCTCTCTCTCTCTCTCTCTCTCTCTCTCTCTCTCTCTCCACTGAATAAAATAGTAATATAGAATTCAGGCAACACTGGGTATGCTTGCTAGTATACAATATATATCCGTGATTGTACATTGCTTGCTCTCTTGTCTCCTCACTCAGCCTTCACAGCACTTGTGGCTGTTGTCTTCAGCCATAAACTCCCAGCCTGCTGGGTCGGTGCCAGCTGCCCTTACGTCTTGCTTGCAGAGTATGACAGGTTTTTCTTGCTGGTCTGGAGCCGGGGTGGCGAGTTCGCCGAATAGAACGTCCTTGAGTATCCTCTAATCGTCCATGCGCCTGGCAGTATGGCTGCTAGTATACAAGATGTATTCATGATTGTAGACCAATACTTATTAGTATCCACTTATTGCAGTAATTTATCCTAATGAAAAGAAGCAAAGTGATTTGCTAATCCTACATGGAAAAGTCTAAAGTGTTCATTTGAAACTAATTGGTCAAAGGCTGGCTAATCACTTTTTATCTTCATGTCTCTTGGGAGCCATTTTCGTATTCAATCAAATTATAGGCTGTTGTGAAATCAGCTGAAAAGGTTCAACATCTATTAGTCAGATTCAAATCTGATTATATACACACAGATTATATATATATATATATATATATATATATATATATATATATAGAGAGAGAGAGAGATGTGGAAAAATATATGGTTTTAGCATATGCCTTCTATATTATAGACCTACCTTTTCAAATTAAAAGCTCGATGATTGCTAACATAAAACAACAGAGCATATATAAAGAAACAATATTAGGCTACATTCCAGTGACAAAGATTTTATTCATTTTCCTGAACATCTTTTCAAAACAAAAACATATATACGATATACATGTGTATATATATATATATATATATATATATATATATGAAGCAATCCAACAAAAGATATAAGCGTCAACTAATATCTTATAATTAGTTAAAACATCCGGATAAAAACTGAAGCTCAATATACTGGATAGATCATTAATATTATAATATAAAATGAAGTAATAAAATAAGGTGTCAATCAAATTTTATTAGAATTCAAAGTTCAAGCAAAGTATCTTAAAAAAAATTCCTGGAATTCAGCGACTGGGTTGGATCATAAAAAACTTTCTGCCTGATGAGACCTCAGCTCTTGATAGCTGTAGATCGATAACATCGACATGCCAGTGTAGCAGACCTTGTACATGTTTGAATAAAAGCATTCACAATACAGCGCTATATTTCTATTGAGCACTCTTTTATAAGCCCGGTTTGATTCCCTTTGGATTTCTACCCTGTGGATTTTTACCCTACCTGGATTACTATATATATATATATATATATATATTTCTCCCTCTCATATAGTTTTACAGGTCGAAAAACTTCCATGACTATATATATAATATGGAAATATACTTATGGCAAGCAAGCTACACAGAAAGTTTTTGTATTTCGCTACAACAAGGAGTTCACAAGGCTGATAGCAGAAAAAGTTTTGCGTAGCTTGCTTGTCATAAGTATATTTTCATATTGCTTCACACTTTACTCATGTATTGAGCACTGTTAAAGTAAATACTAAAACAACTATATATACACATAATATTATATGAGATAAAACAGTAACACACACCCACACATAGAAAATGAATGTGATCCTTTGGGTCACCCTTTGAGCTTGGGCTAAATGATTTGAATCAGGAAAAAGTGAGTTTGCAAAGCCAGTTAAATATAAAAATATAAAAAGACAAAAAAAAGAACGAAAAAAATGAGAGAGAGAAGGAGGAAAGACTAAGAGTATGTCTTTTTATTTAAAAAAAAATGTAACTGTTTTTGCAAACTAGCTTTTTCCTGATTCAAACAATCTAATCTGAGCTCAATGGGTGACCCAACAGGTCACATTTTTCTACGATATATCTCTATTTATATAAAGTTAGGTATGTGTATATGTTTATATATTTCTATCTATAGGATTCATTCCTAAACTAATTAACCGATCTCACACGTAACAGTATTTTTACAAAGCCACTATCTGCCCATGCATGGAGTATTGTTGTCACATCTTGGCTGGTGCACCATCCACCAGTCTCTCCCTCTTAGACAAGGTCCAAAAAAGTCTCTAATCTAATAGGTCCCTCAATATCCACTAAGCTCCAGCCCCTGTCCTATCGGCACAATGTTGCAACCTTTGTGCTTGTTTTACAAGTACTTCAATGGAATGTGTTCCGATGAGCTCGCTACGCACTCAACTTAAATACACTCGACCAACCTAACAATCAAATAAATCCCATCTATTCACTGTGGAGGTCTCCAGATGCCGGAGATCACTCTACTTCAGTAGCTTATTTCCTAGAGCTACCGGCCTTTAGAACATTTTCTCCCTGCTCCCTGTTTCCCCAACTGTACCGACATGCAGTAATTTAAAACTAATGTGAACAAGCATCTCACTGCACAGCTCCCAATTTAAGAGGACCCCCTAAACTTTCACCCTAATACTAAGTCTCCCCTACGTCTACAGTGGCAACTTGCCTTGTTTGGGGTGAACTATGTTAAAAAAAAATTTCTTTTAAATTACGAATTTTGGAGCACAACTGCTAGGAGTAAGTGGTCGTAATATGGGCTATATTTAGTTTAATTAAGTTTAATACAAAGGAGGTAAAGATGGGGAGGGGACTCCTCGTGAAAATTCAGACATCTCTGATTTTGATGAAATTTTAATAATAGGTATTAGACATCAATTAAAAGATATTCCCAAAATTTTAGTTTATTTTGAGTATTTTAAAGGGTTTTAGGGAGTATAATGCGAGCACAACCTTCCATTTGAAAATTTAAATGTTTCAGATTTGAGCCATAGTCATTAGACACCAATTAAGCAAGATTCCATGAATTTCAGTTTCTTCTTAAAAACCATTAAGCTTAAGCATTAAATTTTAGACATTTTCTAAAATCAAAATCATGTAATGGATCTTGATCAAAATTTGAATAAGGATTCTACACGTAAGGTTTATTATTATTATATCTTGATTTTAATCTTCGTAAAAATGGTGCGAAACTGTTATGTTCGAGAATTAATTTTACCTGTCTTGGGACAGGTATTTTTCTTTGGACAATCGTCGCATATTTATCACTCTTTTTTCTTCTATCTCTCTCTCTCTCTCTCTCTCTCTCTCTCTATATATATATATATATCCTCCATTTTTAGCTAATGTTTAGTACAAAAATGGCTCCTCACATAATTCAAACAGGTTTTAAACACATTTCATAATTATTATTTTCTTGTTTCAAGATGTTGGTAGAGATACGTTGTAAGCGTTTTCTTGTTAAAAGTGCGAAGGGTTATTTTGTGCAATCATCGTTATGTGTGTTGCAATTACATAACTGACGGTAGCAAAAATGGACTTTAGGAAGACTTTCCCTCTCTCAATGCCTTTGCATAAACAATCTCTATCTATATACAATTAAGTATGTGTATATGTTCATAGATTTGTATGTACAGGATTCACTCCTAAACTAATAAACTGATCTTTATTAATTTTAGAACACAACTGCTAAGTATAAGATGTCCAAATGTGGGTTATATTTATTTTAACTTACTTTCATGCAAAGGGGTTAAAAAAAGGGGCTGGAGGCCTTTCGTGAAAATCCAGATATCTCCGAGACATTTTCTAGAATTAAAATCATGCAATGGATTTTTATCACAATCACAAAATAACGATTTTTAGAGAAAAGACAAAATTAAGCAAAACTCCATGAATTTAATTTCTTTTTAAGATCCCTTAAGCTTACCCCTTTAATGTTAGACGTTTTCTAATGTAATGGAATTTGATCAAAATCGGAATAAGAAGTCTATATATAAGGTAACAAAATTGACTATAGGGTAGAAGAAAAAGGAGATTTGGAAGCGAGAGGGAGAAATTCAGATAATACATAAAATATAACTGACAATAATTTGCTTATTTCGGACGACAATATCTGGGTGAGATTTCAACTTTTTATGACTAAATACCTTGCCTAGTAAAGCGATTGGATCAAAAAATTTGTTGTTTAGGAGCGCTTCAATTAAGGAAGATTCCCTGAATTTCAATTTATTCTCAAGACCTCTTAAGCTTAAGCCTTACATTTTAGACATTTTTAGCAATCAAAATTATTCAATGGATTTGATCACAATCACAAAATAATGATTCTAGACATAAGGTGTAATCTTCGTCAGGGGACATGAAAATGGAGCAAACTTGTTCTGTTTGGGGAATTAATTTCCTCTTCCCTGGGACGGGTGTTCTTTCTAGTTAAATATAAATCAATACTTATAATATTCCCCGATGATTCTCACTCAGAGGCCTATAGACAGCAAAAGGTCAAGCATTTCAGGTGCAATCAAGGTTTATTTAGCCTTTTGATTCGTGTGAGGTCAATAAAATAAATACGCTGGACAAATTGATTGGCGATTGATTACAAATAAGAAGGCTGACTGAATGCTGGCTGAAGGCCTCTCGGTAGATAAGTTACCTTTGGGTCGACTCCAAAGATGGTGGAGTTGTTGCTAAGTTGGTCAGGAGCCAGAGCCACGGCCCCGGGGTTTGCTATTTGAAACCTCATCTGAAGATACTAAGTCAATTGTTTGAGAGCCAAGCTCAAAACCTCTGCAAGTGGTATTGGAAGATAAAAATACGTAACAACAATAATGGCTACAGCGCGTCGTTAAATGATAGAGAAAATAGTAGAACTAAGATCTGTTGGGATCCTATCACCTTAATAGTAATGTTATCTTCTATCCTCCACTCTATAATAAAGGGTAATGTGCGTTCATATATATATATACATATATGAAAAAGACAAAAGGAAAGAAAACAATTAAACACAGGAAGAAATCATCAAAACAAGAGATTTACCGGCTTCGTTCAGATCAATTTTTTTCTGAAGATGTTCGTTGATCCGAACCAAACCGGTAAATCTCTCGTTTTGTTCAGATAAACAAATATCTTCAGAAAAGAAATTGATCTGAGTGAAACCGGTAAATCTCTCGTTTTGATAATTTTTTCCTGTGTTGAATTATTTTGCCTTTTGTCTTATTCATACATCCTGTCACCAAGGCATTTAATTTTATGATATATCGGCTATTTTATCCTCATATATATATATATATATATATATATATATATATCCTTTCCGAGGATTACTCCACTTACCCTTGATTCTCACCTTAAAATGCTGAGTATTTAACAAAAAGGGCATCTAGTACCATTTATTGAGTTTTCGGTATGACTCGACCGAGGATTGAACTCCGGTTTCTCAGCCAAATGGGCTGGTCAATAAAAGGTAAATAATGGAGAAAATACGACTATAGAAACAATCGTTGTATGCAGTAAACTAATCAATAAGCCATAAAAGGTTCGTAAGTAATATATGCAAATGTTAGATACAGTAAATGATTATTATGATACAGATTCTATAGGAATTCTATCTGTTATTGAGCACTATCTTATAAGCACTGGGGTTTCATTGGATTAACATCTAGTAAAAACAACACTAATACAAGTACTATATATATATATATATATATATATACAGGATGTTGCAACAAAATCCGACACTTGACAAAAAGAAAAGGAAATAGGCAATAAAAACAAATGTTGTATATGCAGAGACCCAGTAGTGAGCAACAGTTAGAGTTACTTTTCCAATGTAACTGCCGCCGGCAGAGACGACCATCTCAAGGCGGGCGTGAAATGAGTCGCACACTTTGGCGACCATTCTTTGTCTATAGTGGCGAACACTTCCACGATGGCAGCCTGTCAGATAGTTGATCGTATTGTGGGCGTGCTTGTTGGTCTTGATCTCGATCATGTTCCAGAATAAATAACCGAGGTGTTTGCAGTTGGGTGAGGAGGGTGGCCACAAAGCAGGCGACTAGTGGTGGGGAACATTGTTGAGCAGCTATACCTGCGTCATCTTGGCCTTGTGTGCAGGAGCAGAGTCCTGCTGGAAGATGTAGGGGCGTCTGGCGGCGATTTCGTCCATCTAGGGCTTCACCATGCTCTTCAGCACCTCCTTGTATTTCGTTTACTTTTTGTCAAGTGTCGAATTTTGTTGGTTGTGGACCTGGGAATAATGGTTAGTTAAGGGTGACCTCGCTCTCCCAAAAGTCCAGAAATTGGATCCTTTAAGATTGTTTATATAAAAAAAATTAGAGTCCAAACCCGACTTTGAAATCTAGTGGAGGATGTCCTCTTCTCTTTCCTACAGTCACTCTCTCTCAAAAGAGATGTTGCTAGTCTTTCTTTGCTCTACCGTTATTTTCAGGCCAAGTGCTCAACTGAGCTCAAATCTATGATCCCCCTTGTAAAACATTCACAACTAGAACCCGCCTAGCTACTACCACTGTCAATGATTTCCCTTTATCCCTCTGCGTGCCCAAGACGAAACGAAACTTCCATAGACAGAGTTTCTTTCCTAGAACTGCCAGTCTGTGGAACACAGTGCCGCGAGTCTGTTTCCCAGCTGACTACAATATGGTCGTGTTCAAGTCTAATGTGAACAAGTTCTGTTGAACCATCTCCATAAATAATCAATCTCTGCCCTGCTACAGCCATCGTGCCGGTGATCGTGATGTTATCTCACCGTCCATCAGTTAAACTCTTTAATCCTTATCCTCGAGTGGCCTTTGGGCCTTGATAATCGATGACCTTTATTGTAAAAAAAAGAAGAAATACCCTCCCCAATCGTGGCATTGATACATTTTCTATCTAAACACTGAATCATGACTTTAGTACCAATCAAAAAGTAGGGGGAATTTCTAGATAGGGTCTATTCATTTATTTTTATTCATTATTTTATTAATAACAGAAAACTCAAAACAAAATCGTTGCAGTCTCAAACATACAACTATGCATCGGTAAGGTATGAACCTGCTTTCCCCAATCTATAAGGTTAAACCACAATGGAAATGCGTCTACAATGAACTCTTACTAGTCGAATTATGGCATTTTACTGAACTTAAAGGTCTCAAAAATAAGGTTGCAACCAGTTATCTCCCCTTAACATCCAACGATAACACAGAATAGCTCAAAAAATAAATTTTTCTTTTAATAATTTACTGTTTCTTATATTGTGTGCTGGTGCCAATCTGATTATAAGTCTTTGTTCAAAGTCTGGCCTTACTGATTTCATGATTAAATAGTAAGATAAGCAAAAATAAATACGATTGTTGTACTCTTTCAAAATAATTGAATTAAAAGGAAAAAAATGCATAACTTTTATTAAAAGATTCATAGCTAAGAAGCATTAATGTTTGTTTTTTTTATAGATTACATATATTTCTTTTCTTGTTTAATCAACTGAGTCAACAACAATAATAAAAACGTGTGCAGTTTTATTGAGGCAAAGAAACTTTGCTTCTTCTAGTTCTATCAGAAAGTTTCATTTTTATATTTGTACTTTTCAAAATCTTCTGATATTGGAAGGATTTCAGATATTTTTTCAAATATAGAGACAAGTGTTCAATCCTATCCAATATCTATCAAATATTTTATTGTTTTGTTTTACAGCATATCAACCTTTTTTTTATCCATCACCATCATCAATAACAACAACAACAACAACCGGTTTATTTGTTGAATCAGGCCACAATTAATCCTCTGATGAGGGTGGGGCCTAATTGTCCAGTTTTGATCTAAGTCTTCCCCTCTATTCTTGCTTTTGGTGAGGCTTGACGGAATCCCTACACAAGGCTCTCCTATCACGTTTGACCGCGCCCTCCCAAGACAACTTGAGTCTGCCAGGGGTGGTCTTCTCTGCTGGCACATTCAACTGTCGGGCTTTAGCAATCCAGCAAGGCATGCTCTGTTCAGGTCCCATCATACCGATCCATCTGACCATTGCCTTGTCATTATGGTGCAGTTTCTTTAGTGTGCCAGCAGAGACAGCCCAGGTTTCAGAGCCATACACCAGAACGCTTCTGACACATGAAGAGTATATACGACCTTTCGTAGCTGCTGGCAGGTGTCTGTTTGTCAGTTTAGGGAGCTGCTACTAATTCTATCTCCAAGCAGACTTGCAACGTGTAGCTACCACGAGTTCATACACTCCACCTGATGACAGCATGCCTCCACGGTAACAGAATTCCGTCACTTCTACTTTTTGAGTCATTTAATACCGAATTCAATTATTTTAGTAAATGTGTATGTCTTGAAACATACACTTTTCTTAATATATTCAAATATTCAAGAGAGTAGAAAGTGGATCTTAGGTTTACTTTTGGCTGCCTCCTAATCCTCCCGTCCTTATATTGTCCTTTAGTCCTCACATTCATGTATGATGTTTGTGACAAAGGGGGAAGAATTGCTATTTTGAGGATCGACTGTTGTTCTGAGTGGATGTTTTTTTGTTGTTTTCTTTACTAAGGTGTCACCACTTATCAAGGCTAAAAGGTCACTCGAGGATAAAGGTTAATGAGTGTCAGGTGGTTGGTGAGACAACACTATGATGACTGGTAATGACGGTGGAAATTTGGCAGAATTTGATTATTTAAGAGGACGGCTCAACAAGAATTTGCTCACATTGTACTTGAAAATGACAATGTTGTAGTCAGCTGGGAAGCAGCCCGCGGTATTGTGTTCCACAGACTGGTAGTTCTAAGAAATAAACTTTGTTCATGGAAGCTTCGTTTAGTTTTAGGCAGAGAGAGAGAGAGAGAGAGAGAGAGAGAGAGAAGGAAAGGAAAATTATTGACAATGGTTGTAGCTAGACGAGTTTTTTTTAATGAATGTTTTACAGGAGACCACCATTATTATGTGGAGATTTTCAACCCTCTCATAGTATTCATCATCATTCAACTGTCAATCTATCCATCTCTTATCCTCGAATGGTGTTTTGGCCTTGATAAGTAGTAACACATTAGCAAAAGAAAAAACTGTTATCTTGTTTTGTAGGAATGTTTGGTAATCCGGCACCAAAACCGAGACCTCCAAAAATAGAATTTGTACGTTCAGCTTTTGTAAGTATGGATGTCCAAAAAGACAATAATTAGAAACAACCAAGACCTCCAATGACGCGCTGCGTACGCAACAATAAATCTCAGTAACTGGCAAGCATATAATACCCTGCCGAACCCTGTTATGATGAACCACAAATAAGATTTTGTGGACCCGAATGATCCGACAATCCACACCAACAGTATTGAACGATCCTGAAATCAGTGCAAAATAAAATTTAGACAAAAAAATTTTTATGTAAGAAAACATTCATTTGAGGTTTCTAAGTTCATATTTTTGAACACATACACATTTTTTTCAAGAAATATGGCTGTAATGAACAAAATTCCATGACGTTAATTTAATTTTATTTTTTTAACATTAATAAAAAGAATATTATATGTAAAAATAATTCCATGGTGTTAACTTTATGTAATTTATTTATTCAATACTACTTAAAAATAGTTATTTTCACTATTAAATATTTCCTATTAAGTTTTATAATATTCCGATTATTGTCTTTTCTGACATCCATACTTACAAAAGCTAAATATACAAATTCTATTTTTGGAGGTCTCGGTTTTGATACCGGATTACGATATGTTTTTTGAATAAATAGTCTGTTATTAAGAGATTCTGTTTATTGTTTAGATGGAAATATTTTGAAGATTTGCGCAGAGATTAAACTGTTCATACCAGTCGAGGATACGTCCCCAACAATCAGACCAATAGAGTCTTGGCCATTTTAAAACTAGGTGGCTTTTCGTTTGTCAGGCTGAAGTATGGTTCTATGCAGTTCCAGGAGCCCCCTCCCCTTAGGATTTACCTTCTCGAACTTTAACAAAGGATTAGTTTATTGCTAATCGCCTGAGACGCCCCTACTGGAGAATACCGACGGGGCTGCTCAGGCATTTTTCGTGGGCCAGAGTGCAATTCCTCTTGTGTGCTGGCTTTTCAATCTCTTCTTTCCGACCTTGTGTCACATCTTCCTGCGGTAGGGGGGATGTAAATTCTAGCTTTATGGAGTAAAAAATCTTTGAACTGAATTTCTTTCTCTTTTTTTTTTTAGTCTCAAAAGAAAACTATTTGGGAAGCAAGTTGTCTACAAAGAGCTTCCTGTCAAACATGAAAGTGGCATGTTGTGAAAAATTTTTTTTTTTTTTTAAATGATACAGCCAACAAAATCAAAGGGAAACGCCGTTGAAGTAGGAGGGGAAAAACCATGTGCAAACAGTCTTTTAAAAAAGATTAAAATTGGGTGAATAAAGAGTCAAGGGAGAAAGAAGAAGAAAAAAAACACCAATTACGAAAGTAAACCCAACGAAATACACTCGCCACAGAAAGCAATGGAAAAAAAGTATACTGTCATATTTGACGCCATGTGTGCACTAATTAAACGTATGAAATAGAAATAAAATATAGTTACATAAAATATGATTTCATCTAGACTTTTAAACATAGCTCAATAGAATTATTTTACAAAGTTTAGAGTAAACTTGCTTGATTCTTAGGAATACACATTACCGAATCCTAATAATCTCTATTTTATATAAAGTTAGGCATGTTTGTATGTTTATATATTTGTGTGTACGAGATTCACTCCTAAACTAATTTACCGATCATTATGAATTTTGGAACACAGCTGATAGGCATGAAGGGGCTATATTTAGTTTAATTTAGTTTTAGGCAAAGGGATTAAAAGGGGAAGCCCTTCATGAAAATTCAGATAATTCTGATTTTTGTGAAATTTTAACAATAGGTATTCAACATCAATTAATAAATATTCCCCGAATTTCAGTTTCTTTGGGGTATTTGGGGGGGGGGGGCATAATATGGCACAACTTCCCATTTGAAGATTTAAATATTTCATATTTCCATTACATTTGATCCATAGTCATTAGACACCAATTAAGCAATATTCCATGAATTTCAATTTCTTGTTAAGACCCCTTACGCCTTAAATTTTAGACATTTTCTAGAATCAAAATTATGTAGAATTTGGTATATTCGGACTACTGTTCTCATCTTGGGTGTTTTTATCACAACGTTTCGGCCGATGTAACCTCTGACCTTCTTCAGGTGTACCTTGTCGAACTCTGGAATCTTTCAAGGTTACATCGGCCGAAACGTTGTGATAAAAACACTCAAGATGATAACAGTAGTCCGAATATACCAAATTCTACAAATTATCAACCCTCATCTAAAAAAATTCTGAAACATGAAATCAAAATTATCTAATGGATTTTGGTCAAAATTGGAATGAGGATTGTAGTCATGAGGTTTATTTGGATTATATGTTGAGTTTAATCTTCATAAGGGGACATAAAAATGGTGCAAAACTGTTCTGTTCGGGCAATTTTACCCGCCCTGGGACAGGTAATCTTCTTGTGCATTAATAAAACAAAAAAATATCGAAACTTCTTCTGTCTATCATCAATTTTGAAAATTTTCCAGTTTAACAGAAAACACAACATCTTTAATGAAACATTTTTAACGCTTGAAATAATGTCTGAGCTGAATAGATAACTTCAGAAACTATATTTTCAGACATTTTCTAACAATAATAAATAGGAGAAGTAATGATAGAGAGAGAAGAAGAGAGAGAAAGAGAGAGAGGGGGAGGAGAAGAAAGAAAATAAAAAGAGAAAGAAAAGAGAAAGATAAAAAAAAAGAGTGAAAGCGAGAGAAGAAAAGAGGGAGAGAAAGAGAGAAGGAAGGAGAAGAAAGAAAATAAAAAAAGAGAAAGAAGAAAAGAGAGAGAAGAAAAGAGAGAGAGGAAGATGAAAAGAAAAGAAAAGAAAAGAAAAGAAAAAGAAGAAAAAGGGGGGGGGAAGAAAAATAAAATGGGAGATCAATCGGTTCATGGTTAGTGTTGAGCATAAAACATCTGCCAATTATGATCGGAACGAAAGACCAATTGCTGGAAATAACCACACCACAATGTCTGCATGCCGAGGCCGAATGACTTCTTTGGTATTCGTCGTTAACACTTAATGACACACAAAGTGTAAAAGAACAAAACAATAAAAGGAACAATTTCTAAAGATACAATGTACCATTCAGCAGACAATTTACTCTTTTATTTATGAAAATCACACTTCTTTAGTTATGCTCAGTCGAAAAGAATACGAGACTAGATGTACCCGTGCCCCGTTGGGCCACAGCCACTATCACGATTTATTCTACTTTGAGTTCATTCGAAAATTCATAAACTGTGACACATCTGTTAAGACATTCTTCTTGCACAAATAAAAAAAAGCCTCTTTACTTCTATATTATCATTATTATTATATAGTATTATTATTATTATTATTATTATTATTATTATTATTATTATTATTATTATTATTATTTTTTTTTTTTTTTTTTTTTTTTACTGACTAGGAGTTTTCACAGGAGTCATTATCAATGATTGCTCACTGACAATCACCAGTGATGTTCTCCTGGAATCCGAGTGACAATAAGTCTCCTCAGATTTCCAGCGAATTATTTTGCATTAACACAACAGCCGTTTACCACTGATTTCTCGCTATTAACGACTGGTGGTCTTTTCTGAAATTTGAGTGACAATAAGCCTCCCCAAGGTCCTAGTACTCTCGGCACTTTTCCGGTGGAGGTCTGGTTAGTGCTGTCCCTCCTCGCTCTTTCCGTCCTCTTTAACCCTTCACGACAGTTTTGTGTGGTATCAGCCGAGGCTGGTACCACCGCATGTATGTGTTCGTTAGTTTTCAATTTTTCCTTTATTATTATTATTATTATTATTATTATTATTATTATTATTATTATTATTATTATTATTATTATTATTATATAGAAGTATTCTCTTCTTTATTATTCTTATATAGAAGTAAAGAGACTTATTATTTCGCTATTTCATTTACATACGTGTTTGTTGTGAGATACATGTATGTAAATTAGATGACGACACTGAACAAAGAGAGGCACTCTTTCTCTAAATGTTTAGTTACAATCAGCCGAAAACTACACTAGTGTATACACCCTACGTCAAAATAATGAACAAAAAATTGTGCTTCACCGGTGTTCCCACTTAATATTCATATAAGATCATAGAATTACGTGAGTAATTTAATTTTTCATATAAATTATTATCATTTCTGATGACCTAAAGAACAACAAAAAACATCATTGATTTTTATTTAGAGTGAAGAATTTCTTTTCGAATTCATTGCAGGCGATAGTGTGGGTCTGACTTCTATTTTCTTTTAAGCTTCCCCTTATCATTTGAAATGGTTTCGGCCGGAAGCTAGAAAACTGCACGCTTTTTACTCGCTAACTTTTCTGTGACGGATTTATAATGCATTTGTGATTTCAATAAATAGTCAATTAATATTTAGAATTAAAAAATAATAATTCACTGGAATTGTAAAACGTTTACACATGAAAAATACACACAGACAGACGTGGAATTATCTGATGAATTTAGTTATATTGATGTAATAAATTACGATTGTATTTTTTAAAAATTTTGTCTAGTGGATTCAAAGTTATTTATTTTGTTTTTACTTTTCAAAATGTTAGATCGAGAAACCCGCAGATATACCAAACTCAAAACCGAAATTCAAACGATTTATGTATAACCTTTTCTAATGCCCATATTTTTTTTGTGTGTTCTCTTTCCTAGGAATGCTTCCCGTCCGATGGATGTCACCAGAAAGCATATGGGATGGCATATTCACAGCATTGTCAGATATCTGGAGCTTTGGAGTACTCCTCTACGAAATCGTGACATTTGGTAGTTTCCCATACCAAGGTCTTTCAAATAATCAGGTGCTAGAGTACATTCGCAGTGGCAGTCGTATCACTTTACCAGAATCCTGTTCCCTGGAGATGTAAGTTACAATTTTCTTACCTGCTCATATTGTTATAATTTCACTTACCTATGATCGGTGTATACACCATTATACGCCCGTGCCTTCGTCGTCTTTGTGAACTCAGGTTCCATTCGTCTGCTGATAAACTCACTCTAACGCCGATGTTTATATTAAAAAAGAAGGTTTATTACAAAGATAAGAACAGTCGCAGAAAAACATTATAGACACAGGTTACTTTCATAGACATGGAGAAAGAGGAGAGAAAGACAGAGAGATAGACAGACGGATAGCTCGTCTCGCTAAATCCAGCCACACTGTGCACGCTGGCTCCCATTGGAGACAGCATTCAACCACGTCTTTTCTGCTTGAAGTCTCGTCAGCCAAAGAGACACAAAATCTTCCCATGAAAAGCACGTGGTTTCGCGACTTCTGACTTTGCAGGCGTCACTAAAACTTTTCCATTCAGACACGACCATTGTTATGTAACATTCAAACGCGGTCGTTGTTATGTAACATTCGAACGCGGCCGTTGTTATGTAACATTCGAACACGGCCGTTGTTATGTAACATTCGAACACGGCCGTTGTTATGTAACATTCAGACACGGCCGTTGTTACGTAACATTCAGACACAGCCGTTGTTATGTAACATTCAAACACGGCCGTTGTTATGTAACAATAAAACACGCATTCATTTATCAATTCTGTCTAAATATCTCCACCCTCTTTCACTCCAACGAAACTGACACTTATTCTATCTCATTTTGAGTTGTTCGTCGCTCTCATTTATAACCTTTTAAAATTTATATATTAGTGTTTTCAACGCAGGTGGCGATTTTTTTTGCTTGAAGTCTCGCCAGCCAAAGAGACAAAAAATCTTCCCCTTGAAATCACGTGGTTTCAGTTACATAAACATTTTTAATTTTAGGTTCCATAAATGTTTGTTCTGTCTTATTTATTTTTTATTTTGTTTCACATATTTCTTAAGTTATGTTTATGTGGTTATAAATCAGTCGCAATATTACAATAATTAAACATATTCTAGATATTTTATTTGACATACAAATTCTGTTCTAAAGAGATCCAATGTTTTGAAAACATTTTGTTTCATTCATCAGCATTATCATTGTATGACTTAAAATAAACATTACCTTGAAACAGATGTAAACAACTTTAATACCTTTGTGTAGACTCCTTACGTGGAACATAATTCGAACATGATTTAAATAGTCAAAATACACACATATTCGTCACCCCCCAAATCTAGGCTGGGCTCTGTAGTAAGTAGCATTAGCACAGCCGTTATCATGGCTCCAATGCATGTTCCTTTCAGTAGTCGAACATTTTGATGACGGCTGCCTTTAAATAGGTTAAATCACTTGCTAATTTACCGGTTTGTTGATAGCGGCCGTGTGGGCTAAGACGTCGGAATTTGGGTTTGAAACATGATTCGTGTTCCGGGGTTCGAGTCTGGCGACCGGTATGAACAATCTTTTCTACACTGACGATTCCCGAAAACATATAAATATTTGTTTTTATTTACATATATATATATATATATATATATATATATATATAAGCAAGCATTATTAAACATAACATAATTCTGTTTTGATTATAGCTTTCTATGATTTTTATAATTTTTATAATAATCTCTTTTTTAATAAAAAAAAATGATGAATATTCAATAAGTATCACAAGCACTTTCGATTATTGGTCGAATTATCTTCAGCTGACAATAACCAAATGAACAAAAAGTTGGCGAAAAGAAGAGAATTTCAAAAAACAGCCGAGAACGACGTATGTGAAGTCGATAGATATCAAAACAACAAATCGATGCAATTCCAGAAGAACGTTTACAATTTAAATTCTGGCACGTCAGGATAAATTGTATTCAATTCAATTAATTTGGCAAAAAATAAAACAAGCATGTTTCAGTTGCCATGTAGGAAAAGGGTGGTAGAAATTTACACAGAAGAGGATACAGTAGCCCAGCACCTGTCCAAATTCCCATTGAATTGCCGCGTTGTTGGCGCATTTCTTGAGGGTTTATTCCAAGGTCTAGGAATCCTGATTGAGAAGGTTGCCCTCTTCTGGTTGAATCGAAATCGGCAGTGAAATAGTATTTATGTTAAGCATTTTAAAATGTTGCTTCTCATTTCATACGAATGTTATTGTGGGTTGCTAGGTTTTAATAAAGATTGCTTCAAGCATTTTTAATGAAAAACAAATAGTTTTAGAATGTAAGATTTTCGTGTTGTTAACTAAAATTTGTCTTAAATCAGAAGAGGGAGTTATGTTTTTTAAATGTTGGTGAACATTCATCATTTTTCAACTTTTTGTTGATTTTGACACAAAGAAAATTATTAGAAAAATTGATATAAGTTAAAGTAGGTATAATCAAGTTGTAGAATTTCTTTTAGGCTTTAAAATGTTTTTATGTTTCGCAATTTTTGAGATCAGGGTTGACAATTTGTAGAATTTTTTATATTCGGACTACTGTTCTCATCTTGGGTGTTTTTATCACAACGTTTCGGCCGATGTAACCTCCGACCTTCTTCAGGTGTACTTTGTCGAACTTGGGAATCTTTCTGTCGACCTCGGGAATCTGGACGGAATTTCGAACGGAACCCTTTATTAAATCCATGGGGGTAGCATGCTCTCGTTCCATCTGCCATGTCTGGGAAGGAGGTTCAATCCTCAGTGTGGGCGATACGAAGAATTGCGAATTACTGAAGACTTTTTGCCAGTCATGGCAGATGGAACGAGAGAATGCTATCTCCGTGGATTTAATAAACGGTTCCGTCCGAAATTCCGTCCAGATTCCCGAGGTCGACAGAAAGATTCCCAAGTTCGACAAAGTACACCTGAAGAAGGTCGGAGCTTACATCGGCCGAAACGTGGTGATAAAAACACCCAAGATGAGAACAGTAGTCCGATTACAACAAATTCTACAAATTCAAAATATTTGCTTAAATAAAAGAATGCTGCTAAAATACATATACATACATATATATATATATATATATATATATATATATATATATATAAACTGAAATGCTGTGGAGATAGGGTGTATGAAAAAGACAAAAGGAAAACAATTAAACACAGGAAGAAATCATCAAAACGAAAGATTTACCGGTTTTGTTCGGATCCTGTTTTCTTAAGATCCTGTTTTTTCGTTGATCCTAACGAACCGGTAAATCTCTCGTTTTCATGATTTTTTCCCGTGTTTAACTGTTTTCCTTTTGTCTTTTTCATATATATATAATGTTTTTAAAGAAAAATTGACCAGTGTTCAGTTATCAGAGTCAGAGTCGAAAATATTTATTTAAATAGTTACAGACAGAATATTAGAAATTAACCGTTGCTTACATGGCCACACCCCGGATGCTGAATATTAGTCATATATTTTTGCTTGGGTTCATGAGAATCTATTAGCAGTGGGGTCCTGAAACCGGAAGTTCGTTTCTAATATCTAATATCTATTGAAATAAAAATATATATATATATATATATATATATATATATATATATATATATATATATATGGGAAGAGAAGGATGAAGGATATCCGACGTGATGGGAAAATGAAAAAGGAAAACCAAAAAAATGGATGTTTTTTTATGTGTACATCAACGTTTCGTCTTTATTTATAAGACTTCAACAGGATGATAATATAGAGAAAAAAAATGTCATGCAAGTACAGATACATGTAGGGTAGACATATTGGGAGGAAAAATAAAGTAATGACCACTACATTCATTTTTATTCTCCAACAAATACGGACGTCCACCCAGTAGTGGCCATTACTTTATTTTTCCTCCCAATATGTCTACCCTACATGTATCTGTACTTGCATGACATATTATTATTATTATTTTTTTTTTTTCCTCTATATTATCATCCGTATGAAGTCTTATAAATAAAGACGAAACGTTGATGTACACATAAAAAACATCCATTTTTTTGGTTTTCCTTTTTCATTTTCCCATATATATATATATATATAAGTAGATAGGAGTAGACACATTATTATAAACCATTGTTTCGTAAAGGTATAAACATTTTTTTGAAAAACCATAACAATGTAATTTGTAGAAAATAAATAAATAACATTTATTTATCTTAAACTGAGCTTTCGAATATAAAATATTCCTCGTCAGAGAGTTTTTTTCTTTTTTTTTTCTTTCGTTTCATAGTCTGGTGGTGATATTGACTTTGAGGAAGAAAATCCGTGTCTTGGGCGCGGTTAAGCCATTTTTGAATACGTAGATAGGAGTAGACACATTATTATAAACCATTGTTTCGTAAAGGTATAAACATTTTTTTGAAAAACCATAACAATGTAATTTGTAGAAAATAAATAAATAACATTTATTTATCTTAAACTGAGCTTTCGAATATAAAATATTCCTCGTCAGAGAGTTTTTTTCTTTTTTTTTTCTTTCGTTTCATAGTCTGGTGGTGATATTGACTTTGAGGAAGAAAATCCGTGTCTTGGGCGCGGTTAAGCCATTTTTTTTGAATACGTAGATAGGAGTAGACACATTATTATAAACCATTGTTTCGTAAAGGTATAAACATTTTTTTGAAAAACCATAACAATGTAATTTGTAGAAAATAAATAAATAACATTTATTTATCTTAAACTGAGCTTTCGAATATAAAATATTCCTCGTCAGAGAGTTTTTTTCTTTTTTTTTTCTTTCGTTTCATAGTCTGGTGGTGATATTGACTTTGAGGAAGAAAATCCGTGTCTTGGGCGCGGTTAAGCCATTTTTTTTTGAATACGTAGATAGGAGTAGACACATTATTATAAACCATTGTTTCGTAAAGGTATAAACATTTTTTTGAAAAACCATAACAATGTAATT
>OY744532.1:87890381-87925381 GCA_963556195.1 Sepiola atlantica
CCGAAGACGAAACTGTACTATTACGTCTCTATCGAAAGCCAAAACTATACTATTACTCTTCATTAATGTTCAATTCAAAAGTGTATAGTGTCGTATCTGTTCTGTTCTCATTATATCATTTTCCAGGCATTACCTCCTGCTTTTGGGGATGGTAGTGTAGTATATTTTCGTTCATCATGATATCATCCTTCCAGACATTACGTCCTCCTTTGGTCGGAGACAGTGTAATATATGTTCATTCGTCATACATATTAGCAAAAATATGCAACCAGACCGGAGGGAGCATATTATTTCTAGTAGAAATAAAACCATTAAAAAAATATGCAAGGAAATATTTTTTATCTTTTTTTTTTTCAATTTTCTTTACCCATAAATCAATGTGTTGTAAAAAAATAATTCATAATGTACAGAAGCCCAAAAATTCTTCCTTTGCAACGTGGTTATAATAGAAGAGAATATGTCTGCAGGAATCCACTCGAATATTACCATTGAAGCTATATATTTTTTTATGGGGTCTAAATTGATACCTTCTTCAGAATGTCCATGTCTATATTGACCTGCTTTTTCCTTCTCTCTGATTTATGAGAAAATAATGACAAAATCGGTACAGACATAGTGGAATCGATAAATGGCGATAGCATGCATGGTATAGCACTGTGATGGGCATTTCCAAGCATTCGTGTTCCATTATTTCCTCGCTGTGCCATTGCAGACTAATATCTTCGGAATAAAGTGAAGAATATACCATTCTTGAAGATTTGGTGGCTTAAGGCCCCCAAATCTATGCCTTACTGAAATTATTGGTGAAAATTTATTCTGTCTATCAAATATAAGCATGGAAGTTGTTTTCTATTTTAGGCTCAGAGTGTTTTGCTGTTTTCCTCTTCTTTCTTTCTTCTGCTGTCTTCTATTCGACCATCACCGTTTTTTTCTGCTATCTTTTGTATCTAATATATTAATGAACACCTATCTTAGCACAGCTTACTTGAGTCTATATTCAGATTAAATTCTAGGTTAGTTGGGCCATCTATAACAATAAAATGTTTCATATTCTACTGTATAAAATAATGGATGCTATTGAACTTCATTGACTGTAGCAATTTCGTTTCGGTTATTCTCCGTTTTGTATTGTCTCCTCTTACTGATATAAAGACAATTCTGTACCCGATATTAGCTCTTTCAGTACCAAGTATTTTTTCATTCTTTCATAGCTGATATTATTTTTCATTCCTATTTATTTATTGTAATCATGTTCTTTCTTTCTCCAATAAATTATTTTTCAAAACATTGCAATAAATTATTTTTCAAAACATTCATTACGTCTTCTAACCTAATCCTAAACTTAACTAGCAGCCACTCGGACTTAGGATTAGTGGTAACAAACAATGTGTTAACTGCTCTAAAACGCTAAGATGGGCAGAAAATAGGGGATCATATTATGTTCAATTTATATACGAAATTGATCCCTACTCTAAAATAATTGTTTTTCTTTCTTTGTTCTGCCAAGTTTTTCAGGGTATTCATATGCAATCGCCTACAAAAAATAGAATCTCATTTTTTTTGCGGGGTTGATTCCTCTTATCTGTACCTGTATCTGGTACAGCATTCACCCTGGGCGGGTTGAACCGGCTTCCTCCTAAGGAGGAAGTTTCTAGGAAATATCAAATTCACAAGCGGTCCTCAGTCGTATATATATATATATTCTGGTTACGAGAGATGACGACGTTAGGTTTTTGCAGTCCTTGCAGGGAGGTGTCGATGTCCTCTTACATACAGTGCCTGGTATTCTCAAATGGTCACCCATTTGGTACTGACCAGGATCAATGTTTCTTAACTTCGGTGATCACATCGGAAGTGATTCAGAGGCGGGTGTAATCTACAAAAAAACATCTTTCTCATTACGGTCTTACGTTATTTTCCTTACCTTAAAAAAAATAACACCGTAGTAATGGGTAATACCAAAACCCAACGAAATGGTTCAAGTTAAGAAAGTTCAAAATATCGAATAATGTTGGCCGGATTTTCAAAGTTGGACATTAATAGCATCTAAGATGACAAATCAAATTTTGATTCTGACTAGCTAACTTTCATTTGTTGTTGTTGTTGTACGATGTTAATTGCAATAGACTAACGCACTTCACTACAATTTAGTTTTAAATAATCCGATCTAGCAGTTTTCTGATATGTATAAATTCTTAAATAGTCACCATAAAAGAAAAATCAGATAAGTGGAATAACTCTTATTCTTTTAGTAAGTGTTATTGTTCTTTGCTTACTTTCATTCAAGGTTTACTATCAGTTACATTTTCTCATTCTGTTCCTTATAAACAAAATATAAAGTTCATTTAGATAGTGAATGGATTATTCTTTTTTTCTTACTTACGTTCTTAATAAATTAGAACCAGGTTCACTTTTAGCTTAGATAGTGAACTGTATTCCAAATTCATCATTATTGATGAATTAGTTTCGGAGTGAATCCTATACCTACAAATATATAAAAATATATAAAATATATAAAAATATATAAAAATATATAAAAATATAAAAATATATAAAAATATATAAAATATATAAAATATAAATATATAAAATATATAAAATATATATATAAAATATAAATAAATATAAATAATAAATAGAAATAAATATATAAAAATATATAAAAATATATAAAAATATATAAAAATATATAACAATATATAACAATATATACACATATCTCTATTTATATAAAGTTAGATATGTGGACAACAGATAATAACAATTTCTCCCTCCATGTGCCTAACGTCAGGCAGAATTTCCATGGAGAGAGCTTCTTTGTAAGGGCTTCCTGTCTGTGGAACACATTACCGCCGGACTGCTTCACTGCTGATTACAACTTGGTGATCTTCAAATCTAATGTCAACAAAATCTTGTCACGAACCGCCATATAAGCAATCAATGTTAGTACTCTCATAGTATTCCGCATCTTTCGGCTGGCAATCATTCTCGTCTCATTAACTCTTATTCTCGAGTGGCTCTTGGCCTTTATAGTAAAATAAAGTAGCCAATAAGCATTCACAATAAGAACATATTCAGGAACATGTATTCTTCTAATGAAATATATGAATATAGTTAACGGGTAAGAATATTCTACGGGTGGCATGTGAATACTGCTATTTCCTAATGAACTAGCACCATTTCTAAATAGGTATGTGTAAGTAATTTGGAAAGCATCTCTTTCACACTTATAAGAGTCGACTTATTGATTTTTTACTGCAAAGCGCCTGTTTATAATTCAGTGAGAATTCTCGACTGTTGTAGATAGCGAATCCCCAATGGCCAAACCTTATACATATGCACAGCGACTAATTTCATTCTGTGGCAAGACAATGATCCAAAGGATATCGCTAATTTGTGGAAAAAGCCGAACTTGAGAGGAAACAGTCTGATAGGAAACTGTCGTTGGCAGACAGCTAGGCACAATCTAGCATCACTGAGTCATTGCAGAGCGAGTCGGACGACATAGTCAAGTCAGAAATGTTTAATATGTGTCTTAAACATTTAAGAAGCATTGCAAGACACATGGAATAAGAGCCTAAATTAAAAACTTTAAAATATCAAGATAAATAAAGTAATGAATTCACCACCACCACTTGAGTATTGTTAATTTTCTTTATGATGGAAATTTGGAATAAAAATTCAGTCATTGAGAATATGACATAAATAATTTAAGACTTATCATAGAAGCAGACACATACCACATGTTATATAAGAAATTGAAAGATGTTACAATTAAACTATGATAGTTTCTCACACTTATTATGAAGCATAGACACATAAATGTGTGTATGTATGTGTGTGTAAATATATATATATATATATATATATATAGAAAGAGAGAGAGAGAATGGTAGTTTGCTTGATGCATTGCTGGGAATAGTAGTAGTATGTTTAAGAAGGCTGAGGGCAATGCAAATGCCGGGTAGGTTGGAGGCTGGAAGGAACAAAAATAATGGATGCCAGAGAGTAGGGTAGGGGCTACCCTATTCTCTGGCATCCATTTTGATGAATTCTCTACACAGACAAATTTTTCCTTTTGGTGTTTATTATTTTTGACAAAGTGAAGTTTTTTTTTTCCCGAAATATTAAATAAATGATTTTTAATAATCATCCAGACAACACACAAACAGCCAGCACCACCCTTGCTGTTATGTAAGATTTTAAGAAAAATAAATAGTAAGTCCCATTTCGATTTATTATTTTTGTTCCTTCCAGCTTACAACCTACCCGGCACTTTGCATTGCCCTCAGCCTGCTTAAACATACTACTACTACTATATATATATATATACATATATGCATATATATATATGTGTGTGTGTGTGTGTGTAAAGATAATGGTAGTTTGCTTGAAGCATTGCTGGTAAATAAGTAAGTAGGTATTTATGAAGGCTGATAGCAATGCCGAAGAAACCGAAATGAGGAAAGAGAGTATGAACAAAAACAAATAATCGATGATAATATTTAAGTTATGAATGTTCATTATATCTATCTATTTTTCAACAGATCTTTCACATATCAAATCAGTAAATATGATATTTACTACTAGATATTAATAACATATCCGGGGTGGTAGAACATCTTTAAACAATTTCGGGAGACCCCCCACCTTCTCACAAAAAGGAATACAAAAGTGAAACCGTCAAGCAGAATGCAAAATTAACATGGCTGCCACTCTAAAAGATTATATATATATATATATAGCATAATATTAAATTAAATGATAAAATAAGATGCGAATCAAATTTTATTAGAGTTCAAAGTTCAGGCAAAGTATCTCAACGTCCTTAACACCTGAGTTTTCAAAGATAATTCTTCTCCTCAGAGGACCATTACCGCAGTGACGTTACTGCAGGTGATAAAATTACACTTTGAAAATATATAAAAAATACAGACAAAAATACATAAGAGTACATAACACGTTGATTTAATATTATGCTATTAATGCTCTATCCAGTATATTGAGCTTCAGTCTTTATCCGGATGTTTCACTAATTAAAAGATATTAGTTGCCTCTTATATCTTTTGTTGGATTAACTTCATATATATATATGTATATATATATATATATATATATATATATATATATATATATATATATATATATATATATATATATATTATTTAATAATAAATATTTAATTATTATCTACATACGTATACGTTTCATCCTTGCGGAATCATCAATTAAGAAATGATTATTCAAGCCGGTTGTACGATTTGAACTCTGGAACGAGAGTTGTCTGTTTATAATTCCAAATCTGAGGCTTTAACCGATGAGGTCGGCATGAATAGTCATACGAAATAAACTTATTTATGCCAGTAAGCAGACATTTTTTATAAGCAACAGTCAGACAGTGTTCTACATAAATGAACGTTGCATTATAGCCAAGGTTGACGGCTGTCTAATCTCGCATGAAAGGGTCCAGCTAAACAGGAGCCACAAATATATATATATATACTAAATATATTAAGAAGGCTGGGGGCAAATTGATGAGAAACTGGAAAGAATAAACATAATACATCGAAGGGGGAAACTTACTATTTATTTTTCTTTAGAATCTTACATAACAGCAAGTGTGGTGTCGGCTGTGTGTGTTGTCCGGATGATGATTAAGAATCCTTTAATATTTCGGGAAAATATTCCCTTTGTCAAAAATAGACACCAAAGGAAAAGTCCGTCTGTGTGGAGAATTCGTCAAAATGGATGCCAGAGAGTACGGTTGGAACAAACCAGTCCCGTAGAAAATAATAAATCAATAAATTTTAAATTTCCTAAAATTATGTTTTGTATATAAATATGGTGTTCAAATATATATATATATAGTCTCGGAAGTTTCTCAACCATTAAAACTATATAAAAATTAAAAAAAAAAATTAAAAAAACTTTTAGTCCCAAGTCGTTCAGTGGAAAATCACTCATGTAAGTCAATTTATTTTTTACAGTTATTATATTAGTTTGCTTCTAACATTATTTAAGGGATCATCAGTTGTTTACCATTAAAAACCTGTTTTCGGAATTTAAAAACAAGACAGTATTTAATTTCATGGCTTCCCAGCAGAGTTGATCAGACCCCACTTCCCTTAAAAGACAAAAACATAAACGTTCCGTATACTAAATCTAAGTTTTGTTCCATATAAATGTTTTGCTAACTTATATTAGTTATTAAAAAAAAAAAATTAAAAAGTCTTCCTTACCTGTATATATATATATGGTATTTAGATATGTATGGCTCGGTTTCCTTCCTCTTATCTATTTGTCTATCTGGTACCAAATGTACTTAAACGTTTTTTTCGTCTTTAATACTTATAATTTGACATGCCAACTACAATATGACAAGCTAGTTCTAGGTATTTTTTATATGAGGCTATTTCATTTCAAGTTGGTGCTTTGAGTAGGTAGTTAAGGGTAGTGTTTTTTTTTACGTGAAATAATAACTGAATTGTGTCTACATTTGGTCATGGGGAATGTGGTATTTTGATCAGTTCTGCTGGAGAGTCATGCATTTAATAACTGTTCTGTTTTTAAATCTCGGAAACAGTTACATGGTAAACAGCTGATGATCCTATTTTTTCTATTTCATGATTTAAGGTAAGGTCCCCTGTTTATGTTTCACTGCTATATAGTTGAGTTCCTTTTTGTACTTATGAATTTTCCAACGGTAAGTCGGCTTATACAACTGCTAAGTCTGCAATATGTGAATTTAGTATGCTTAGGATGTTATACTGCATTTTTCTAGCAGGTGTACCCGACGTTGCCCAGGACCAAAGTGTAACAATCTCTCTCTTCCTTGGTCGCCCCCTAAATATGCAAATTGGCGCTATACAATCTAAACATTGGTAGAGATTACAAATTTGAATCTTATAGACATAATACATCTTCAGATATGCAGAAAAAACACGACTTCTTTTTAGCATTTTCACTAAAACAACTGTATCTACACTACACATGCTAAAGGAACCCTCTACAATTCATTATCTTTGATTTTAGAACGTCAGCCTCGTTCTGAACAGAAATATCAGCCAAAGCTGTTCATACAGAGTTATCTTTTCCTGCAAAAAATCACAAATAAATAACACAAACAAAAAATCCTATACAAAAGAAATCCACACACAGATTAATTGAAGCGTTAATCATAGCACACTCTAAAAATATAATTAAACAAAGAATACGCTTCTATTATGTATTCCCTCTCCTATCTAAGAAAACAACATTCACTGGTTTATCCACTGGTTAAAATAATGTTCTTTTCGCTACTTCCCTTCTATTTGTTCTTACCTTTACTTATATATATAAGATAGAATTGAAATATATATATATATATATTGAATTGAAATATATATATATATATATTGAATTGAAATATATATATATATATATTGAATTGAAATATATATATATATATTGAATTGAAATATATATATATATAAGATAGAATTGAAATATATATATATATATAAGATAGAATTGAAATATATATATATAAGATAGAATTGAAATATATATATATATATTGAATTGAAATATATATATATAAGATAGAATTGAAATATATATATATAAGATAGAATTGAAATATCTATATATATTGAATTGAAATATATATATATATATATATATTGAATTGAAATATATATATATATATATATATATTGAATTGAAATATATATATATATATATATATATATTGAATTGAAATATATATATATATATATATATATATTGAAATATATATATATATATATATATTGAATTGAAATATATATATATATATATATATTGAATTGAAATATATATATATATATATATATTGAATTGAAATATATATATATATATATATATATTGAATTGAAATATATATATATATATATTGAATTGAAATATATATATATATATATTGAATTGAAATATATATATATATATTGAATTGAAATATATATATATATATTGAATTGAAATATATATATATATATATTGAATTGAAATATATATATATAAGATAGAATTGAAATATATATATAAGATAGAATTGAAATATATATATTTCAATTCTATCTTATATATATAAGATAGAATTGAAATATATATATATATATATATATATATATTGAATTGAAATATATATATATAAGATAGAATTGAAATATATATAAGATAGAATTGAAATATATATAAGATAGAATTGAAATATATATATATATATATTGAATTGAAATATATATATATATATTGAATTGAAATATATATATATATATTGAATTGAAATATATATATATATATATTGAATTGAAATATATATATATAAGATAGAATTGAAATAACTCAAAACATCATTTCAGTCTGACATGATGATTTATTTTGTTCCAACTTGGCCTCTTCAGATGTGAAGACTGACTACATCTCTGTTTTAAGCCTCTGGAGTTGTTGTATCTGCAAAAAATAAACCACTTAATTAAGGGGAGTCAATGTTACTGGTAAGGGGAGCGGCGGGATGAGGAATTGTAGGTGTGAGTCAGGTTCCTTAAAACCAGATCCAAGAAGCTGAAATCCCTACTCCACCCCCAAATGTAACGCCCCCTACCCCGGATGTGAGCATCTCCACTTATTTTGATTAGTGTTTTCATGCCTGAACAGTTAAAGTTGGGAAGAAGTAAATTATTATGTCAGACCGAAATGGTGTTTTGCATTATTTCAATTCTATCTTTATTTTTGCTCTGTACCTACATTGAGCTCTCTTACAAAAGCCATTTCTGTCAAGGACAATACATCTAACTCCGATCTACCATGCTATATATAATTCTTATATATATATATATATATATATATATATATATATAATATTTATAAATAAATATTAATTATTTATTACCTACAGACATCGATGTTTCATGCTTACGCAATCTTCAGTGCAGGAAGCTAATTCCCGACGGTCGACGGGCGCGAACTCAGACTACAAATCGCCACTGATTCGCAGTCAGGAGAGTCACCAGTTGGCCACCAGAAATCAGCTCAGAATTTAGGAGGAATTTAAGTTTGTAAATACCAAGTCGGCGAGTATTTACAACAAGCGGCAAAGAGTGATCTAACAACAACAAATCGTGTTTGGAGCTCGCAATGAAGCTAGTAGTACTGCTTGTTATTAAATTCACTCAGAGTGCCCAACCTTTGTAAAGGGGGCCATATATATATATATATGTATATGTATATGTGTGCATATTTCTTTACTTTCTTCCCTCAACATATTTAAAGTTATTGTGCTAAGATTGCTATATATATTCCCCCCAACATACCCCAAAATTACAGGTGTTCTCGTTTTTTGCTATTTTTTCGACTTGTCACTCTTGATAAAGCTCTCGTAACAGTTGGCCGAAACGTTGAGATGCATTCTTGAATTTAGGATTTTCCTTTTGCCATTTTATCTCACGAGGTCGGATTTATCCTTTATCCTTTATTTGTCATATACAGATATAAGCAAGAAGGCTTAGTGAAACGAACGTTGATGAACTCACATGTGGTATAATAATGAAGACTGCATTCTACATGTATGGATTAATGGATTGCATTGTTCTGCTTCTTGGACAGTTAAATGTCACTGAGTGGATTCTAATGCAAAATCCCCCACCTTCCTCCTCTCTCAGAGAGAACGGGTTAAGAAAGAAAGAAACAATTAAAATAAGCGAAATCGGTTGCCGGAAATAAATGCATGAAATAATTGTTAACATTTAAAATATTGATTTCTTTTGAGTCGACCTTGGATTTTCAATTTCCTTAAAAACCTACGCCGAATTCATTCTCTCTCTCTCTCTCTCTAAAATGAATGTTTTCTGTTTCTGTTTCTTATCACAATAAAATAAAGACAATCTCTCGTTTCTCTTCAGCAAAAACATTTATTGAATGAAAAAAAAGAAAGAATTAAACAATAGATTATGCGTGATTTTTATGTAAACACTGATTATAATGGAGGTTCGGTGTCTGTAACTAACAATGTCATATTCTCAGGGATGTTTCACAATGTGAACATTATTGTCTAAATTTAATATTAACATTGCTGTCATAATCTATGTACATATAAAATATATTCATTAAAAATAGACTCTGCATTTTATATTATTTAATGTATTATTATATAGATATATACATATATATATATATATATATATATTATACTATTTCATGTATCTACATACAATTTTATAAGGAGATATAATTTTTTATGTATCAATTTTCAGTATTTACTTCAACAGTGCTCGATACGTGAGTAGAGCTAGGTATTAAGCTATGAAAATATATTTATGGCAATTAAGCTACACAGAGGCTCCCGAGTTTCATACCCGGGGGGGGGGTATCAGCCTAAAGATTCCCCCCGGGGATGAAACGCGGAGCCTCTGTGTAGCTTAATTGCCATAAATATATTTTCATAGCTTACTATATATATATATATATATATATATATATATATATATCCCCCCTAATAGTATACCAGTCACACACCACATCAGTTTACACCTTAATCCAGAAAAAGGGGTGATATTTTATAAAAGAGACAAATAAACGATTTATATTTGTAAATGTTTATGTAAATGATTTGTTTTTTCTAATCTCATTTTTCTCTTTATTTTCAGACGAACGTTGATATACTCTTGTATGGCATTCAACCCATCAGAACGGATCAAGTTAGACGACATTCTTCTGGCTTTTTCCGAAAACCCGGAGTATCTACAACCCTGCTTAGATGCACCCTCATCCAGTGTCGCCATCGAAGGCACATATTCTATCGAAATTGCCCCCCAATCTGGCCAAACAACCCTAAGTCACAACACATCTAACACATTACTACAGACGTCACCAGGGGCCACCTCAGAAGTAGGAACACTGCTGCGAAAGGGCAGTCCTGGGGGAAAGTTAATGCCCTCGAAATCTCATAAATCCAGTGGACATTTGTTTGGTCGACCGCGTAGTAACAGTACTATAGCCCCGTTCAACAACTCGCGGGGGTCTGTCGTAATGACTGTGCAAAACTTTCATATGAGTTCACCGCAGATCCGAATGCAGACGCCACCAGCATCTTCGATAGACAATAAAACTGATAACAGTAATGTTTCTGAACAAGTTAGTGAAGTTTCACGTGAACTATGCCAAACGGTAACATCTGTATGAGAAATAACGCATGGGATAGATCTATTTTATTACCCGAGGTGGATTTCAATGACAAATATGAAGAACAACAAAGAGAAATACAAAATAAAGAGACACAAAAAGGCTTCTTTTTTTTTTTTTTTAAATATGGTGGAAAAAAAACAGAAAAATCGAAATCAAAAAAATATTGATCTGTAGATAAAAACAAAGATCAAGTACAGCAATTTTTTTTTTTAAGTTAAGGTTTTTAAGCAAATCCAGTCTTCCATAGAAGAAAGAGCTACACGATCAGAGAAGGAAGACTCACCCGATTGACTTATTATCAACATAAAACAATCTGCTCAAATCTGACTAATTAAAAAGATTTCTTCTTCTGATCGGCATGTAATTTGGATGCTGGATGTTGAATCTCGAAAATCCTGACATATCGTCTCATTTATTATAATAATAATACTTTTTTTAGCAACATCCTCAAACAATGTTGTCAAAAAAAAAAAGAAACTCTTACAGACCGATTTGTATGATAAAATAGAAACTGACACAAGTTCAGTTTTTCTACAATACAAAGCTCACTCTTTTTTTGAAACCAGATTTTAGATTTTGAGCTGAGAAAGGGGAGAAACTCTAAACATTGATTGCTTTGAATGAGGCCTGATTTTTTTGTTTCTAAACTGATCACAAAGTCGATGAAACGGGATTATCTTTACTTTAAACTTTAATGAAATCTCTTTTGAAAAGTACACACTAAGACAGAGCTAAAATAAAATATAACAGCTTCATAATTCATTGAAATTGAAGTTTTATTCATTTAGAATATGATAAATGTAAAGAACAAGATTAAATTACTTTATATGATATGTTGCACTATAAAGAATCAAATGACTTTTCTTTATATTTCTATTGATGCACAATATAAATAATAAAACTATAACTAACCAGGTACTTAATAATCTTTTTTTAGCAAAAGATATAGTCACTATTAGAAAGTTGATACTGTAGATAACCCTTATTATTTAGATCAGTTTTGTAATAAAACTACTTAACATAGTTTGAATAACATTTTAATAGATATTACAACACTAAAAACTAAACAATCATTAAAATAGAAAATAAATTAATCTAAATAAATATGATAATATAATGTTATTTAATGTGGTTTTTATTGATCTTGTTATGTATATTTTATGGTTATGCAATGTTGAGAAATTGCATCAATCATGAAATGTATGCAACATGATTAAGAGATAACATTAAATAGCAATTTGGTATTGTTGTTTTATAGAAATTCAGCTTTATTTTACAAATGGAAAGAAGGTTTTAAATTATTTTAGAATATTGCATACTATTTTAGAACACAACACACAAACACACGTCTATATATATTAGTCCAGCCGCTGATGAAGGGGTGGTATTCAAACACTTATAGCCCCAGAAACCGCCGGTACGGGTTGTTAATCAGCACATAATTGTATATTATAAATATATATATATATAATACAAGGAAGTAGGATACATATTGTATATATATATATATATATATATATATATATATATAATACAAGGAAGTAGGATACATATTGTGTATATATATATATATATATATATATATATATATATATACAAGGAAGTAGGATACATATTGTATATATAAATACAAGGAAGTAGGATACATATTGTATATATATATATATATAATACAAGGAAGTAGGATACATATTGTATATATATATATAATACAAGGAAGTAGGTTACATATTGTATATATATATATATATATATATAATACAAGGAAGTAGGATACATATTGTATATATATATATATATATATAATACAAGGAAGTAGGATACATATATATATATATATATATATATATATATATATAATACAAGGAAGTAGGATATATATATATATAATACAAGGAAATAGGATATATATATATATAATACAAGGAAATAGGATATATATATATATATAATACAAGGAAGTAGGATACATATTATATATATATATATATATATATATATATGCAAAAGTAAAACAAGTAAGATTTAAAAAGTGATTTCATATCGAATGACATGACTCCTGCTCCAATAAGGTCTCATGCTTAGAGAGAGTTTCATCATCACGAGAGCAACGATACTGAATGTGTTCTCCAATGAATTATTCTTCACTTCCATATGCAAAGAAAATGGCAATTTTCTATCATGATAATCGTCGACAGAGTGACCATTTTGTTCAGATGTTAATTATACACCAACTTAATAACCAAATATTTTTTCTTTAAAACAAGAATACCTTAAAAAGTTTTAAATTAAGGCTTAAATCAAGCAAAAGGTACCCATAGAAAAAAAAAGAACTTAGAAAAGGTTTTTTAAAAGTAATACTTTCTTTCAATGTTTTAAGATAAATAATTGTTTGGAATTTTGTTGTTGTTATTACTACTACTGCTGCTGTTTTTGTTGTTGTTATTATTATTATTATTATTATTAACCACAAGATTAATTTAGTCAGGTGCTATGGGTAAAGTATGTGAAGTTTTCTGGTGGCAGGTTTAATGGCAAGGGAGGACTTCAGGCCAATTCCAAAAAAATCACGGCAATTTCAATCATCATTGTCATCCATATCACCCAAGTTTCAGATTGCTTTAAAAATAGTTCATTTTTTTGTTTTGTTTTTACATTGGGCAGGGGGGAGGGGTTACGGGGTGCAGCAGGCTACTGGGGGTGGGTGGGGAATAAGTTGGTAATTCTTGCCATATGGAAATTGGAACTGAATTTTCACAACAGTGGTTACCATTTCAAAGATCTACTTTGTTAATTAGCATAAATCAAGAGATTTTTTTCCAAAGAAGAAAAAAAAAACTCGACAGAGAAGATGCTGTACATATTCATGAAAATAATTGAAAAAATAAGAAAAAAAATAATGGGATCTCCCTACTTTCCTTCAAGAGGAAGGAAACACGAAAACGAAGAATGTGACAATAAATTTATTTCTCAAAGTTCAAAATAAAATAAAAATGATTTCATTGCGAAATGTGAACAAAAAACAATTTGATCGACCAATATATATATATATATATATATATATATATATATGAATAAATCAATAAATTGACAGATCAAAGTTATATTATATTATGACTTAATGTCAGTTTTGAAGCAAAGAAAAACTGACACATGATAACGGGAGCTTTTGTTTACTGCCTGAATTTGTTCAAGTAAGTTTTGAATTCTCCTAAAAACAAGTGTTAGCTTTTCTTTGCTTTGTATTATCTAACTTTGATCTGTCAATTTATTTATTTCTAGCTCGATTACAATTTTTGAAATAACTATTTAAAGGTTCGAATATTGAGCTTCGCTTTGCTCTGGAATTTGATTCCCATAGGAATCGATCTGAACAATATAAAATAATTGTGTTTTATATTATCGCATATATATATATATATATATATATATAAACATTGATTTTCTACTTTTGGTGAGAAGATAAAATGTTGAACTTCACTAACTGTTCCTTCTAAAGAATTGTAAGCAAACAATGACAGAGGAAAAGGACTTTCTGGAAAAGACCGATACGTTCAGAAACAATTTTAAACCGAAGATATTACAGCAGAGGATACTGAATGAACTCAAATGGTGAAAAATGCAGAGACATTTTTGAGATATAAAGCAAAAAAAAAAAAAAAAACATTAAAAAAAAAACATTTTAAAATTAAAAATTCGATAACATATTAAGCATTTAATTAATAGAACAAAGAAAAGAAAAAAAGACAAATAAATTGCATCGAAAAAGTAGTACCTCCTCCCCCTCCACTATTTACCCATTTCTTCTACTTCTTCTTCTTAATGTCAGGACTTACCCCTCCTTCCCTATTTGAAATAAAATTACACTTCAGTTCCCAACAAAAAAGAAAAAAACAATACGATAATCATTTTTTTCTTTTTTTTAAGACCTTTCCGCAACCCCTTATTTATTTTTGTGAAGAACTGGTAACAAAAAACAAATTTAAAAAAAAAAAACAATTTCTGTTTAAAAAAAAAAGTAAGTGTAATTAAAAGTTTCAAGTTTAAAAAAATATATATGTTTAAATCATATACTCATCTATACATATTTTCTTAATGTCACACACAGACAGATAAGACCAACATTGGAATCAGGAAAGCTGCGAAAATATTCACAAAAATAAACAAAAGAAATTCTTATAAAGTCGTGTGTGTGTGTGTGTTTATATGCTTACATAACATATTTAAGAGAAGTAAACAAAACAGGTTTTGTTAGAGTTTCCAAGTTAGTTTATATGGATTCATTATGTAAATATCCTAAATTATACATTATGTACGAAAGGAAATTGTGCGTGTGTTTGGAGGTATATATATATATATATATATATATATATAAGTATTTTATTCAAAAATTATACATAACAGTGTCTATTAGGTGTACCTGGGTTTCATTGATCTGCTCATGCCGGGTCTGGGGTAGAAACTGACTTAGCTCTTTCCGAACAAGGACTATCTATTATGGGGGAACACAAAAAAAGTGGGCACCGCTTGTCTTGAACCGGTGATTTGTGTTTTTCCCACATTTTTTTTCTCAAAGTCTTCGCATACTGAATGGTGCTGAAGAGACGGTCTGACACTATAAGCCAGTTTCTACCCCAGACCGGGCATAGTCCGATCGACGAAAAACCCGGTACATCCAACAGACACTGTAATGTATAATTTTTAAATGAAATACTTCATATTAGCTCATGTAGAACTTACAATCGAGCACTTTATTGTTTTTTTTTTCAAGCATCTTATATATGTATATGAAAAGTGAACAAAGAAAAACCGAAAATTGTTTATATGTTCAAAGACTTTCCCAAGATAACAAAAATAAAGACGAACATAAACAATTTTCGGTTTTCCTATTTTCATTTTTCATTACGTTGGATTATTAATTCCATAATTATACATACACACACACACACACATTATAAAAATACACTTTTGCTAGACAAAATTGTAGTTTTATAACTATTATGCTCTATTCCTGTATTGAGCCCTGTTGAAATAAATACGAAAATATAGACATATTTATTATACATTTTTATTTATACAAACATTTCTAGCTACATATGTGCATACATGTTTCAGCTAAAACCTAAGACAGGTAAAAGCTTGGTCAGGCCAAAATCTTAAGAGAAAAATAAAATGTTTTCTGAACAAAAATGTATCCTAAATAAATATACTGCTCTACTTGTTACTGAGTACTATTGGATAAATAATCATGTGAATCTTACTATGAACAAAACTACACCTGGGATATGTCTTTTCCGAGAGTATTAGTGAAAGTGACAGGATTTGAACACCTATAAACGCCATTAAATCACATTCACTTGAGAAAGCTATAAATCAATCTCTCTTGCTTTCTGATACTAGAGTAAACTAGATTAGCAAATCTTGGTAGAGCAACATGTCTAGGAGAAGAAAAGGACTTCGAAATAACACCTGCACCATGTAGGTTTCTCTCACAGGGCATATAATGTTCCCCTGGGCAGTCATCATTTACCTTGTGGAGAGAGTGGGGCTGTTTTCCATAATGCATTATCTGCTTGAACAAATATATATGAGGAGGTTGTCTGATAATTTCAGACTGACACGCTTGTGATCAAGGGACTACCATATTATATATATATATATATATATATATATATATATATATATATTATTCGAACACCCTAACATTATAGTGAGGCGTTCCAGCTTTTTAGAATATGAAAAGAGACAGAGACATACATATATATATATATATACATATATATGTTGCTGTTATTGCAATTTTTAAGTGAATAATTCTCTATGCCTTGAAGATAAAAATGTGTTACTAAGAGTTTCACATACAAACTGTGGACAATCATTAGTCAGAAATTGCATATATAAATATATATATTTATATATATATATATATATACATACATACACACACACTTATGTTTACATACACAATATGCAGTGTGTGTGTGTGTATATATATATATATATATATATATATAAGATTTTCATTTCATCACTCATTTTTTCACAATGTGATATCTGCCTAATTTTTTTGCTTTAAATTAAAATCTTTTACAATCAAATTCACGTTTTTCAATGCTAATTATTTTATAGTTTAAATTCTCAATTTGAAGAAATTGGATATATAGCATTTTGTATTCTAACATTTCGTATATATATATATATATATATATAGTAATCCAGGTAAAGTAAACATCCACAGGATAAAAATCCAAAGAATTTCAACCGGTCTTATAAAGAGTGCTGAATATCAAATAGAGCTTTTTATATATATATATATATATATATATATATATATATATAATTGTTTTTGATTTATACAGACATGTACATAATCCGCAACACTGCTATGTCGATGTTATCGATACATAGCTGTTAGAAACTGAGATCTCATCAGGCATAAAAAAATCTAATCCTTCCCTTCCAAATATGAGCTGAGGGAAGGATCAGCTTTTCTTTCCACCTGATGAGATCTCTGTTTCTAACAGCTGTTGATCGATAACATCGACATGCTAGTGTCGCGAATTATGTACATGTCTGTATAAATAAATAAATAAAAAATTATATATATGCATACTTATAAGTGTATACATGCTCACACATATGACGTGTTTCAATGCAAAATGCGATAAATGCAACATAAACTCATCACATTATATAAAAAAAAAAATCCATTTCTTATTCTCTAGAAGCAGCACATTCGTTTCGACACACTAAACCCAATCTTATTAAAATTAGGGAATCGGTTAGGGACCTGCTGTATATAAATCTCATCCGTCAAAAATCGAAAATAATGGTCTCAAAACAAAAAAAAAACCTAAAAAACAGATGTCGTCAACTAAAATATTAATTGAATTTTTATTAATGTGTTTACAAGCAACTTCCAAATTGACGATTTGTTAAAAACGTGGAACGTAAACGAAAGGATCGGGCTGAGGGAGAGCGAGAGGAATATTATTGTTGTTGTTGGAGACAATGAACATCCTCGAAAAAGATACCTGCGTGATATGAGCTGATAGTGAAGCAAAGATTGCGTAATCCCCAACATCACTTCTTCTGGTCCGCTATTGTTTAAGTCCAATGGAAAGGAGAAATCCAAAACAAGTGGAACCAATGCTGCGATAAGGAAGAAAGGATCTGGTGTTATTTTAGAATTTTCTTCTCCTAGATTAGTGGCCAACCAAGGCTTTGAAGTCTTGTTTACTCTACGATTTAACTCATAACTAAGGAGAAAAGAGACGGATGCATAACTTCCCTTTGACAGCCGCTTTCATCCACTTCCGGTATTCTGAAAAACTCATCTATCTAAGTACTGGCCAGCCTCAGTATGGATTAACTTCGGTGATCTAGTGTGAACTGGTATTCACGTGTTTGTGTGAGAGAGAGAGAGGGGTAGAGAGAGAGAGAGAGGGGGGCGAGAGAGAGAGAGAGGGGGGGTAGAGAGAGAGGGGGAGAGAGAAAGAAAAGCAAAAGCAAGCAAGCATAATACAATAGACTGGGAGCTTATAAATAGTAAAACATGAAAGGATTAGGGTTGTAGAAATGCATATACTCTTAAGCAGACATACCTAATACATACTTATAAATATGTATTTTATATATATATATATATAAATGTCTACAGATGCAGAAAGATGTGTGCATACATATTTATACAAAAATGTATAAAAATAGATGTATGCGCATGTCTAAATAAAAATGTGAATAGCAAGTAATAAATATGTATATATATAGTCAAGAGAAGCTACTGACCTCTAACTCTGAAAATAATGTGTTATTTTTGTATTTTCATCTATTTCTATATTTATGGCATATTTTGTCATTCTCAAAAATACACATGACCATAGTAACGAAGAATACATGTAATAAAACATTAAGAAGTCAATCCTATACTCAGCTTTATAAATGTTTTCCAATAAAGGTTAACGAATTAAGGCTGGCAATTCAAGCTCACAAAGTAAGGCTGACAATTCAAGCTAGAGTCATATGTAACACATTAGTGTGTGTATATATATATATACATATATATATATATATATATATGCAATAATACATGTACATTCACATCAATAAAAATGGCCTAATGGATGTGTGAAATGGGCAAACCGTGTTCAAATGCAACTGAAGCTTCTGCGTTCACGAATTCACTGATACAATTGAGAGAGGTATGAACCCATCCCTCAGCTACGGCTAAAATAACAATTCACCTTAAAGAAATCATTTACAATTGTTATTCATCATTCCCCTTCTCAATTACAAAGGACTGATATTCAATAAAGTAGACAAAACTGACACATGCACATTATATGTGAAAAGAAAAAGATGACTGATTAATTATATATATATATATATATATATATGTATATGTATATGTATATGTATATGTATATATATATATATATATGTATATGTATATATATATATATATATATATATATATATATATGTATATGTATATATATATATATGCATTCCGATTTAGATCAAATAAAAAAACAAAGATAATTTATTAACTTGCAAACACCGGTAGCTCAATATTCAGTGAGATAGAGCTGAGTATAATATATATATATATATGTATACATCAGTCATACACAGACAGCTGCTCCGCCGTATTACAGCTATTCAGTATGGCTAGACGTGGTGAATGAACGCTGGGATTCGAAACTGAACCGATATATATATATATATATATAGAGAGAGAGAGAGAGAGATATTTAGTATACATTTTTATTATGCAAATATTTTGGCTGCACATTTGCAGATATATTTCAGTTTGAGCTGAAAATCAGCTGACTTTCTTCAGACCAAGATTTTAGCATGAAGATGTAGATGAAAATTGATACTAAGAACTTGGCCTATAGAAGTTCAGCTGATTTTCAGCTAGAATTAAACATGTTATCTTCTGTCTGCAATTTACCAATGGTGTAACTCGACACACACACACACACATACATATATACATATACATTAGACACTCAGAGACATGTATATACCCATATACTTGTATATATATGCATTACACACCCAGAGACAATATATATATATATATATATATATATATATATATATATATATATATATATATACACACATATCAATATAAGAATAATTGTGTCAGAGGCTGTCACAATGTGTTAATTCGACATTAGATATAAAGATGTAAATTTTCTTATTTCTCTTTTCTTTTCCATCTTTTTAATGAACAATATTTCAAGGTAAATCTCCTGTTCAAAGGAAAAGTAAGAATTGGGATCAGAGTTAGTTTGTGTATCTCTTGTTATTGGATACATCATTTTTAATCAAAATGCTTTAAATGAATACACTGTATGTAACTGTTGGTTGACGATTTTATTGTCAAAATGTAGTCATAAGTGAGAAACTGATGAAAATAATTTATGGGCGTTTGAGCACAAATTTCGTACGCATGTATGTGTTAGTCATGTACGAGTGTGTTAAATAAAGATGTCTGTTAATTCATAATCTGTTATTAATTTGTGGGTTGAGTCTAGCTATAAGTATCACCTACTTAATTCTTAGATTGTTAACATTTCTCTCAGTAGCTTCCATAGTTGTATCTTTCATCTACAATCGTTCTGATATAACTTTGTATGTAGTTATAAATAACAAAATAAACCAGAGTGTAAAGGTCTCAAAATAGTACGGTTTATTCCAACGTACATATCTTGTACAAATAATAGTAAATGCAGGTAATCCAATAGGATTTAACAGAATACAATCGAATCCCCCTTACTACTGTTCGTAGCCGTATTTATTGTCCAGACTAGTTCACTTATTTAATGACTGAGGGGAGTTCGGTATCCCATCACAACACGTTTTTACATTAAAATAAGTGTTTTCTAAAAGAGGATGCTTATGTGTTGAGGTGTTCTTTAATGCGGATGGGGAGTGGTCTGGCTGAGTAGAAAAAAACAAGTAGAAATAAACAATAGCTACATCTATATCTAATGCAGAGTTAACGCATTGTGACAGGTTCTAATACAAATATTATTTTATATATTACATTAGTCTAAAATTGTATAGTATATTGACTTGAGTATTAAAAGATAGTACTGTAGTACATTAAAACTAGTAATAGTATAGTTCCCGCTTTACACAGACAGATACAAAATGCACATTAGTAATACACACATTATATATATATATATATATATATATATATATATATGTTATATTTTATAACAGCTTCCAATCATAAATACACAGGTGTACTAGTTATGTTTCCAGCATTAAGTACTAGTTATTTCATTTTAATTTTTTCCTGACTACCTGATGGACCGCCCAAGTGGACAAGCCTCAATAATAATAGATTTAAAAATAGCGGACTGTAAGTTTAGTTCACCGCATATATCTAAGGACAAAAAAATGGACGCTTTTCTGTAAAAAATATCTGAAGTCGTTTTTTGTCCGTAAATCTGAAGATTCATTTGTGTATAAGATTCGGTCTTTTTTATCACTAATGTACCGATTGTAATTTAAAAAAAAAGACTTTGCTTTTGTCGGAAAATATCTAAATTTATAACTGCTCTGGAATTAAATATTAATACAGTAGAAACATCTAATATCCATTGAGCTTACAACTTGAAGTTGACTACAAAACCAAAATATATACATTATATATATATAAAACATATAATATCTATATATAATCTGTATATGATAGTATAGAAGATATAAGTATATTTCCACATGCCATTTGCAGGTATTATTTAAAAACACACACAAATATATATATATATATATATATATATATATATATATATATATATAGTCATCCATAGACAGTTTCGGTGTGGCTAGACAAGCAAGTGCCTGAAGCCAGAATCGAAACTAGACCGTCTAGTCGACAGTCGGTGCTCCTGCTGTGAGTAAGTGAAATCCCAATGTTAAAGTCACATTAAGTAAAGTTGGCGATTTCACTTACCACTTACAAAGGGGGGGGGGGCATATGTACTCATCCACAGACAGATTGTTTTGCTATATCACACATCTTCAGTGTGGCTAGACAAGCAAGCGCCTCGACAATCGGTGCTCCTAACTATTCGGCTGTCAGTCACCGGCTGTGGGTAAGCGAAATCTCAATGTTTACATAAACACTGTCAATTGCCGGAGAGTACTTCGTTTGTGTAGACCAAGAGCTTTACATTTCCGCTGTTGGTGATTTGCACAACCCAAGAAGAGGGGAGCATATATATATATATACAGACATTACATATGTTTGCATTTTTATTTCATCTGTGTGTGTATACATATATATATATATATGTTTCTATTTATATTTGAATTTTTTTTATGTTCAAATTTAAATTTTATAACATAAAGGTATTGGTATAGCTCAATAGTGCAATAGTGTAAAACCAGAACTATGTTATATATGATATTTTTTAGAGAGAGAGAGATTTATTAACTTTACAGAATTTAAATCACATTGTACCAATGGTTTCGTGAACAACTTCAGCCTGGTCAAAAAGGCATTACATTCGATTCATTGCTTTTCAGCCATTTTCATGATCAGCGACTTCTGTAAACTTCATAAATACATATATATATATATATATATATAAATTCTTTGTAGAATGGTAGGAAAAATCCCAGCAGAGTGCTCGATTAATTAAGAATCAAAGTTAAAAATTAAGAGCATAATATTTATTTATTCTGGTACTAATAAATATATATATATATATATATATATATAAATTGACAGATCAAATTATTGTCATACCGTTATTTTAATGTTAGTTTCGAAGCAAAATAAAGCTAACACGTGTTTCTAGTGTTTTACTACTTGAATTTGTTTCAAGTACGGTTTGATCCTTCTAGAAACACGTGTTAGCTATACAATTAACACGGTTCTAGAAGGATAAAGAAAAATTGCTAATTATTATTTTTGCTTCGAAACGAACAATGAATCACAATGACATAACTTTGATTTGTCAATTTATTTATTTATACAAATGTTACAAATTTTAAATAATTATTTATAGATTTAAATATTGAGCTCCATTTTTTCTCTAAAATTTGATTCCTATAATTGATCTGAACTATACAGAATTACTGTTTTTTTATATTAGCACATACACACAACCATATATATATATATAGTTACAGAAGAAATAAATCAATGGCAATATAAGAATTATCGGTTTCTTATTTGTTCTTACATATAAAATAAAGAACAAAATCCTTACTTATAAAATATAAAAATATAACAGGATTTATTTGCGCTTACACGTAATACGTCGAAATATGCACACATGTCAATCTTCCTAATAACTGGTTATATGAAAAAGGCGGATTTATAAAGATGTCTAGAGGCATGTCAACAGAACTGGTCTGTTTACCGAGGAGACCGACCATGTCACAGAATTGGTCTGTACAAAATAGGAGAAGTGGACAACAATGTTTTCACTTCGAGGATTAAACCGAAAGGAGGGACAAAAAAGAAGGATTTGACCAAAATGTTGGTACCTCAACAGTCAGACCAAACGCAGAAAAAAAAGAGCTGGATACACGTGGTATTTTTTCTGCCCACTGGGTGAATTTTTTCCCGTTATCCATGAAACCTTAGGTATCAATGACCAATACAATTACTATATAGAATGATATTATATGGGTTTCAACATTGAATGTGTCATGGATTGTTTTTTTATAGGAGTCCATTTTACTTTAGTTGAAGAGAGAATGACACCTTTATTAAGTTAGACATTCGCGAGTGAGCTGATGTATGTGCCAACATGGTGGACACTACTGACATTGATGTTGTTGACATAATTGTCATCGCCAGTCATCATAGTCTTAAACAATGTCAAGAATTGTAGCCATTTCACAAAAAAACAGACACGAACGTTTATTTATTTAAATATATATGCATGTTTTTTTCCCTCAACTATATGAAGAATAAAAACAAAAGTATAATGGAACTGATAGATGGAAATAAAAAATGAAAGTAATAAAATAGAATACTATAAGTATAAGACAATATAAATCATTTTCAAATCATATTCCAAATAAATAGTATGCACAAAGGTATTATAGCTGTTTTCAGCTGTTTCAAGGCAGTGTTTATTTTAAGTCATACAATAAAACATAACATTTTCCAAACATCGGATCACATTCAGAACAGAATTTTCGTAAGTACCCAGAAAAGAAATCAACAACACTGTCCCAAAAAGTTCAATTTTCACCCCCCCCAAAAAAAAAACAGAGCGAAAATAATAAGAATAGATTCATTGTCAAATACCTCGATAAATTATTAAATTAATTTCACATCACAATGCATATTATCTTAAACTAAGAGGAAAGGATTAAGGCAAGATCGACATTTTGTATTAAGGAAAATAAAAAACGCTATGTCATTCAAGAGCTTAACTTTAAATTACGTTTATTCAAAGGAGATAAATGCAAATTTATTTAAAAAGTATATATCCATGAACAAAGTTTGTGGATATTATTATCATTTCTTATGCACCAATTACATATACAAAAATCGCTCAAAATACTCAATATAGGTACTATATATATATATATATATATATATATATATATATATATATATATATTGTAATATAAAATTAAGTAATAAAATAAGGTGACAATCAAATTTTATTATAATTCAAGGTTCAAGCAAAGTATCTTAAAGTTCTTAGCTCATGAGTTTTCAAAGATAATTCTTCTCCTCAGAGGACCATTACCGCAGTTATACTACTACAGGTAATAAAATTACACTTTGAAAATATATAAAACTATATACAAAAATACATAAAAATATATAACATCAAATATATCAACCCCAAAACACACTTTTTTGTTAAATCTATACAATCCATCCAAGTCATACATTTTAAAAAACATAATCAGGAAAGATATCCAGAAGGTTGACTGAAGATTAATCCAGGTGATGAGTGACAGTCCAAATACGAGAAATTGAAAGAACTGAAAAAGTTGTCCAGTCGTGAGATTCGTCAGCAATCGATGAAGTATATTGAGCTTTAGTTTTTATCCGGATGTTTCAATAATTATAAGATATTAGTTGACGCTTATATCTTTTGTTGGATTGCTTTATATATATATATATATATATATATATATATATATATACATACATATACACTTCTACTTGGTTGTCCATCATGTCAGTTCTACCTCTGCTATTAATGGTCATATGACTGCATAGACTAATCCATGATTCCCACTGTCAGCAGCAGAATAAGTGAGAGCACTTACAGAGTATATAGATCGAGTTTTGATGTGACTCCTCTTCTAACGTTTCTTCTTTCCTTAGATGATTCGGGTACTCCTCAAGTTTATCTAGCCCTTATTGACATATTTGGCACCAGGTCTAATGTTGAGTAGCAGTGTGTTCCTGCTGGCTGGGATTCAGACCGCACTTTTTCATGTGGATATTCAGTTGATATATGTGCACACAGCATGACACACATCTATTAGAACCATTAGAAATCGATACATTTTACCCCCTAGTTTCTATGTAAATACACACACACACACACACACACACACACACACACACACACACACACATGGTTCTATTCGATCCTACGAGGTCCACCCTCCCAGGCTTTACCTACTCTCTGAGAAGGGGTTAGTTTATTGCTAATCAGCTGAAGTGCCGCTTCCCGGGAATGCTGACGGGGCTGCTCAGGTATTTTTTTTTAGGCTAGAGAGTGCTTCTTCTAGTACGCTGGTTTTTCGAAAACCACACTTGACCTTGTGTCTAACCTGTTGGAGAGAAGATAAATAAACAGACACACCGATACAAAATCTAAGTAAAAATGGCTCACCCTCGTTCAAATGTTGTGAATGTTAAAAAAAAATGTAATTCTTATATTAAAATACAAGCGGTTTTTTGTTCATAATGAGACCAGACCCCATGTCCGACAATGTCTAATGTGCATTCCAGTCCTTACAAAAATAAAATAAAATAATGGCCCGCTTCCCAAACTCTCTCAATTTGTCTCCGATTTTATTTCAACTGTTTATAACACTCAGACACACTTAACCACACATGTTATATATATACACGATATATATATATATATATATATTTATATATACATATATACACATACATATATATATACACCTATATATATATATATACATATATACACATATATATACACATACATACACATATATATACACATACATATATATATATATATATATATATATATACACCTATATATATATATACACATATATATACACCTATATATATATATATACACATATATATACACATATACATACACACCTATATATATACACATATACATACACGCCTATATATATATACACATATACACCTATATATATACACACACATATATATATATATGAAAAAAAAAAAACGAAAATTGTTTATATGTTTATCGAAGTTTCGTCTCTATATAAAGACTTTCCGAAGATGACTGATTTGAAGAAAAACAAACTTAACATTTGAAAATACGTGGTGCGTCTGTGACGTGCAATGGAATGTTTTTTGTCATTTTCTTTCTCGAAACAAATGCAGACGTTAAAATTCAAAATATGTAGTCAGTCTATGAAGTGGAATAGATATTTTTTTTTTTTAATATCCATGTTATGTAAAATGTGAGAGATTGGCGCATTTCATGGTAATTCCTTTAACTTTAAACAAGCTAGACTCGTCAAATTCATTTTAAATAAATCTCGCCGGATACTTTTTGAGCAACACTCAGTATAAACTCTGAAAGAATTAAGCAACGTAACGGCTTCTACGATTAATCTCTTTTAATCAGCAAACTAATACTAACTTAACGAAATTTATATTTAGATCCAGGCTTGCTATTTCTACACCACATTCCCAACAGAACTTGAATAAAGATGAAACGTTGATGAACATATAAGCAATTTTCGGGTTTTTCTTTTGCATTACATTGGATTATAAATACCTTAAGTATCATCATATATATATATATATATATATATATATATATATATATATATATATATATATAAGAGTTTGAATGCAGAACGCAATAAACGCAATTTTCAAACATGTTAAGTTCCTACTCCTCAAACTTTTTGCATTTTATCACTCTACCACGTTCCAACATCATATTTTACATAATGTTAAATCTGCCTAATTTTTTTGCTTTCCAAAATCATGTTTTACATAATGTTAAATCTGCCTAATTTTTTTTTGCTTTCCAAAATCATGTTTTACATAATGTTAAATCTGCCTATTGTTTTTGCTTTCCAAAATCATATTTTACATAATGTTATATCTTCCTATTTTTTCTGCTTTCCAAAATCATGTTTTACATAATGTTAAATCTGCCTAATTTCTTTTTGCTTTCCAAAATCATATTTTACATAATGTTAAATCTACCTAATTTTTTTTTGCTTTCCAAAATCATATTTTACATAGTGTTAAATCTGCCTAATTTTTTTTCTTTCCAACATCATGTTTTACATAATGTTAAATCTGCCTAATTTTTTTGCTTTCCAACATCATGTTTTACATAATGTTAAATCTGCCTAATTTTTTTGCTTTCCAACATCATGTTTTACATAATGTTAAATTTTCCTAATTTTTCTGCTTTCCAACATCATGCTTTACATAATGTTAAATCTGCCTAATTTTTTTTTGCTTTCCAACATCATGTTTTACATAATGTTAAATCTGCCTAATTTTTTTCTTCTTTCCAAAATCATATTTTACATAATGTTAAATCTGCCTAAGTTTTTTGCTTTCATTAAAAATAAGCTTTTACAGCTGAACTGTAGATTAAAAATTTTCTTCCATTTCATAGTCCAATTTCTCAATTTCAAGAAATTTGATTTATCGCGTTTTGCAGTCGAAACCTTATAATAACAGACACCCAAACCTGACTACAGCGTACCCAAAGGTTGTATATCAGCCGATCTGATCCCATATTTTGGGAAAGAGAGAGAAAAAAAAAAGATTTCTTGTTCCTTTTAATTGTTTTTTCAAATAATAAAAAAGACAACTGACTATATTCCTGATTTGTTTTTAGTATTATTCTAATTATTTATTTACTTTTTTTATTTACTAAAGTCACTCACTTGATGCTGCTATGGGGTCTATTGAGAAATGCAAAAATGGATAGAAACATTGAAGATTTTAAAGATAAAAAATCCTAAAAAAGAACTTGAAATTTTCTAAATCTTGAAGAAAAAGCCTGAAAATGAAGAAACAAAATGAATTCCATAGCGTGATATTACATTAATATCTACATACGTAAACGAAACATACATTCATTATATTGAAACCATACACTTACAAATAAAATAAAATAAAAATGATGTTCACTTAGGTTCTATACATTCTTACGAATAATAATAATTGATAATAATAATTATAATACACCACTGTAATTGTAATTGTTTTTTTGTTTGAAAAAAATCCAACATAATTTATGAAAAGTGATTTTGTTTGTTGTTTTTTTCTTTTATTCAAAATATTGTTGTTTTTATCATCACCACCACCATTATCATCATCATCTTTTTATTACTATGTCTAATTTATTCAATTCAATTATTCATCATCACTATCATGCTAATTACTATTTATGTCTAATTTATTCAATTAAATTATTCATCATTATCATCATCATCATGCTAATCTTTTTATTACTATTTATGTCTAATTTATTCAATTCAATTATTCATCATTATCATCATCATCATGCTAATCTTTTTATTACTATTTATGTCTAATTTATTCAATTCAATTATTCATCATTATCATCATCATCATGCTAATCTTTTTATTACTATTTATGTCTAATTTATTCAATTCAATTATTCATCATCATGCTAATCTTTTTATTACTATTTATGTCTAATTTATTCAATTCAATTCAATTATTAATCATCATCATGCTAATCTTTTTATTACTATTTATGTCTAATTTATTCAATTTAATTCAATTATTCATCATCATCATGCTAATCTTTTTATTACTATTTATGTCTAATTTATTCAATTCAATTATTCATCATCATCATCATGCTAATCTTTTTATTACTATTTATCTCTAATTTATTCAATTCAATTCAATCATTCATCATCATCATCATCATCATCATGCTGATCTTTTTATTATTATTTATCTCTAATTTATTTAATTCAATTATTCATCATCATCATCATGCTAATCTTTTTATTACTATTTATCTCTAATTTATTCAATTCAATTATTCATCATCATCATCATGCTAATCTTTTTATTACTATTTATCTCTAATTTATTCAATTCAATTATTCATCATCATCATCATGCTAATCTTTTTATTACTATTTATCTCTAATTTATTCAATTCAATTATTCATCATCATCATCATGCTAATCTTTTTATTACTATTTATCTCTAATTTATTCAATTCAATTATTCATCATCATCATCATGCTAATCTTTTTATTACTATTTATCTCTAATTTATTCAATTCAATTATTCATCATCATCATCATGCTAATCTTTTTATTACTATTTATCTCTAATTTATTCAATTCAATTATTCATCATCATCATCATGCTAATCTTTTTATTACTATTTATCTCTAATTTATTCAATTCAATTATTCATCATCATCATCATGCTAATCTTTTTATTACTATTTATCTCTAATTTATTCAATTCAATTATTCATCATCATCATCATGCTAATCTTTTTATTACTATTTATCTCTAATTTATTCAATTCAATTATTCATCATCATCATCATGCTAATCTTTTTATTACTATTTATCTCTAATTTATTCAATTCAATTATTCATCATCATCATCATGCTAATCTTTTTATTACTATTTATCTCTAATTTATTCAATTCAATTATTCATCATCATCATCATGCTAATCTTTTTATTACTATTTATCTCTAATTTATTCAATTCAATTATTCATCATCATCATCATGCTAATCTTTTTATTACTATTTATCTCTAATTTATTCAATTCAATTATTCATCATCATCATCATGCTAATCTTTTTATTACTATTTATCTCTAATTTATTCAATTCAATTATTCATCATCATCATCATGCTAATCTTTTTATTACTATTTATCTCTAATTTATTCAATTCAATTATTCATCATCATCATCATGCTAATCTTTTTATTACTATTTATCTCTAATTTATTCAATTCAATTATTCATCATCATCATCATGCTAATCTTTTTATTACTATTTATCTCTAATTTATTCAATTCAATTATTCATCATCATCATCATGCTAATCTTTTTATTACTATTTATCTCTAATTTATTCAATTCAATTATTCATCATCATCATCATGCTAATCTTTTTATTACTATTTATCTCTAATTTATTCAATTCAATTATTCATCATCATCATCATGCTAATCTTTTTATTACTATTTATCTCTAATTTATTCAATTCAATTATTCATCATCATCATCATGCTAATCTTTTTATTACTATTTATCTCTAATTTATTCAATTCAATTATTCATCATCATCATCATGCTAATCTTTTTATTACTATTTATCTCTAATTTATTCAATTCAATTATTCATCATCATCATCATGCTAATCTTTTTATTACTATTTATCTCTAATTTATTCAATTCAATTATTCATCATCATCATCATGCTAATCTTTTTATTACTATTTATCTCTAATTTATTCAATTCAATTATTCATCATCATCATCATGCTAATCTTTTTATTACTATTTATCTCTAATTTATTCAATTCAATTATTCATCATCATCATCATGCTAATCTTTTTATTACTATTTATCTCTAATTTATTCAATTCAATTATTCATCATCATCATCATGCTAATCTTTTTATTACTATTTATCTCTAATTTATTTAATTCAATTATTCATCATCATCATCATGCTAATCTTTTTACTATTTATGTGTAATTCATTCAATTCAATTCAATTATTCATCATCATCATCATGCTAATCTTTTTATTACTATTTATGTGTAATTCATTCAATTCAATTCAATTATTCATCATCATCATCATGCTAATCTTTTTATTACTATTTATGTGTAATTCATTCAATTCAATTCAATTATTCATCATCATCATCATGCTAATCTTTTTATTACTATTTATCTCTAACTTATTCAATTCAATTATTCATCATCATCATCATGCTAATCTTTTTATTACTATTTATCTCTAATTTATTTAATTCAATTATTCATCATCATCATCATGCTAATCTTTTTATTACTATTTATGTGTAATTCATTCAATTCAATTCAATTATTCATCATCATCATCATGCTAATCTTTTTATTACTATTTATGTGTAATTCATTCAATTTCGGGTGGGATTGAATGGCAGCGTTTACCTCTCCTCTATTTATTGTTATTTTCATTTACTTACATTTTTTTTTACTAAAAAAAAATCTTTTGATTACTATCATAATCTGGAAATCTGGTATTTAAATAAATACCAGATTTCCAGATTATTAAGTTCTAGCAAAAATATTCTCCCTCTGGTCGCATATTTTTGCTAGCCTGATGAACTAACATATGCTACACTGACCCCCGAAGGAGGAGGTAACGACTGATTGAATGGTATCATGATAAACGCCCCCACTCCAAAAAAGAAGGAGTTAATACCTGGGAGGATGATATCATGACAACAGAAAGTACACTACCCCCCCCCCCCCCAACGAAGAAGATAATTCTGGAATTATGGTATCATGAGGAACTAATATATACTGCTCCCACTCCAAAAAGAGGAGGTAATACCTGGGAAGATCGCCCCATTAAAAGAGAAGGTAATTTCTCTGAGTAGGGTATTAAGAAAACAGAACAGATATTGCACTCTCCACCACCCCCCCAAAAAAAGGAGGTAATCCTTGGGAAGATGGTCTCATAACAACATAGCAGATACTACATTACCCCCTCCCTAAAGGAGGTTGTAATAACTGGAAGGATTAACCCCCTCCCCCTTAAAAAGGACGGTTTTATGATAACAGGACAGATACTATACTACCCCCCCCCCATTAAAAGATAATACAATAATAGATTAAATCAGTTTTTTTTTCATTCATTAATGTCTAACCATAAAAACCATAGCCATCGTTTTTATGGTTCCTTGGCCTTTTGGCTAAGATCAAAGTGTAGTATCTGTTCTCAGCATCCGAGCGACATTAAACGTTTTACTATCGACGAAAATATTGTGTATATATATAAGAAAATATGACACTGCAAAATTACAACTGTATATAAGAGAGTATTAATTTATTAGGAGCACTTTATAAAATAAATATGCAAATTAAGAAGGCCTATAACTGTTTGTGGGCATTTGAAGTTTACTATGTATGGCATCATATCATTATGGGACGGTCCTGTGCAGTTCTAGGAGGTCCACTCTCCCAGGCTTTGCCTCCCCTCTTTGGGGAGGAGTAAGTATATTGCTTTTCAAGTCCCACTTTCGCGACCCGACCTTGGGTCACATCTTACCTTATGGGAGTAAGATAAAACTGGCCTTGTGCCTAACCCCCTGACGAAGAGGTAAATAAAAAAAAGAAAAAAAAAAGCACAACCTGTTTTGATGTTAATATAGTTAGGATATGTAGAAATTTTTCTTTGCATTTATTCATTTAGATAGTCGCAAAAATATGCGACCATGCTCCTTCTGGTCGCATATTTTTACTCAAATATTGGCCTTTTGGCTAAGATCAAAGTGTAGTATCTGTTCCGATGGATACTGCACCCCATAGACTGGTAATGTCTTGGCCTTCGGGGCTTGATTTACGCCGGTCTATGGGTCTGTCCTGTGCAGTTCTAGGAGGTCCACCCTCCCAGGCTTCGCCTCCCCTCTTCGGGGAGGAGGAAGTTTATTGCTTACTGCCTGAGGCGCCCCTACCGGGAATGCCGACGAGGCTGCCCAGGCAATTTTGAAACCCCACTTTCCCGACCCGACCTTGGGTCACATCTTACTTGTGGGAGTAAGATAAAAACTGGCCTTGTGCCTAACTCCTGGAGAAGAGTAAATCAATACTCCCCCACACACCAAAGGAGGAGGAAATGCCTGGAAGGATGGTCTCATGATAATGGCATAGATACTAAACTACTCTCTTCCCAAAAAATGAGGAAGTATTTCCTAGGATGATTGTATCATGACATTACACTACCGCCCCACACGCACACACACACACACACACAAAGAAACTAATGCCTAGGAGGATGGTATCATGACGAACGAGAACATATTATACTGTCCCTCCACCCCACCCAAAGGAGAAGTTAGTGTTAGGGAGGATGATATCAGCACAAAAGATCAAATAATACACTACCCCCTCTCTTCCTCAGCCCCCCCCCTCTCCCAAAAAAAGGGAGGTGGTAATGCCCGGGAAGAGTTATCATGACAAACGAACATATACTACACTGCTCCCTCCAAAGGAAGAGGTAATGCCTGGTTTCAATGATAGTATCATGAAAACAGAACATATACTACAGTACCCCCCCCCCCGATAATTGAGCATTGAAAGACAGTACAATAGTATAGTTTCAGCTTCAGATTAAAATTCTCCATTATTAATAGAAGTAATAGTATAATTTCAGCTTAAAGACAGGTAACGAATCTCCATTAGTGATTACTGTATACTTTATATTTTTTAAAGCTGACTTTTTCTCTTCAATTTTTTGTACAGGGATTAAATCACCTGTGACTCAGTGGGTCAGCATTTGTTAAATATATTGTTAAATACTAGTGTACTCATATCATTAAAAAATGACAGTATAATATTTATATCGATATGCCATGTTCTGATTTTTTTTTTATGAGTCATCGATTATCAAGGACATAAATCACTGAAGGACAAGGGTTAATGAAATGGAGAATTTGACAGTTGAATAATGATGAATACTATGAGAAGACTGACCGAAAATCTTTGCATAACACTCAATACAAAACAACACCCGACCAAGAAAACAGCAATTATTCCACCTTTGTCAGAAACATCGTTTATGAAATGTGAGGACTAAAGAATAAAATAGAGTGAAAACGAAGGTTACGAGGTTTTCGAAAGGAAACACGAAGTCCATTTTCTACTCTCTATCAGCATGGATGACCGTTGGATCCTATGGAACTCATCTGCTCTTTGACAGCTCATGTTTTCAGTGTTGCTGGGTGTCCACACATCACCTTTTGGGAGAAACCAAAGTCCGACTAATAAGGGGTGCCAGTTTAGTCGCTGATGGACCGACCATGAAACAGGTAATACTAGTTTATATGGCACGAGTATTGACTCTCCAGGAGTTAGGCACAAGGCCAGTTTTTATCTTACTCCCACAAGTAAGATGTGACCCAAGGTCGGGTCGGGAAAGTGGGGTTTCAAAATTGCCTGGGCAGCCCCGTCGGCATTCCTCGATAGGGGCGCCTCAGGCAGTAAGCAATAAACTTACTCCTCCTCAAAGAGGGGAGACGAAGCCTGGGAGGGTGGACCTCCTAGAACTGCACAGGACAGACCCATAGATCGGCGTAAATCAAGCCCCGAAGGCCAAGACAATACCAGTCTATGGAGTGCAGTATCCATCGGAACAGATACTACACTTTGATCTTAGCTAAAAGGCCAAGAACAGTTTATATGGCACGAGTAGCAGGTAAGAAAGTAGACCAGACCTGACTAATAAATATATTTTTTTAACTTCATGATATTTACTTTATTTTTAACTAACTTAATGGATGCTAATTTATCAAGAAATTTAAAAAAATTAT
>OY744532.1:87932881-87947881 GCA_963556195.1 Sepiola atlantica
TAATATATATTATAATATATATATATATAATATAGATATATAATATATAATATATATTATATATATAATATAATATATATATAATATATATATATAATATATATATTATATATATATATATATATATATATATATAATATATAATATATATATATATCATATATATATATACATTATATATATATATAATATATAATATATATATATATCATATATATATATACATTATATATATATAATATATAATATATATATATATCATATATATATATCATATCTATATATTATATATATATACATTATATATATATTATATATATATATTATATATATATATATTATATTATATTATATATATATTATCACTATTATATTAATATATATATTATATATGTTAAACCTATTTAACCACCGATTACCACTCTACCTGAGAGTTCAACATTTAAACTACTCGGCCTAACATTCACAGGTAACATGAATTAGAAAAATACATTGAAGACATTGCCAAGGCTGCAGCAAAGAAGGGTGGGCTCCCTCTAACAAGCTAGTAAGCTCCTCACACCTAACATTATCTTGTATCTACAAAGCCACCATCGGCCATGTATGGAGTATCGTTGTCACATCTGGGCTTGTGCATCATCCACTAGTCTCTCCCTCTTAGACAAGGTCCAAAAATGAGTCGCCAACTTAATAGGTCCCTCACTATCCACCAAGCTCCCTGTCCCATCGCCGCAATGTAGCATCCATGTGCTTGTTTTACAAATACTTTAATGGATTGTGCTCCAATGAACTAGCTGCTCTAGTGCCCTCTCAATGCAAATACACTAGAACAACCCGACAATCAGCTAGGTCCCATCCATTCACTGTGGAGGCCCCCAGATGCCGGAGAGCCTTCTACTTCAGCAGCTTCTTTTCTCGTGATGCTGGCCTTTGGAACTCCCTCCCTGTTTTCTGTTTCCCTGGCGTTACTGACATGCAGAGGTTTAACACTAATGTAAACAGACATTTCGCTGCACAGCTCCCAATTTAGGATGACACCCTAAAACTACTCCCTAATTCTCAGTAGCCCTTACGTCTACAGTGGCGTCTTGCCTTGTTTGGGATGAAATATATCTATAAAAAAAAATAGCATAAAATAAAATAAATAAAAAAAATGAAGAAAAATATCAAAAGTGTCTGGAATTTCTGAGGAAGATACTTTTCTATTTTACTAATGAGTCATCACTTATCAAGTCCAAAGGTCATTAAAGGATAATGGTTAATGAGATGGATGGATTATCAGTGAATGATGAAGAATATCATGAGAGGATTGAAAATGAGGAATCGAATGGACAAAATTTGATTACTTATGAGGACCGTTTATGACAAGTATTTGTTTATATCAGATTTGAAGACGACCATTATGTAGTCTGCAGGTCTGCAGGGAAGCAGTCCTGTGGTAATGTGTTCCACGGATGGTAAGTTCCTTGGAAAAAAACTCTGTTCATAGAAATGCAAATTTTTTATTTTTTATTCTTATTTAAAAAATTTTTTTTTTTTTTTTAGCTGACTCCTGTCTGAGCACCTTCAGCCTCAATAGCGTGAGTCAGAGCTAACTTTGTCGTGAAGGCGCATACCACAAATCCACTGAATCATAGCCATGTTTTTCTTTTTTTTCAATGTGTGCATTCTATATGAATTGGTGCAATATAAATATATATGATATGAATCATATATGATATGATATGCTTGTATATGATATATGATATATGATATGCTATGATCTATATGATATATGATATGATCTATATGATATGAATCTATACGATATGTTATGATCTATGATATGAATCTATATGATATGATATGCTATGATCTATGATATGAATCTATATGATATGATCTATATGATATGAGATGATATGCTATGATCTATGATATGAATCTATATGATATGCTATGATCTATATGATATGAATTATATATGATATGATCTATATGAGATGATATGCTATGATCTATATGATATGAATCTATGATATGATATGAATCATATATGATATGATATGATATGCTATGATCTATATGATATGATATGAATCTATATAATATTTATAATGTTACACGGATGGTAAGTTCCTTGGAAAAAACTCTGTTCCTAGAAATGTCGTTTGATGTTAGACAGTTGGAGGAAGAAATGAAAGTTCTTTGCGAATCACCAAATGCCAATGATAGAGATAACACAAAATATTGAGTTAAGTTATCTCCCTTTTAGCATTTTTAAAGAGCCTGTTCAAACTTATTTAAAAGTTTTTTAAAAAAAGAATTATGTTGCATCCTTAAAAAGGGATTGCCATTCTTTTATGCCAGCTGCTTTCATAATAAGGAAACATGTGTTGCTCTGATAATTCCTGTGGTGCTAAGGACAATGAAACATAATTTTGAATTGAAAAAAAAAGAAAAAGATCTACAGCTAAAAATGATTTCATCATTCATTGAAATCGTGTGCAAAGGCCATTGTGATTAATTCTATAATCAAACCTAATACAGAGCCCTTCTCTCCGCTTACACGCAGTCACTTCCTCATCTCTTTAATACTAGTGATAAGCAAAAGAGAAATAGAATTATCAAGGCTCAAGTTCAGAATGCTTAATAAGAAAGAAAAGTCTGAGTAACTAGACTAAACGCTTGTAGCTTGGAATATTAAACAAATTACTAGGCCTAAACAAATACCAAAAAAATCAGGGAATTATCAGATTTCAATCAAACTTTTAGTACTTATTCAGAAAGTAATTCCTTTTATAATGCAGAAACTGTTCATCTAATATATAAAATTAAGTCGGTCGGATTATCAAAGTTAAACCTAAATAGTTGTTAAGCTGACCAATCATTTTATTCTGACTAGCCGATTTTTATTATTATTATTATTATTATTATTATTATTATTATTATTATTATTATTATTAATGTTGTACCATTTTTCGGAATAACAACACTTACTTCGCTTAAATCGCTTTAAAAAATACTTATTCCGGTCAGGCAGATTGGTAATATGGCGACATTTTTAAATATTCACCTCAAAAGAAACATCAGCTAAAGGGAATAAGTATTATTCTTTTAGTAAGAGTTATCGTTCCGTTTTTGCTTTTATTAAATTCTCTTATTCTTTTCTTTGGAAATAAGCAAAGGTTTTAATTTAGACACTGCTATACTATTGACCGATTCCTTCTTTTTTCATTGCGTCTTACTTTTTTCTTATAAACTCAAACACAGGTTTACTTTTACCATAGATACTGAACCTAACAACATATATTAATAAAACAAATTTTAATATAATGGATCCGGGTAATGCCGGTTCGGTACAGGTAGTATTTTATTAAAATTATTCCAATTAAATTTTGCTCACTTTAACTAATGTGTTTGACGAAATGCATGCAGACAGCACATTTCTTTTTCATTATTTTCAAATCTGTCCCTGTAAAAATATCCTACAATCTGTGGCAGAAATAGGTATTTTTTAAAAAAGAATGCTCTTTTATACAGAACAAAGTTGAAGATTAAGAGAGAGTGTGGTAGGCGTAGTATTAGGTTCAAAGAAACGGGTAGAGAGAGAGAGAGAGAGAGAGAGAAAGAGAAAGAGAGAGAGAGAAAGAGAGAGAGAGTAGGTAGGAAACGAGAGGGATGAGTAGAGGAAAGAGTGGAAGACGGATAGATGGGGATTTGATTAGGTTGGCAAAATGAATGAGAGATGGCGGTGGTAGATGTGGTGTGGGTGGGAGCGGTGCTAGTATCAGCTTCCATATATTAAGTATTCAATTTCGTCTGAAATTTAATTTCGTGTTTTAAACTTCCCCATATACACACGCATAAATATATATTCATTTATCTATATAGATATATATCATTTTGGTTGTCTTGTCAAATCTACGTGATTTTAGATCAATGCATATTACAGTTTCTCGATCCAAAGATTCTATTATATTGATTTCGTTAGCGACAAGACTAAAAACATCTTATCAAACAAAGTGTTTTTTAATCTCAATTTTCTACGGACGCTTTCTCATTGGAGCTATACAATCAAACAAAGTTTGAATTTTACAGACAAAAGTGAATCTTCAGGAACGAAAAATGAAAAAAGACTCACATTTATACAACTTACAAAAGAAAGACAAGTTATATTTTGCGATACACGTGCCGAAGGTTCAGATTGATTGTTTACAAATCGGACATTACCGGTCAGACAAAATGACTGACCTGTAAAGAATCAATTTGAACCATCAGCACGTGTATCACGAAATATAATTTCAAACTTTGTAAAATTCAAACTTTGATTCTATAGGAAACAACTGTAGAACACGAGAATTGTTTGGTACAATTTTTTTAGCCTTGTAATAAACGATTATAAATATATATATATATATATATATATATATATATATATATATATATATATATATATATGACTCTCAATTATTTAGGACGAAACGTATACGTACATAGATAATACACAATAACAAATATTTATTATTTGTAGCTCCTAGAAAAAAAACGTCTAGAAGAGCACTGTAAGTGTAGTATTAACACAGCATGACGTCGCTAGCTATAAATGCATCGTTCCTTTCATTAAGTAAAACACCCTTATGACGTCAAGCCGCCACATAAAGTGTTAAAATTATCACCGTTTATTCGCTGTTCAACTCGGCCGAGTATTTCAGGCGTCGGGATTTGAGTTGCAAAATACTCGTAATCCGGTGTTTCGAATCGCATGACCGGTAGTGAATAGTCATATCTCTATGCTGATGAGTCCCGATTATTAAGGACGAAACGTATACGTACATAGATAATAAACAATAACACATATTTATTATTATTACTAGCAAATATACGCTCCCTCCGGTCGCATATTTTTGCTAGGCTGCAGCGTCAGAAATGACGCTAGTATGTAATTTGGGTAGAGCTTTTTATCACTACAATTAATTTAAATAATATATTGCACATGATAAGTAACATCATTAATAAAAAGATAAATTAAGTTTGCATTATTTTGGTTTGTAGCAACCGTAAACAGTTTTTGCATTAAAAATAAATGTACAGAAAATAAAAATTTTAAATAAAAATTGAATGTAGTATTTATTATAGTGTAGTAGTAACGAATAAAAGTTAATACGCGAAGGAAAAGAAGAAATAATTGTTACCTTATTTACGATTCTAAAAACAGTTATTTACTTGCCCAGTAAAAGGTGTCGTCTGCTCTCATTTCTTTACACACAATCATTTTGCGACAAATCCAGGTCAGAATATAGTAAGTAATATTTTATGTCTTTTGAAGCGGAAAAAAGGTGTACGTTAATTAAAATAAACAATTAAAAAAACAAAATACCAACCCTAACCCTAACGACGGGGCTAAAGTTAGCGCGGGTCCTAAAGTGAAAACTAAATTCGTTATAAAGTGTGTGTGTGTGTGTTTAAATAGTAATTTTTAAATCAATTATTATTTTAATCAAGCAATTTGATTCAGTGAATTTAATGGCTAATAAGATTAAGAAAATAAATAAACTTAGAACTGTTTAAAAAAATAAATAAGAGGAAAATTAGCACGGTGAATGCCAGCGTTGTTGTTTACACTTTAAATAATGCGCCGTATTAACGCTGGCTGTTTAATCAGTTGCGCCATATTGAATTAACGGAGAGAGATGGGGACTACTGATTAAACAGCCAGCGTTAATCCATTCGTCATAGTTATATTAACTACGTAACGCATTTCATGTATGCATGTATCTGTCTGTCTGTCTAAATTATAATTTATAAGTAAGATTATTAGCGATCAAAATAGCGTAAATACATGTTGAAATATGAAGAGAACAATCATGAGTGTTTATTGCGAATACTAATCTATTAGAAGTTCAAAAGCAATTGATTATGTAAATTGAGAAGTACGCATAGTGTTTATAGCGGTTTTTTAAATAGTATATAATGAAGTTGGCGGACTTAATAAATAGTCATAGTACTCTGATGGAGTTTCGGCTTCAGACAGACATATACATAAACTACATTATATATATATATATATATATCAACCAGAAGCTGTCTCAGAGAATGAGAACTTTCTTTCAAATACTGATATAACTTCATGCAAGAGAGGAAGGTTTTGTGAAGCTAAACTATTTGTAGGCTATGTTTCACTATTCACAGGTACACGAAACTAGCTTTTCTAAACAAAGTAAAATTTAGGTCTAAATACAAAAAAATTAATAACAATAACAAAGAAACATGGGAGTTAATCATTACATAAAACAATAAAATGAAAGTCGCTGCCACAAAACTGACAGAAAGATGATTACTCAACCAGAAATCTTGGGAATGAAGAAGCGAAAGTAAAGAGAGAAAAAGATGGCTTGTGAACATTTTCAGTTTAACAAATAAATGAAATTACAGATGAAACAAGCGTTGTTGCAAAAAGGGACACTCGGAGAGAGCGACTGCGAACATGTTGCTAATGAGAAGTCAAGAGAATTCCACAAGAATCAATTAGATTGTGGCACGAAGAGACAAAAACACAATAAAAATGTAAATATAGATTGTGCGGAATTGGAGATCAGAGTGTCAAGCATGAAATAGGAGAACGCTATACATTGGCCATAAAAGGATACGAAAATAAGTTTGATCGGATGGAGACGTTTCTGCACTAGAAACTATGTCAGGAAATGGATTACGAAAACTTGCAGAATATGCATCATTTCAATGAATGTTTCATTTGCTTTTTGAGTTTAAAATCTTTTTATATATGAACACAAGAAAATTGTCAGTCACCATGCATTATTGGTTAAAAACTTTGATATTTCTTTATATATATATATATGATATATATATATATCATATATATATATTATATATCATATATATAAATATTATTTATCATATATATATATATCATAAATATATATATATATTATATATCATATATATATATCATATATCATATATATATATTATTTATCATATATATATAATATATATATATTATTTATCATATATATATAATATATATATATATTATTTATCATATATATATCATGTATATATATATATATATTATTTATCATATATATATAATATATATATATATTATATATCATGTATATATATATATATATATTATTTATCATATATATATATATATATATATATTATTTATCATATATATATATATATATATATATGATTTATCATATATATATATCATATATGTATATCATATATATATATGTATATCATATATATATGTATATATCATATATATATATATATCATTTATCATATATATATATATATATTATTTATCATATATATATCATATATATATCATATATATGTATATCATATATATATGTATATATCATATATATATATATATATCATATATATATGTATATATCATATATATATATATGTATATCATATATATATGTATATATCATATATATATATATGTATATCATATATATGTATATATCATATATATATATATATATATATGTATATCATATATATATATATATCATATATATATCATACATATATCATATATATATATCATATATATCATATATATATCATATATATATATCATATATATCATATATATATCATACATATATCATATATATATATCACATATATCATACATCATATATATACAGGGTGTTTCAAAAGTCTTGGGAACATAACGATTTTTAATAACTCAAAAACTATTAGGAGTTGAAAAATGAAATTGGTACCGTTGGAAAGGTTAAAGTTTCAAGTTTTGTGGGGAATCTTCAAAGTTGCTCAATATGAGGACCATACGTCACACGGCAGACATCTAGTCGATAGTCCATTTCCTGCCAAACGCGTTCCAGCATCTTGATGTCAATGGTTCCCACAACTGCCGTTACTCGAGCCTTTAGTTCGTCAATATCTCTTGGAAGGGGCGGTACATAGACTTGTTGCTTGACAAAGCCCCAAAGGAACAAGTCACACGGGGTAAGATCTGGAGACCTAGGAGGCCAGGGCATGAGAACGTCATCACCTCGCCCAGATCTCCCAATCCATCTACCAGGCAGCCTTGTGTTAAGAAACTGCCTTACTCTAAGACTCCAGTGTGGTGGTGCACCATCTTGTTGAAAAATGAAGTCATCAGATTCTGCTTGTTCCAACTGAGCCATTAACCAGTCTTCCAGCATGTTGAGATAGGATTCACCAGTGATAGTTGCCTCTTCAAAGAAGAACGGTCCATAGACACCTTTCTTGGAAATTGCACAAAACACGTTCACTTTTGGTGAATCTCGCTCGTGCTCAAGAAGTTCATGAGGATTCTCAGTACCCCATATGCGAGTGTTATGCTTGTTAACTTTGCCATTCAGATGGAAGGTCGCCTCATCGCTAAAAACAAGCCGGTCATCAAAGCCGTTATCTTCCAACTTCTCTTGCATTGCAAAAGTCACGGCAAAGTGGCTTATCAGTGTCCTTCAACTTTTGGACCAACTTGAGCTTGTAAGGTACCATTTGCAGTCGTTTCCTTAAGACACGCCAGACAGTTGCTGGAGCAAGCTGAAGTTCCCTGCTGGCTCTTCTCACTGATTTACGGGGACTCCGCTGAAAGGCTGTCCGAACTTGCTCAACTGCATCTTCTGAAGTTGAAGGGCAGCCTGTTCGCTTACTTGGGCACAAACACCCATCTTTCACAAATTTAGCATGCCATCTGACAATGGATTTCCTTTCAGGGGCTTCTTTTTTAAATTTCCTGCGAAATGCACGCTGAACACATGTCCACGATTCAGTCTTTGCAAATTGGAGGACGCAAAATGCCTTGTCTTGTTTAGAGAACGCCATTACTGCACCTGGAAAGATAACACGAAAATCATTAGTATGACCAAAAACTTGATTAAGCAAGCTTTAAAATGACACCAGTTTCATTTTTCTACCTGGAATAGTTCATGAGATATACACATTTGTAATGTTCCCAAGACTTTTGAAACACCCTGTATATTATATATCATATATATATATATATATCATATATATATATATTATATATCATATATATATATTATATATCATATACATATATATATCATATATATATTATATATGATATATATATATATTATATATCATATATCATATATATATATTATATATCATATACATATATATATCATATATATATATATATTATATATCATATATATATATATTATATATCATATATATATATCATATATATATATTATATATCATATATATATATTATATATCATATATATATATCATATATATATATATTATATCATATATATATATCATATATATATATTATATATCATATATTATATATCATATATATATCATATATATATATCATATATATATATATCATATATATATTATATATCATATATATATATCATATATCATATATATATATCATATATATATATATATATATCATATATATATATCATATATATATATATCATATATATATATTATAATCAAATATATATCATATATATATATATCATATATATATATTATATATCATATACATATATTATATATCATATACATATATATATCATATATATATATATTATATATCATATATATATATATCATATACATATATATATCATATATATATATATATTATATATCATATATATATATTATATATCATATATATATCATATATATATATTATATATCATATATATATCATATATATATATTATATATCATATATATATATATTATATATCATATATATATCATATATATATATATTATATCATATATATATATCATATATATATATTATATATCATATATTATATATCATATATATATCATATATATATATCATATATATATCATATATATATTATATATCATATATATATATCATATATCATATATATATATATATCATATATCATATATATATATCTATTATATATCATATATATATTATATATCATATATATATTATATATCATATATAGATTATAATCAAATATATATCATATATATATCATATATATATATCATATATATATCATATATATATATATCATATATATATATATCATATATCATATATATATATATCATATATATATATATCATATATCATATATATATATATATATCATCTATATATATACCATATATATATCATATATATATATATACCATATATATTTATCATATATATATATCATATATATATCATTATATATTATTATATATATATATAAATATATATATCATATATATATATATATCATATATTAACGTATCGCATAAGCGATGGTGTTCATTTGTTTATATATTTTTTACGATACTGATAAACGAAAATATTCAATTATGTTAAGGAAGAAGCATTACCTCAATGCTAAGTAGAAAATTATTATCAACTAATGGAAACACATGATACATGAAACAGAGAAAAGCTGAACCTGGAAGATTGAATTTCATAATGCAAAAAAAACACAAGAAGGCATTGATATGCAGAAAGAGCAATCACATTGTTTCTCATGAAGACCAATAAAGATCTAGCCAAGAATATGAAGAGATCGTCAGTGAAAATAGTGGTCACAGTATAAATGATAATATAAATGAGCACAAACATGTGACGGCTCAAGGTCCCTCATTGTGGTGTATATACATAACACCATAGAAAGGAGCAGAGAACAGAGAAGAACCGATAGATGCACACACGATTTCAGAAAATGTAATGTGGAGTAATTAGGATACGCCAGGCTTTGTGGCTTAAAGTTGCTAATATAGAATAATTAATCACCTTTTTTCCATGGATTCCTACATGAACATAGCACAACAGAAGTGATAAATTATTTTGGTGACGTCTATATGACTAAGTGTCTATAAAATTATAATATTATATTTATTAAAAGTAAATAAAAATAAAAATGAATAAATGTTTTATTTTTAACCCTTTTGAAGTCGAAACTTGTTTCTGCTAGACGACACCAGCGCCTTAAAAGTCTGTCTCGCAAATTTAACTAATGGAGTGATTTCATTGGATAATAATATCCGTTGATCATCTAATTAAAATTAATCTCGGGAACTATCAGCTACTTATCGGGCCGGATAGAATATGTAATCGATGAAGTCAATTCGAATTTAATTTTTTTTAAAGAACAATTTCTGTAATTAAATGACTATTCATGATAAAATACTCATTGTGCAGGAGAGAACATATTGTTAACAAACTTCGAAAATCTGTTTGACATCGCTTTATTATACAGGATGTTGCAGCAAAATCCGACACTTGACAAAAAGTAAACAAAATACAAGATGGTGTAAAAAGCGTGGACGAGATCGCTGCCAGATACCCCTACGTCTTCTAGCAGAATCTTTCTCCTGCACACAAGGCCCAGAAGATCGAGGCCTGGCTGCTCAACAATGTTCAACACTACTGGTTACCAGAATTTATGACCGCCCTCTCCACCCGACTGCAACCTCCCTGACTATTTATTTTGGGGTGTGATCGAGGCCAAGATCAACAAGCACGCCCACAGCACGGTCGACTCTCTGAAGGCTGCCAACGTGGAGGCGTTCATCGCTATAGACAAGGACATGGTCACCAAAGTGTGTGAATCATTTTGCGTCTGCCTTGAGAACATATAATGTAGTATTCAACTTAAACTGTTGCTAAATAAACTGTCGGGTCTCTGCATATAAAACTTTTGTTTTTATTGTCTATTTAGTTTACTTTTTGTCAAGTTTTGGATTTTGCTGCATTACAGTGGATAGAAAGAAGAAGAAGACACATAATCGTTTCTTTCAGTGTAAGTGCAACGATTTGCTTAAAGAAGGATGTAAATGAAAAAATTCCATTTGTATTGCTTTCAGAGATTTTTAAAACAATTGTATTTTATATTATATAGAATTACTTTGACTCCTAAACGGTTCGAACACTAGATATACCTACTGCTGAACTATTCGCATTTGGTTTAATTTGACCTTTAACAATTAGAACTTGTAGCCTGGTTGTCTTGGAGACGAGTGAAACACATGCTTTGCTACCTTTATGCCGATTTGGCATTTAATCTGATTTCCACAAGAACAGGCTCAAGTATCGTCCCCGAAAACCTTTCTGTTTCTATCTCTTGACTTTCGAGACATATTAATTGTGATATATCGGGGAAACTCTTGATCAGTAAGTTGTGCTTCAGCACTTGCCAGGCAAGAGGTATCCAGTTTGATTTTAGTATTTAAAGCGGCAGGTCATTTAAAATTTTGTTTTCCATTAGAAAGAAAGAATCATTAAATTACAATTCTCGTTCTCTCCCATATATATATATATATACATGCCCACATATATACAAATGTACGTAAAACATGTACACACGTATACATATAAAGAGTTTGAATTACCTACTAGACACTATCCTCAAGTGTCTTCGGTCTCTCTGTACAAGGGTTTGTCAGGACAACCTGACATGAGGATACTTCACCCTACAAGTAAACCCTGACCAAATATTCAAAATAACATAGTATTCTAAGCCCAAATAAGATCCTCTCGACACGGCTATACACTGGCCCATATAAGGAATGGTGCACCTGCTCCTCGTCATGTTACATCTATAACAACACTTAATTTGATACTCCACCAGACTAGATGAATTCCTATCCTGGAATCCGTTAAGACCTAGAGACCACAAGAAAGATATGCAATAACATAATCAACTGGTCAATTGGAGAGGAAAATTAATATTCTTAACTTCTTTACTTACTCCACATTTGACAGGTAAAGGAGAAAATTAATGGAATATTTGAATATCTATGTATCTCATAGAGAGATCAAGTGTTAGCCCCAGGAAGAGGGCCCCTTGATTTCTGAGAACTTCGACTGAAGTAAAATGAAACAAATAAACATGAAGCTAGCAACTTACATATACATGAATATACATGGGAAGAGAAGGATGAAGGTAATCCGACGTGAATTTTTACATGTGTATATATGGATATATACATATATAAAAGTTTATATACATGTGTCTATATGTATAAGTATATCTATATACATGTGTCTGTATGTATGTGTACGTGTATATATATTCAGATATATATATATAAATATATATGTACGTATATACATGCATGTGTATATATGTATAGTATGTGTATATACATGTGTGGATATGCATGTGTATATATGTAAACGTATGTATCAGGTTGGAAAGAAAGTAATGTCGTTTTTGTCCAACACATCAATTTCATCAACAACATTCACACTAGGGCATGTTTAATCTTTACAATAATTCCCCTCATTTTCTATGACTTCTGTCCAACGATCAACTAGCTTTTTGATGTCTTCTTCAAAAAAAATTTCTGATTTTTGAGAGAAAAACAAATTTTGGTCATTTTTGAGTTGGTCGTCATTTTCATAAATTTTATTGTTTAAGTGATGCTGCAACGACCGGAAAAGATGGTAGTCGGATGAAGAAATGTCAGTTACATAAGGCGGATGAGGCAAAACTTCCCAATTGAAACTCATGACCTTTTCCTGAGTGAGTTTTGCTGTGTGAGGTCTCGCGTTATCATGCTGAAGCACTACACCTGTCTTATTGAGTAATCCTGGTCGTTGTTTTGATAGAGCAATTCTTAGATCATCCAGCTGCGAACAGTATTTTACTGCTGTGATGGTTTGGTTAGGCTCTAGTAACTCATAATGAATCAGTCCTCTCATGTCCCACCATAAAGAGAGCATAACCTTCTTTGGGTGTAGTCCTTGTTTTGGAACAGGCTGTGGACTTTGGTTGCGGTCTAACCATTGTCTTTTGCATTGGGTATTCTTGTAAAGAACCCATTTTTCATCTCCAGTCACAATTCTTTGCAAAAATGGTTCTCGATGATTCCTGGAAAGCAAAGATGTGCAAAGAGTCAATCTTTGATTTCGTTGAGCATCGGTCAAATCGTGGGGAACCCAGAGTCCAAGTTTTGAAACATTTCCTAACTCGTGAAGGCATGAAATAATTGTGGTATGGGTTATATTGAATTGTTGAGCCAATTCTCTGCTGGTTAACTTTGGATTGGCCTCCACAGTGTCTTTAATGACGCCTTTATCAATTTATTTTGGCCTTCCCTAACGTCGCCTATTTGACAGGTTAAAGTCTCCAGAAGAAAATTTTGCAAACCACCGTTGACATTTTCGATCATTCAGAACATTTATTGCATAGACAGTTCAAATATTCCTTGAAGCTTCTGTAGCTGAGTTTCTTTTTTTGAATTCATAGAGCATGCAATGTCTGAGATGCTCCTAACTAATATCCATTTTTTGACGGCTGAGACCGCTAAACTTAATATTTTCCAACTAATTACTATATCTGAAAGGCAAAGCAAGATATTAAGACACCAATTCACCAAAAAATCTAGAACTGTGTACAACTTAGAAGGCTGCAAAGTGATGAAGTAAAAAATACGACATTACTTTCTTTCCAACTTGATATATGAATATGTATACATGTCTCTACACACACACACACACACATTATATATATATATATATATATATATATATATATATATATATATATATATATATATATATATATAAGGTTAATACAACAAAAGATATAAGAGGCAACTAATATCTGTAATTAGTGAACATCCGGATACAAATAAAGTTCAATATACTGGATAGAGCATTAATAGCAATAGATAAAGTGAAAGAATAGAATAAGGTACAAATCAAATTTTATTACAGTTCAATGTTCAGGCAAAGTTCTTTAAAGTCCTTAACTCATGAGTTTTCAAAGAAAATCTTCTCCTCAGAGGACCATTACCGCAATGCCATTACTGCAGGTAATAAAATTAAACTTTGAAAATATATTTAATTAATATTATTAATTTAATAAATACGTTTGGTGATATTCCTTACTGTTTATAATGGAGTAGTCGAATCTACTGTTTAATAGTCATTTTTATTACCTTTGACTGTTAATAAGCAGAGAA
>OY744532.1:87960381-87972881 GCA_963556195.1 Sepiola atlantica
ATAAACATTAAAAATACCTAACTTCATAAAGAAGTAAATAGACACTTTTATTAACATTAATAATGAAGACTGCTGACAGAGAGTCCTGATGCACCTTGGTAGGATAATATTGATTATTTTCTTTCGTTGATGAATTGGACAATCACTTAGTGGAAAGTGGAATTCCGAGGTTTGCGTCAATTTACTGCTGATCAAATCAATTTACATATTAATATTAACCTTATAGAGTCGATGCTTAGGGCTCAACTGTACGACCAGTTGAGCAGCAAGATAAGTCAGACTGCCAAGCACATCAAAATGCCGGTTTATAATAAGGCTAGAATGTTCCATTATGCTCAGAAGGGAAAGTCCATTCTCTGTGATCTGATTGGCTGAGATTCATAAGTGGTCATTCTAGTGTATAAATGTTCATTCATTCGAATAAGTATTCTTCTATGAGATGGATGCCAGTTGAGGCCTTTATGCCGGTAAGTGTTAGATTGATTCTATATGCCGTTTCAGAAACTCAGAGAATTCTAACGCTTCTTTGGCCGATGTCATACTTAAATGATAATATATATATATATATATATATATATATATATATATATATATATGTATATTTCAACGTTTTTATATTTCAAATATAAATTTTATAACATAAAGCTATTATAATAGCTTGATTAGAGCTATGATAGAAAATATTTAAACCAGGTCAAATGTAGGGAAGAACAGATTGATACTATTTCACTAAAAATACTTTTTTTTTTATTATTACCAGATACAACTGTTTCGGACAACCACTATATATGTATATATATATATATATATATATATATATAAATAATTTATATATAATTGTTTCGGCTTGCTGCTATACATATATATATATATTCAATATTTCTACATTATTTCTAAATTTGGTTTCTAAGTGATTTCTTATATATATATATATATATATATATATAATTTCTTTATATATATATATATACATATATATTTCTTTATATCTATATATAAAAAGTTAATCCAACTACAGATATAAGAGGCAACTAATATCTTTAATTAGTGAACATCCGGATAAAACTGAAGCTCTGTTTACTTGGCTTGCGGGAGAGTGATTACCGCTGAAGATAATTTCATTAATTGGTATAATTTTTATCGGATCCAGAAGAAAAAATGGCCGAATACATCAGGTCATGTTAATTTTATTCGAATTGGATTTACCGGAGCTTTTATTTGGCCAGGAAGTTATGGTTTACACTATACCGATCACCTCATAAGAATTGGGAATTTTGAACATTATAATTATTCAAAACCAAGTGAGTTTTCTGAACTTTTCATATGTTTTGGTTTCTTTATCGTTTTATTAATTTGCAAACACTTTGGATACATCTTTCACTGTCATTTATTGCATCGATTGCAAGCGGGTTTCCCACTTGGATAACTTTTTCGTCTTTGGAATACCATTCACCACTTGGATCACTTTTCAATCAACATCTTTCCTGAATATGTTTTAAATTGTATCACTTGGATAAACTATATAGCTTTAACAAAAAAAGTATGTTTTGGACTGATATAGTTGATGTTTTATATACTTTTATGTATTTTTATATATATTTTTAAAGTTTAATTTTATTATCTGCAGTAATGTCATTGCGGTAATGGTCCTCTAGGGAGAAGAATGTTCTTCGAAAACTTATGAGTTAAGGACTTTAAGGTACTTTGCCTGAACATTGAATTCTAATAAAATTTGACTCACACCTTATTTTATTACTTCATTTTATATTATGCTATATATATATATATATATATATTCATAAATAATTTATATATAATATATAATTGTTTCGGCCTACTACTATATATGAATATATATATATTCAATATTTCTACATTTGGTTTCTAAATGATTTCTTATATATATATATATATATATATATATATATATATATATATATATATATATGTTTGACTTTGGTAAAAACAATCATTTTACTATGTTCCATATTCTGCCGATTATTTTATGATGTAAGGAGCATAACGTATTTGCCTCATGTTCCTAAGACAGCCGATGGGTTGTAAAAGAGAGATTTTGCTAAAAGCAAAAAATGGAATCCATTAAAACAAGTGATTTCTTTCTCTCTATTTTTATAGATGATCTAAGGTTACGTGTCATGGTGACATTAAAGTTGTTTTTTTGTTTTTGATAAACTGCTACTTTAGCCAATTATATACATCATATACATCATATATATATATATATATATACGAGAAAGAAAATCCTGTAATTAGAGAACACATTCTAAGCTTCATTTCGGATCTATGTTATTTTTCCCTGTCTAAGTAGACATGATAAGGCTGTATCAGAAAATATTAATGATGGCAATCATATCGATTTTACTTGAGATGCTTGTCAAAAACATGCCTCGATATGTTTGCAGAACGGGCAAAAGATATCTAGAAGTGGCGGTGGTCCAGTGCAGTGGTCGACAACCTTTTGAATTTCATGGACCATTAAATTTGGTGGACCACTAATATGTATTTAGAAAAAAGAAATATAAATTTAAAAAATTCCTCAATGTAATTAAATTTTAGTCAAAATTAATTTTATCCAATTTTGCATCCTCAATTACTTGGGATTTTTTATTCTGATTCTGGGCTTTATTCAGATTTTATGGTCTCAATATATATTTATCTATCTTGATTGCCCCTGTTATCGGTACCATCACTGTCTTTCCTTGCATGACTTCAAAACTGACTTTGAAGACCAGCCATCTGATCTGCAAGACTGGAAACATACATGGCAGATAAAAGAAGTAGCTTCGACTGGATTGATGGGATTGCTTTGTGGAATTTGATTTTTGTGTACTGCCATGTGTCTTTTATAACCTGCTGCTGATTTACAGATCTTCCCACACATTACGCACGGCAGAATGCTTAGCCTTGAAGGGGGGGGGGGGGGTAAATAGTGACCTTGATCTTGCATGAGGCTTCAAATGATTGATAGAAGAATGCGGCCACATTTGTCACACTTCTAGCTCTGTATGCCTTTAAAAAGGTTATTCTGCCAACCTTTGCGCAATCTATGCTTCAGCCTTTTAATGCTTTATGCGATTATTTTCAAACATTGCACAACCCTTCTTCACGTGTGTTCTCCATGACACTCGTTTCAAGGCCGATGTTTCGAAATTCCTAATCCATACGTTGTCTATTGAGTTTTTCTTTAATACAGACTTTGCACCTTCTGCTGAGCTTGTGTTATGGCCGATTCCTAGTCTGCAGTTAACTGTAAAATAGAAATTCTATCATCCTCCATGCTAACCGTGTGACCTGCCCAGCGCACGTGAGCAGTGATTATCATAGACTCAATGGTTGTGTATTCTACCTTGACAAGAACTTCACTTGGTACTGAGTATGCATCTCAAACATTTCTGATGAAAGTGTGCAAGCAGTTGGAGATGTCTACAATGTACAGTCGAAGCCTTACATGAATACAACAGAGCCATCAAGACACAGGCCTTGTACACACAGTTGGTTTTGCCGGTGATGATGAATAAAATGTTTATACAATAACTGTTGCCTTTACAGCAGCATTGCTTCAAACAAAGCCTTCATCAGATGATGACCTTGGTTCAGACATGGTTTCGAAGCCGAAGCATCATTACCACTAGCCCCAGCAGTATCTCACGATACCACCAGATTTTATTAGATTGTCGTCACTTTGTGGGATTGCCATATCCACACTGATGCAGATAGAGCATTGTCTTGTAATTTTCTTTATGTATTCCCTCTTATTTGATGGAGAAAGACCAAGATTTTTACAAGAATGCAGTGGTAGAGTTAGCAATAAAACCGCTGCATCTGACTTCGATAGGAAATACAATGGTTTCCCTGCCATTCAAACACATTGTTCTCGTAGATCTTCATTTTTTTCCCAACTTGTGTTGGTGTGCTCAGTCGAAATTTTCTTCACATGGAATCGTTAATTCGATGACGGAAACATTTTTTCAAATCAACGAACCAAATGACAATATCCGGACGCTGATTCGTTACTGTTGTTTCAGTTAGAAATACGAGCCGGTGTTCTAAGTCGAATACAACATGCCAGTCCATGCAGCCACAAAACTATGACAATGTCTACCTATTTTTACACAAAAACTTCGAACTATTTTCGTCTTTAACTAAATGAATCGTTCTACTGGTGACATTGAGGGCTTTATTGGCAGTTTCACAACATATCTTCGAAGCCTGCACTTCAATCTCCAATACTTCATTGTGTCTCCACGTGTAGCTTTTTAGAAACACCCAAAAAACTGAAATTTGGGAAATCAATCAATGTTTAATATCTATTGTGAAAATTTCCCAAAATCGGAGGTATCTGAATTATCATGAACCCCGTTCTTACCTCATTTGCATAAAATTAAACATAGCCCACATTATTACCCCCTTACGCCTAGCAGCTATGTTCCAGAATTAATAATGATCAGTTAATTAGTTTTTAAATGAATCCTGTATATGTTTATATTTGTATAAATTTAAACATATTTAACTCTGCAAAATGAATAAAGGAAAATCAAAAATTGTTCATACGTTCACTGATGTTTCGTTTTTATGGTCAAAGACTTTCTCAAGATTACAAAAATACAGAACAATGAAGACGAAACGGACAATTTTCGGTTTTATGGTCAAAGACTTTCTCAGGATTACAAAAATACAGAACAATGAAGACGAAACGGACAATTTTCGGTTTTATGGTCAAAGACTTTCTCAGGATTACAAAAATACAGAACAATGAAGACGAAACGGACAATTTTCGGTTTTATGGTCAAAGACTTTCTCAGGATTACAAAAATACAGAACAATGAAGACGAAACGGACAATTTTCGGTTTTATGGTCAAAGACTTTCTCAGGATTACAAAAATACAGAACAATGAAGACGAAACGGACAATTTTCGGTTTTATGGTCAAAGACTTTCTCAGGATTACAAAAATACAGAACAATGAAGACGAAATGGACAATTTTCGGTTTTATGGTCAAAGACTTTCTCAGGATTACAAAAATACAGAACAATGAAGACGAAACGGACAATTTTCGGTTTTATGGTCAAAGACTTTCTCAGGATTACAAAAATACAGAACAATGAAGACGAAACGGACAATTTTCGGTTTTATGGTCAAAGACTTTCTCAGGATTACAAAAATACAGAACAATGAAGACGAAACGGACAATTTTCGGTTTTATGGCCAAAGACTTTCTCAGGATTACAAAAATACAGAACAATGAAGACGAAACGGACAATTTTCGGTTTTATGGTCAAAGACTTTCTCAGGATTACAAAAATACAGAACAATGAAGACGAAACGGACAATTTTCGGTTTTATGGTCAAAGACTTTCTCAGGATTGCAAAAATACAGAACAATGAAGACGAAACGGACAATTTTCGGTTTTATGGTCAAAGACTTTCTCAGGATTACAAAAATACAGAACAATGAAGACGAAATGGACAATTTTCGGTTTTATGGTCAAAGACTTTCTCAGGATTACAAAAATACAGAACAATGAAGACGAAACGGACAATTTTCGGTTTTATGGTCAAAGACTTTCTCAGGATTACAAAAATACAGAACAATGAAGACGAAACGGACAATTTTCGGTTTTATGGCCAAAGACTTTCTCAGGATTACAAAAATACAGAACAATGAAGACGAAACGGACAATTTTCGGTTTTATGGTCAAAGACTTTCTCAGGATTACAAAAATACAGAACCATGAAGACGAAACGGACAATTTTCGGTTTTATGGTCAAAGACTTTCTCAGGATTACAAAAATACAGAACAATGAAGACGAAACGGACAATTTTCGGTTTTATGGTCAAAGACTTTCTCAGGATTACAAAAATACAGAACAATGAAGACGAAACGGACAATTTTCGGTTTTATGGTCAAAGACTTTCTCAGGATTACAAAAATACAGAACAATGAAGACGAAACGGACAATTTTAGGTTTTATGATCAAAGACTTTCTCAGGATTACAAAAATCCAGAACAATGAAGACGAAACGGACAATTTTCGGTTTTCCTTTATTCATTTTTCGTTCAGTTGGATTATTAATTCCATAATTATCATCTAGATTACCAGATAGGTATCAATATGCCATTGATGTATGTTAAGGACAACCATTGTAATCTGTAGTAATATGCCAAATGCATGAATAATATATGCCCTTTTTGTATTGTTTTCTTAGGAAGCCTGCTTCCATCATCTTTAACGACAATGTATAAAAGATGAAGAAACTACACCTGTATTATGTCCTCATTCATTCATACATATGTGGACATATTACAACAGATTACAATGGTTGTCCATAACATACATCACTGGAGATATTGATAAAGAGAAGAAAAAATTACGCTTACAAACTGATAAATCATTTTGATCACATTCTTTTAAATGCATATAAGTTATTAAAAATAATTCGTGCATTTTATCCTATTGCCAACACAATGGTATCACTCAGGTCCAAAGGTGGGTCCTTCTTCCATAAAAGCGCTGAGGACATTATGAAACAGTGTACTGAACATTTCACACATCGTTTCTATAAAAATATATACATGTACGAGTCTGCAAAGCAACACCATCCACACCACACCCCACCACCGTTTAATATGGCTAGCCCCCCCCCCCCAAAAAAAAGAGATAGCAAAAATAACAAACACACACATAACAGACATCAGTTAAGCATCATAAACTTTAGCAAGATATACATATATGGCCCTAGACAGACACAATCATATACACGCATACCGATCATAACAGATCGATAACAATGTAATCTTGTCTACAGAAAACAACGTAATCATCTCGAACACATTTCCAGTATTAGTAGATAAAATTTTGAGAGGCCGCTTGATGCTGGTTGTAACCCGAAGCGATTTTATGCTGACGTGCAAAGGAATAAAATATTAAAAGAACCAAATTGTAACTGTATGTAATTCCGAACGAGTAGAAATTGAGCGCTCAAACCAACAAGCTTCTCTCTTTGAAAATATTTGCAAAAACGACGATGGCAAAGAACCCGCAACGCTATCACATGCTAGCATCACGAATGCAACCGATCGGCGTCATGTAAGCTGAGATCAAGAAACAGATTTTATTTTTGGATATGAATATGGGGCAAGGTCCAGATGGACTACTCCCACCAATTTTATGAGCTGTTGCATCCAGACTATCTGAACCTCTTGCAGCACGTCTCAATCTTTCACCGCTGATTTGCGGGTGTCCACAATCTGCACTGTATTTAAAAAAGGTGACAGAGAAGACCCAATGAATTACAGACCAGCAAGCCTCACCTTTATCCTCTCCAAATCCATGGAAGTTCTACTCAAGAGAATCCATGGAACAATCCTGTCTAATCTTACATCTACTGCTACAAGATCTTCATCCCAAGATGGTTTTATTCCGAAACGTTCGTGTCTCACAAATTTACTTGAAAGAATGGGTTACAAGTATAATGGATGATGGAGATACTGCTGACATTCTCTTTCTATACTTTGCCAAAACCTTTGATGCTGTCAATCACCGCTTACTTCTACATAAACTCAACACCTATGGCTTCCATGAATCGCTTATAAAGTGGATAAGATCCCTGCTGAATCATCCTACGTACAGGGTTCATATAAATGGCAGTCTGCCATCTGAGATGGGTGCTTGCAGTGGTGTTCTCCAAGACTTCGTACTGAGTCTTATTTTGTTTCTACTCTATATCAACGCGATGCCAGAAGCGATTGGTAGTAACGTGTTCCTATTTGCATATTGAGGTGAACAATACAAAAGATCTTGGCCTTCTGGTCAACTCCTTTTTCAAGCCATCCACACATTGCATTCAGGCTGCAAACAAAGCAAAGAGCATCTGAATTATTATTCAACGCAACTTCTGAAAACTCTCTCCTGAAATATTTCTCCAACTTTATGTCTCCCTCGTCAGACACCTGTTAGAGTATGGTTCCAGGCCTTTGCTACATACCTAATACATAATATACAGCATCTGCAGAGAGTTCAAAGACTGACTACTCGAATGGTGCAGGGACTATGGGATCTGCCCTACGAAAGGCGACTCAAGAACCTTAAACTTTTCTCCCTTGAGCACTGACGATTATGCTGTGATCTCATGTTGGCATACAGTCTCCTCAATGGCCATTATGATCTTCATCAGGGCCTATTATTCACTCTTGCACCAGAATGAGATCTACGCAGGCATTACTAGAAACTGTTTCACCACCAATTTAGATTGAACTTGAATAAGGCTGCTTTCTCAATCAGGATCTCTGGACCTTGGAATGGACTATGAGGAGATGTAGTAAATGTGCCAACGATGCAGCAATTCAAGGCGAAATTAGACAGATAGGCTACTGTATCCTCTTTTGCGTAAATTTCTACCATCCTTTACCTGCATGGCGACTGAAGCATGCTTGTTTTATTTTTGTCTAATTCATTAAACTGAATTAAGAACAAAGAACAATTACAAAATTTCAGCTGATTCTAAATCTGCGGTTAGTTCGGCTCTTAGATTTTTTTTAATGGTGTGGTGTGTCACCGCTTATAAAGGCATGAACCACTTGAATAGTTAAAAAGATCATCAGTTGGACTATAATCGACTCTTCTCGCCTCCACAAGGGGATTGAAAACAAATGGGTTGAATGGGCAGAAGATTACTTAAGAGAAATTGATTACCCAACAGGCCGGCTCATCAAGTATTTGTGTACATTAGACTTAAAGACGACCATGCTGTAGTCGGTTGGGAAGTAGTCTCGTGGTATCTTGTTCCACAGATGGGATTTTCTAGGAAAGAAACTTTGTTCATGGAAGTTCTGTTTGGTTTTTGACAGAGAGAGAGAGAGAGAGAGAGAGAGAACAGAAAGTTATTTGCTGTGGTTGTAGTTAGACGAGTTCCTGCTGTGAATGTTTTATATGTGGGTTACCAGGGGTTAGAGCTCAGTCGAGCGCCTATCACGAACATAACGATAGAGTAGAGAGAGACTAGCAACATCTCTTCTGTGTGAAAGAGGATGTAGGGACAAGAAGAGATCATCCCCACTAGATTGTTAAGTTGATTTTGTACGCGGTCAAGTCAGGAGAAGGTGCTCCGAACAGCATCTCCCCAGATATGACAGCAGTACTCATCTTAGGGCGTATCTGTCTCATAAGAAAAATGTTGTTTTCATGGTAATCGCTTCAGACAAGGCATGAAGCCACTTGATGTAAGGAGCTAAGAAAAATACTACTTCAAGGTTAAAAACTAGCCAACGATAAGTGTTATATGGATAGATTCCAACCCAGAAAACAGCAATTCTTCCCTCTTTGTCAGAAACATCGCTCATGGGATGTGAGGACTATAGAACAAAACAAAGGAAGCAGGAGTTACAAGGTTGCCGAAAGTAAACGTAAGGTCCACTTTCTACTCTCCATAATTGATTGTTTCAGAGGTGAGGTACCTTCTAGAGCGATAGAATGATCCAGATTTGATGTAAGTCTTTCATTTCAGGTCTGGGGTGAAAGTCAATCCTAGAAGCTTATCAAAAGTTGGTTGTTTTGTTTTACGGCATATCAACCCTCCTCAGGTTATTTAATGCCGAATTCGGTCATTTTGGTGAAAGTTTCTATGCTTCAAGTTCTTTATATGCTCAAGTATTTATTCATGGTGTTTGGTTGAGTGAAAGGGGGTGGCAGGGAGAGATCGAAGGGGAGGCAAAGGAGGAAGGGAGAGAGGGAAATTGTTGTTTTTTGTTTTGGATTTTGCAGAACATGATTGAGTTTTGCAAAGAGAAAAAATATAAAACATCAATGTTTGGTGCATTTTTGGTCAGGAAGCCGATATATTCAGACAGCCTGATCTGGTAGCACTAGGCTTGTCAAAAAAGGGGGCTTATCAACCGTTTAACTGTAACGTCGCGAGACACATACAGACAATTTGCTTTATATATATATATATACAGATTTGATGTAAGTCTTTCATTTAGGCAAACATTATTAAATAACACGGAGTGCTTTTGCTTGATAAGACTTTTTTTATTTTTTCAATTTTCCGAATGTATATATATATATATATATATATATATATATATATATATATATAGGTCCATTCGCAAATTTAAAAAAGTCTTATCAAGCCAAAACCCTCTGTGTTGTTTAATAATGCTTGCCTAAATGAACATATGCTGCCTAAATACACACAATATATATATATATATATATATATATATATAATATTTGTAAATAAATATTAAATTATTAATACCTACAGACGCTAGCGTTTCAAGCTTATTGCTCTCATCAGTGCAGGAAAGTAACAATTTCAGACGGTCGGGAGGCGCGAACCCGGTTAACAGAGTCAGCCTAAAATCTGCAAGCAGTCGCCATATCCACTCGGCCAACGGAAACTGTCACGTAATTTAGGGAAATCTAAATGTACCTAGAAGCGGGCACAGATAGAAGACTAGTCGAGAGTGTTCGACGAACATAATCGGAACTATGCATTAGAGCTTTTTGACAGTCTAGTTTTAACATCCCCGAGAGTGCTCAACTTTAATTTCTTAAAGGGGCTTAGTATAATATTTATAAATAAATATTAAATTATTAATACCTACAGACGCTAGCGTTTCAAACTTATTGCTTATATATAAGTGCAAGTCTGCTAAACAACATAATTTACACCTCACAACTAGCTAGCCCCCAAAAGAATAGAAAAACCCACACATAACACACATCTGACAAACATAAACACTTAGAATGATGCACATACAGATGCACATACACAGATGCAAACATACACAGATGCATATACACAGATGCAAACATGCCCAGTCACATACACAGATGCAAACATACACAGATGCAAACATACACAGATGCAAAAATACACAGATGCAAACATACACAGATGCAAAAATACACAGATGCAAAAATACACAGATGCAAACATACACAGATGCAAAAATACACAGATGCAAAAATACACAGATGCAAAAATACACAGATGCAAAAATACACAGATGCAAACATACACATATTCACATACACATATGCAAACATACACACATACATACAGATCATAGCAGACTAACGACCAGTAACAACGCAACCGTGAAAGCAAAGAACAGTTATGCATGGAAACATGTTTTTGTTTTTTGTGCATTTGAAAAGGACACCGGTTTCCTGGAATGACCGCTGATTTGGTCAATAAATCCATGTGTACACTATGGACATATATTTCTGTAAATAGTTATTCCATTGAAGTACTTCATGCCTTAATCATGTATGGCAATTGAACATTACATATATTAGAAAAACATATATTATTAGAGTATAATTAAATTCCACCAACTGTTTCATGTTTTGTATGTTTGCTTTTGGTTCAACGACGTGGTATGACTGTTCATATATGAATGTTTTCTCATAATACTAATTAGTTAGAGCACGTAGACATTACAATATATATGTATATATATAATAACTATACAATAATAATTAGTTAGAGCATGTTGACATTACAATACATATAAATATATATATATATATCAATATCAATATATATATATATATATCAATATATATATATAAATATATATATATCAATATATATATATATATATCAATATATATATATATATCAATATATATATATATATATATATCAATATATATATATATCAATATATATATCAATATATATATATATATCAATATATATATATATATCAATATATATATATATATATCAATATATATATATATATATATATATATCAATATATATATATATATATATCAATATATATATATATATCAATATATATATATATATATCAATATATATATATATATATATATATCAATATATATATATATATATATATATATATATATATATCAATATATATCAATATATATATATATATATATATATATATCAATATATATATATATATATATATATATATATATCAATATATATCAATATATATATATATATATCAATATATATCAATATATATATATATATATATATATATATATATATATATATATATATATATATATATATAAATATACAGGGTGTTTCAAAAGTCTTGGGAACATTACAAATGCGAATATCTCATGAACTATTCCAGCTAGAAAAATGAAACTGGTGCCATTTTAAAGCTTGCTTAATCAAGTTTTTGGTCATACTAATGATTTTCGTGCTATCGTTCCAGGTGCAGTAATGGCGTTCTCTAAACAAGACAAGGCATTTTGCGTCCTCCAATTTGCAAAGACTGAATCGTGGACATGTGTTCAGCGTGCATTTCGCAGGAAATTTAAAAAAGAAGCCCCTGAAAGGAAATCCATTGTCAGATGGCATGCTAAATTTGTGAAAGATGGGTGTTTGTGCTCAAGTAAGCGAACAGGTCGCCCTTCAACTTCAGAAGATGCAGTTGAGCAAGTTCGGACAGCCTTTCAGCGGAGCCCCCGTAAATCA
>OY744532.1:87977881-87982881 GCA_963556195.1 Sepiola atlantica
TTATAAATAATTGTTCAAAGCTCTCGCTAGATGGAGCACTTTAAGTAGGTTAACGACAAGCATTCATTTATAGTGTAATGCAATACTCTAGGCCTCAACTATTGAGTTCTGTTTGACAGCTTGCTGACATGCCCGCTGAATTTGGCATTTAGATGTTGATCTACCCTCCCATTTCAATGGCAATGCATGTTGGCCTAAATGATTAACGTTTCGACTACTGAATCAAAAATAACTTTCGTATCCGAGTTGAAATTGTGCGTCTGGCAGGGATTGTCTCCTCTCATACTTACCATGAAACACATGCGCATCGGGGTCAATTTTAAAATAATATTTACTGATAAATAATGATATATATATATATATATTTATTTATTTATATTAATGAAAATAAGCGAAGCACAACCAAAACAGACACAATTAAGTTGTATTGGAAACGTGTTGCTTCAACGGGATTGATATGTGCTCAATGCTTAGCAAATGTTCATTATCGTTTGACTTTTCGATGGGATGGAACTATGATTTTTATTTAAAAAAAAAAGCTAAACACAACGAAAACAGACAACATTAATTTGTATTGGAAACGTATTTATATGTGCCCAGCCACGGCCATCGTAATAACCGAGGCCAGTTAACGGAGTCGAGTTTTTCTGGTGACGTCATTGATAGTGGTTAGTAAGAACCACTATCAATGATGACCGAAAGTGTTGAAGCATATGCGTTAGAGTCCATCGTTTTTTAACAAGTCATCAGAGCAAGCAGACTCACGTCCATAGGATTATTCATTCACTTGGAAATCATTGTTAACTTGTTCCTTTTTCAAACGTATTTCCTTTTTATAGATGTCAACATGGCCGCCAACGATAAAGGCACTGCATTAAAGTTCGATTTTCAAGTCTTTAAAAAATAAATTAGAATTTTATTTCGGGATAAAAAAAAATACAATTTAAGACTAATTAATGATTTCATCAAAAATGTGTGCGAAAATCAAACGAAATAATAATATATTGTTAATAAACTGTTCGTTTTGAAAAAAAAAAGAAATCACACATTCAAAGAAACTGCTAGTTTTCACAAATTTTAATTTCTTAAAAAAATTGTTTGTCTGAAAAAAAAATTCCCTTCCCCCAAAATATGACTTAATTTATTAAAATTTTTTACCATATTGTAAATAAACTGTTCGTTTTGCAAAAAAACAAAAAAATACACATTTTAATTTATTTCATTAAATGTTTTATTAATTAATTATTTTGAATTACTGATTTTGTGTTACTTTACTGAATTAGTAATCTTTCATGTTTGATTTACTTTTAAGTTAAAACAAATCCGGTATTGTCTGCCGTTGACGCTATTGTAGCTCTTTACAAATGAAAACAAAAATCACTCTTCTGCACAAGTGCCTTAATTTTCACTATTTAGTAATTTGAAAAGTTTTTTTTACTTTTTTTAAGTTTTAGGCGCTTATTCGTAATACTCCACTGCCCGTTTTTCTAAATATTTTTACTGCCCCAATTTTTTTTTGATCATGTATTACTTTTTAAGTTTTAAATTCTTTTTTCTGTGTACAATTACTTATTATGTCGCTAGAGAATTTCGGGTTTAGTATAATAGAAATACAAAACTAATATAATTGTTAGAAATTCAAATTGCTACTCATTCACCATTCTAGATTAATGAAAGAATCAAGAAACATAATTTATTCTTTTCGGAAATGAGAGCAACTCTTATCAAATAGTTCAGCTAAAACTAATGATAATGAAATGTTCATATAAAGAATAAAACTACCTAAGAATATGGAGTAAAAACAGGTTTGTTTTGAACAAAAATCGCTTTAAAATAAGTTAAACACACAAATAAACTTATCCAGGTTAGTAGAAGAGTACCTTATCTTGCCTTTTGTAACAATTATTTGGTCCATATTTGTTTTTTTTTACCCCTTTTTCGTTCTATTAACTGTCGTTAAAAATGCCCAAAATATCAATAAACATTTACAACAAATAATTAATCAAATAGTAAATATAGTAAAATCTCTTGCAAGACTGTTACAAAATAATTCTTTTACGAATTCCATGTGAAAAAACTCTCCAGATTGAGTGGAAAATTCCTTTTTTTAAACGAGGTAACCCTAACCTGTTAAATAAAAAATATGACAGCATACCATACTGTCCTGATTCAATACGTTGGTAAATAACTATTTAATTGAGAATTATTGAATTCTTAAATATTATCATTAGATCTATTTACTGCTGTCTCGTATCAAACGTTGTTCGTAACCAAACTGCATTGTCACCGCCTTAAAAAATGTAACTTCTTACACACAATGCTTCAAGCAAACTACAACATCCTCCTACATTATACATACATTTATATATATCATAAATAAGTAAAATGCCAAGATGACATATTACTAATTTTGCAATGATCATGCTCCGAAAAATTCATCACCAACAATATTTGTCCTTGTGTGCATATGTTTCCGAAATTCCAATTTTATTATCATCTACAAGATAAAGTTAGATATATGTTTATGTAAAGTTGTGTATATGTTTTTATATATATATTTCGTTGTACAGGATATGAGTGAAATAAATTATAGGTAAGAGGCTTAGATGTTGGTTTGAGTTTTTCCTTTTTTAACATTATGTCAGGCAGGGCGTCATGGTCTGGTGATAAAGCACCAGACTATGAACATTTACATAGAGGGTTCTATCCCTGCCAAGGGAAGCCATGCTGATAACGGCTCATAGCCAGAAAAACGTGTCCATGGATTTCCTTTATGTATGTAAAAATGAATTTATAAAAAAATTATATATATATATATATGTATATATATATAAAGTAATGTCAATTTCCCCCATATCTTTGTGATCGATAGCTTCCGTAACAAAAGGCACAGAGATAAATCCGTTTAGTTACAAATTTCTGGTACATATTGTTCCCTGTAGTTAGAAAACTAAATTTTACTTTCGATCGATTTTATCCTGATCAATATTTATTTTTTAGTCTTATTTAAAGGAAGTTGGCAGATTATTTACTCACTAATAGAAAGTACTCTTACTTCACTCATATACACCAGGAAAAATATTAATAAATCACATAATTTTGTATGAACCAGTTTGTCCTTATTTTATTATCACATTTCACACACAAAAAAAGTTCTTTTGTTAATTATGGAGTATGATAACTGGCAAAATAATTCACGATGGATACCAAACTATACAAATAGATTAATTCTTGAATATCTGAATCTGAAATCGATCTGTCCGCAAACAGACTCATATTTAAACAATTATTTTTATATCACTGTCGGTCTTCCATACCAACAAAGAAGGAACAGAACGAAATTTTGTAGCGTGTTCGTCGATGTCTATCTACAAATTGCTCCCTTCAATTAATGTTGGTGCTTAGATTATGCCATTTATCTATCTCATACAATGTTAACGTTATGTAACGTAATACTATTACTTTTACTAATTGTGCCAATACAATTATCTTTTAATGCTGGATTCCGTACACTATACTATTTCAGACTAATATACTATCTTTCGATGTTCACTCATATTACGTGTTAAAACAAATACGGTTGCAAAGGCGGATTTGTTTACGTTTAATCTAACGTAGTAAACGAACCTCCTCCCCCATCTCATCACTAAACAGAATCAAATCTATAATCTACAAACGTGATGGTTAATCGATAGAATTCCAAAGAAGTATATAAAAAAAAATTAGTTATTAAAATTTGCGATTCACTCCTGTAAATTTGTAATGACTTATATATTTGAAGAGTGAATCCATCTTTATCTTAAATTTAAAAAAAATAGATAGATAGAATACGTCAATAAAATATTTTTACACTTGAACAAACTTTCTTATATACATAAAACTATTTTACATGTAGAATCCAAATGACGGTGTAAGAACTCCAACTGCCGTCTAGTTGACAGAAAAAAACTCTTGCGTGAATGAGGCAATATCTATTTTTTTCTTGACAAGGCATGAAGCCACTTAATGTAAGGAGCTAAAGAAATACTACTTCAAGATTAAAAACTGAATAACGATACGTGTTAGATGGATAGTTTCCAACCCAGAAAACAGCAATTATTCCCCCTTTTTCAGAAACATCGCTCATGGAATGTGAGGACTAAAGGACAAAATAAGGGAAACGAGTTACGAAAGTAAACCGATAGTCCACTTTCTACTCTACTCACCTAGATTGGAGATTTGTATCTTTCTGTCTGAAGCCGCAACTATACTATTACTTCTATTAATTGTACTAATACAATCATCTTTTAATGCTGAATTAAGTTTACTATACTATTTCAGACTAATATACTATCTTTCAATGCTCAATTCAGGATGGGTGGGTGTAGTATCTGTTCTGTTGTCATGATACCATCTTCCCAGGCATTTCCTCTTCATTTAGGGATGGAGGTTGTATAATATATGTTCGTTTGTTATGAACCATCTTCCCAGGCATTTCCTCTTCATTTAGGGAGGGGGGGTTGTATAATATATGTTCGTTTGTTATGATACCAGCATACCAGACTATCATAAGTTTCAGCTGGAGGGAGCATATATTTGATAGTTTTTATAATATTGTAGGCCACTCATGGACGAGCAACCAATCAGAAGCAAGAGAGTGGATTTCCTATCTTAGCGTAATGGAGCATCCCAGACTGTTTATATATCAACTCTCTCGATTTCAATCTCAGTTCTAACTCAATGTGGTCTTTCTACATCTGCTTGTTTGATGATACAATTAAAAATAAAGTCGTAAACCAACATCAAATATCTCTTCTCGGCCCTACAGTCTCTTTCACACAAAAGAGATGTTGCTTTCCTCCCTTTACTGTATAATTATGTTTATGGTAGGTTTTCGAGTTCCAATTCCTGGTCTCCCCCTGTAAAACATTCACAGCAAGAACTCGCCTTATAACGAGTCTGCTTCCCAACCGACTACAGCATGGTCGTCTTCAAGTCTAATGTAAACAAATACTCGTTGA
>OY744532.1:87990381-88040381 GCA_963556195.1 Sepiola atlantica
CCTCCACCAAACGTGATAATAATTTTCAAGCTTGCATGGGTTGTGGTAGCCATTATCATGGTATCCCAGGAACAAGCTTGTGCCAGTTAAAATGTCCAGCGTGGGATCAAACATGCAGCATTTGTGGGAAACCTAACCACCTTTAAAGAGTGTGCCGAGCAAAAAAACCTTGTATTGGGATTGACGAAGCTCCCGTGGATTCTCTCATCGCTCACATCACATTTAACCAGACAAGGGATACATATACGACTACAAGCGAAAATCAAATAGCAGAAATAGATGCGTATGTTATCCCATTCTTACCAAATCCACATCCCAGACAAGCGAAGAACATCCCTGGTAACTACCGAACAAAGCTGAAGATTTTCCCTTATAGTGAGGCCACTATATTTCTAGGGGGACCAAAGCATCTGTTTAACATGGGGCTCACAATCAATAACTTATGTTACATATCCGAGTCAGTGCACGGAAAGGTTGTTGATAAAACAGATTCACTTGGCGATTGTCAGTTGATAAGATAATTGTCGGATGACCAAAAAGTTATTTGAAAATAAAATAAAAAACTCACAACCAGACAAACACCTGCACAGGAAGAAACAACATATGATCGATTGTCAAAAGATAAGTTTCTTCTGACAAAAAAAAAGGATACACCTGTAAGAATTATAATGTTCTCGCTTGTCAATTGTTATGTGAATCTATTAATATTCGGCTCGCGACATAATAGACACTTATACATACAATGCGAAGCGAGAACGTAGAATGAATAAGAAAGAGAGACATGGTTTGATGTTTACGCTTCCGAGACCTTCTTCTAAAGAGAGCGATCTTCGTTAGCATTCGTTTATATATGCAAGAGAAATATACAAAGGGAGATAATTATACAATGTAAGTGAGGTAACTATGATACACGTTGTTGTTTCTAAATGTAAGATACTACAAGAATCACTTAAACAGTGATGTCAGAAGAAACAGATGTCGGAAAGGTTAAAGATCATATTGCCAGGTGCGGTTGTATCATGCCAGGAAAAGATGGACAGATTTTGGAAGTGTCAAATAAAGTTCAAGCTGTCACTGAGCTCAATCTCAATGAGGTCGTCCAGGTGGCGACAAAATCGTTATATAATAACAACCGAAACTCAAAAGACAGTCAGTTGACGATCGAACCTCGAAGAGAATCAACCGTCTAGTTCCCTGTGCACAAAGCCTCTCCGACCACCACCCTCATCGTCACTGACACATAAATATACTTATTATATTTTCCTAAGATACCTGTGTTGTCATTTTTATTAAGTCCCGCACAATACAACACTTAGTCTCATCAAGAAAAATCGTTCGGACTGTGGGAAGTTTCAGAGTCCTTTACATATGTGCTCGGATCCAGCGACTTTATTTCAGCAAAGAATACTGCGTGAATATTTCCCAAACCCTGCGGCAACATTTTCAACCCAGGCAAATATCGCAATGCAACACATCGAGTATGTGAATCAATTGCCAAGTCGCCCCAAAAGCCTTCCCTTTCTCCCGACGGAAAAAAAACATTAGAAGACTTAAGGATTGGCTCCTAGAGCATTTTGCCAAGATAACATTAAAAAACAATGGGGTGTTCCCATCTACGTCAGGCCCTGCTGCTCATATTCACCTTAAAGAGGGAGCGGTTCCAAAAGCCGGATACAACCCAATTCCTGTGCTTTATCATTTCAAGGAGCAAGTACGACTCGCACTTTGGGATGCTGTTAAAAGAGACATTCTTACACCAGTGGCCATTGGTACCCCTTACCGATTGGTGCAGCACTATGGTAATCACTGCAAAAAAAGATAGAAAACCGAGAAGAACGGTGGACTATCAGCACTTAAACTCGCAGTGCAAACGAGAAACACACCACACTAGCTCGCCATTCCAATTGGCATTACAGGTGCCACCCAACAAAAACAAAACCGTATTGGATGCAATGGATAGTTATCATTCAAGCCCTCTAGATGAAGAATCTTAGCCACTTACAACTTTCATTGCGGAGTGGAGTCGTTTCATGTATCTCCGGATGCCTCAGGGATACTTAGACTCCGGTGATGCATACACACGTAGATATGATGAGATCATTAAGAACATTCCTCGCAAAGTAAAAGTCATTGATGATACATTACTTTTTGACAACAGTATAGGAGATGCCTTCTATCATACATTTGACTACCTATCACTTTGTGCAAAAAACGGAATTGTCCTTTACAAGAATAAATTCCAATTTTGCTAAGATGTGGTTCAGTTTGGAGGCCTTCAAATAACATCATCAGGAATAGCCCCTTCTGAGAATTTACTCAATGCAATTGCCAACTTTCCTATCCCAAACAATATAACTGATGCAAGGTCTTAGTTTGCATTAGTTAACCAAGTAGCATGGGCACATTCTCTAAGCCCCATAATGTCTCCCTTTAAGAGACCTTATCAAACAAAATTCATGCTTCATTTGAAATCAGGATCTCGAGAATGCATTTTTCACATCCAGGCAAATCATTGTGAATTTGATAAAAAAGGGTGTAACGACCTTTGATATTAACAGAGCAACCTGCCTTGCTCCAGACTAGAGTAAAGAAGGCATGGGATTCCTGCTATTACAAAAACATTGTGTATGTTCCACTGAGAAAGCACTGGTACGTTGTCCTGAGGGTTGGCACATCGTATTTACAGACAGCAGATTTTGCACAGATGGAGAGCGCCGATATGCACCCATTGAAGGCGAAGCAGCAGCAGTCGCCTGGGCATTAGACAAATGCCATATATTCATTATAGGCTGCCCTAACGTAATAGTAGTAACATACCACCATCCCTTACTAGGAGTATTTGGCGACAGGGACCTGAGCAAGATACATAACCCGCGCCTCTTTAAGCTTAAAGAGAAATCACTCAGGTATTTTTTACTATCCAACACTGCCCAGGAAAGTTGCATCAGGGTTCTGATGCCGTTTCTCGCAACCCAGTCCCCACAATGAGTGCCCTTATATCCTTATCTCCCACACACCCTTCCTCTGAAGACATCCATCTATCAGATAGAATAGATGCCATGGTGGAGGTAGCAACTCAGTAAGCCATGAACGATTTTAAAGACAATGATACAATCCTGTCAGCTGATCACGTACGTGCGTCAGGCCGAAATGATCTGTGTTACACGACTCTTATCAACACAATACAGCTAGGTTTTTCATCCAAACGTTCACTTACTGAACCGGAAATCCATAACTTCTGGGATGTACGCCATCGACTAAGTACCGATAGGGACTTAGCACTGATGGATGCAAGAATCGTGGTATTCAAATCTCTCAGAGGAAAAGTACTACGTTATCTACACTCAGCCCACCAGGCCATGTTTGGCATGAAAGCCCGTGCCAATGAATCGGTTTATTGACCCGGTATGAATGCATCAATATGCAACTTTAGAACCAATTGCCTCATATGCACAAGAATTGCCCCAAGTCAGAACAACTCGTATTAACCCGAGCTCCAGATTAGCCCTTCCAGCAGATAGTGATGGACATTTTTTACATCGGACACATTGCATACCTTGTCTGTGCAGACAGACTCACTGGCTGGATTATTTTGTATCATCTTTAACCAGGTCATGCCATCACCTCAAAACTAATATCTATTTGTTGGAAACTATTCCACACATATGGCACCCCAGAAGAACTTAGTAGCGATGGTGGCCCACCTTTTAATTCCAACATGTTTCAGCAGTTCCTCAAGACATGGTGTGTGAAGCACAGACAGTCCTCAGTGGCATTGGCATACTTTATGCCCACTCCAAGAAGGAGAAAGAGTATCCATACAACGTGAAAATAATCGTCGATGGGACACAACAGGTCGTGTTGTCGGAACTCTCCCTAACCGTCAGTATCGGATCAGGATTGATGGGTCAGGAAGAATCACTTTGCGAAACCGCAGATTCCCCGGAAAACTTGCAACATCTGTAATTCCAGTCCCTATTCCCAGTGCTTTGCCTGAATCTCCCAATCCAATGCTTTGGGATTCCCATACACCTGGTACACTATTGCCACATAACAGAGGAGACATGATGACATCGTCGAGGCATCATTATTACCCAGCACTGCCAAACCAATGCCAGTCAAATCTGCCCGGGCATTGTCCAGGTTACTCTCTCACAATCAACCAGGCCAAAAGGAACTTATTCTTCCCCAAAGACCATTGCATTTGCGTACTTGGGGGATGAGGGGAGATATAGAATCAAATTAACACTTACCGGCTCCAGTGTCCTATATCCTATAGGCAAATATTGCTTGAATGAAGCAGTATTTACATATAGAATTATTCACTCTCAGACTGGCAGCCAATCAGAATTCATATAATGGACTTGCCCAACTTGGCATAGTGGAGCAGTCCAGCTTCCATAAACTAGCTTTTTGGTTACTTGAGTCTTTACTTATCCTGCTGCTCAACTGGTCGTACAGTTGAGCCTTAAGTATCGATTTCATAGTCCAGAATCTCTATATTTCCCTTTATGTGCCGAATCTCTATATTGCCCTCCACCTCTAAGTGACCCATGAGGACAGAATCCCCATAAAACTTCAAATACGTTATACGATTTCAATGAAATTTGAATTATATGACAACAATTCAGAGAGTTTTCCATCATTTCAGCTTCTTCTATTAGGGTGCGAAACAAGAGTAAAACAAAGAAAGTAATATGATTTTATGAGCATAGTGAAAAAGTACAAAGTAATGATTCTCATTCAATCCCGGGCAACGTCGGGTCTTCCTGCTAGTATATAATTATAGGATTGTCATGTATCTCAAACCTATAATATTAATTGACCAACGGCGTGGGCGAAAATACCAAAAACAGAAACCACGCCCCAAAATCACATCTAGAAAAGAAATTACACTTTTCAGACAAAACCGGCTCCCAGAGCAATTTTCGCGAAAAAAGCAAAAATGGCTGTCACGTGATGTGCTCTCAACTACTTATGCCACACCCTGCCCGATTAAAATCTTTTTCACGCCTAAAAGGAAACCATGCGTTTGGAGTCGATAAAACATTATTTAAGTTCAGATTTTCGTTGAGAAAATTAGTTGGGGTAAAATCAGCATACGTTTAACAAGACTATTACGTTTTGTGTCCTTCGCCTCTTAGGGCTTTAGAAACTAACCCTCAACTCGCACGCACGCACGCACGCACAAACACCCTGACATAAAGCAACACATGCACAAATGTCTACACTGTTACAAAGAGGTCAAGAGACACCTTATCAATTCTCAACTCACGTGCACACACACGCAATAATACACTTACGCACTGACAAAAAGCAACATGCACATAAATCCCTACACTGTTGCCCACATATACACAGTACTAAACATATTTATTTTATTACACATTCAAATTGAACTTTATCGTGAGAACTCAAACATTTCAAATTAACAATTACTTACATAAGAAAATTGTAATTTTTTACATATATCTTGTGTTCGTTAAATAATATTTGTTTATTTTATTCAACTTTCATATTTTTCTCTGTTTAAACCACATTTTAACATTTTCTAACATTTTTATAACAGTTCTAGGAACCACATCCCTACATAATAAAGAAGAACACCTCTCTTTCTGTGCGCATGTCTGTCCCTCAAAACGAAGACGTACTAGGGAGTGTACCTTAAATATAAGTGTATTCACATGTACAATTTGCATGTGAACATAATGAAAGTAGTACTGCGTCTCTCGTCGCATTAGGAGCTAACATGTTACACAATTAAATTAATCTATTTATAAGCGTTAGGTTAAGAGTATTGATATGTATCTGAATATCTTAGTGGGTAAGATATCTTGCTGACAACATCAAGTTATTTGTTAAAGTAAACTGTTCTTAATATGATGTTGCATATTATGCTATCCCACAATCTGATCCGGGAAACATCGGGAAACCCTGCTGGTATGTATATATATATATATATATATATATATATATATATATAACAGGACCCATGCCTTGGCGTTGCTCGGGAAAATTAAGGAACCCCAGAAACGTCTTCTCCCACCACTGAACCCCTTATCTTTTTCTGCTTATAAATGTCACTACTATATTTCTGTAAAACCCCAATAGAAAAAATGAAACATCAAACTGTACATCTTAAAGTTTTAAATAGAATAACCGTATTACGGTTTTAAAAAGCTAGAAAGATAATTTAGGGCACTGAAAACGTACACATGCCAAGTTACAGTAGCTGATAAACTTGGCTCGTGTAATATTTTCAGGATCCAAAATTCATATTTAAATCAAGAGAAATTTAATTTTGGACGCTAAAAATGTACAGCAAAGAAGTTTAAAATTGTCAACCATTAAGAAAAATGTTATGTTTATTATTTGAAATAGTTTTGAGAGGAAAAAACTAAATATTATTTTTCCTTTATCTAAATAAAAGTTGACAGAACCTAGGGTAAGGGTTAACGGAAGTATTTGTCATGTTTATAACTATTTTATTTCTAAGTAAATTCCATGAAAAATGCCTGTATACTGAAATAATATGCCCTTAATAGGGTTAAGATGAAAATTCCTATATACTAAATGTACAAAAGCAAGGAAATTCCCAAATTTTTACACTTTTATTGTCATTAAGGGTATGACTACATATCAACCAAATCATTTCATTATCACATCACTAAAGTATAAATCTCTATGCATGAGTGGATGAAGTGTGTGAGGTGCGCTGAAGAAAAATTCCTACCAGTAAAATACATAACCCTGTTGTGCTCACATACCCTTAATAATGACAATAAAAGTGTCAAAATTTGGGAATTTCCTTGCTCTTGTACATTTAGTGTATATGAATTTGTCATCTCAACCCTATTAAGAGCATATGATTTCAGTATACTGCCATTTTTCATGGAATGTCACTACTTTTGTAAAGTCTTTGCCTCAATACAATGCCTTCTCATAACTGATATAGTTGGTAGTTTGACTAACCAAGGTGTATGGTAAACTGAAATTAAAATGCCATCAACTAGACACGAGAACCTCTATCTTTGCCAAAAATCAGCTGAATCCATCAAATGGTCGATAAGATATAGAATAAAGTGTATGAATATTGGTCATTTTTAAGTTTTTTGGGAATTTTCTGGAAAACTAAGGTATATGGTAAACTGAAATTAAAATGCCATCAACTAGATCCTAGAACCTCTATCTCTGCCAAAAATCAGCTGAATCCATCAAATAGTTGATGAGATACAGGGTGGCACATATGTACGTACACACTAATAACATGATTTCATGATTGAACTTTCTGGATCTCTGGGTTGCCTCGACTAATGATGCTGAAATTCTACATACTTATAGAACCTATCAAATAAAAATTTTGTGCAAAGTTTTAACTAATTTGGTTTATTGGTTTTTGAGTTATGATTGATCAAAGAAATGAGATTTCCAGCATAGGCCATTCGTGTAGTCTATTAAGGGATAGAGCGCTCTCGCGCCTCTCTTCATTGGAACCCTAACCCATCACGCTATGATACCTGTTTTAAATTGTTTAGCTTTTCGTTAATGCGAAAAGCTAATGTTTATCACTGAAAATTGTCTTTTTTTAAATTTTTTTTTTATGGAAGACAAGGCATGAAGCCACTTTATGTAAGGAGCTAAAAAAATACTACTTCAAAGTCAAAATCTAGCCAACGATAAGTGTTACATGAATAGATTCCACCCAGAAAACAGCAATTCTCCCTCCTTTGTCAGAAACATCGCTTATGGAATGTGAGGACTAAAGGACAAAATAAGTGTAGTTAGAGTTAAGAGGCTGCCGAAAGTAAACCCAAGGTTTGCTTTCTACTCTCTTTTGGGACGAAAAAGCAAAAGTATATTTTTTCTTACTTTAAATAAACGTTAACAGAAGTGTCACCTTCGTATTTAAAAAAAAAATTGCTGTAATCGTTTTTTATCTTACATTTCGGTTAACAAGGAAGAAATAAAAGTAAAATTATTTAGTTTCGAATGAAAAAATATTTACTTAACAAAACTTGAGTCATTATTGTAAATTAACGATGTATGTAATCTAATGCATTTTCCGTATTTGTTGGTAAGTGAATGTGGTTATAAATACTTTCTTTTCAGTGTGTGTCGCATGCATCAATAGAAAAAAGCAAATTAAAATTATAGTTATTATACTTCATGATACAAAAAAAATCAGTGAAAACGCTGATGCCCGCCCAACAAGAATAAAAGCAATTTTTCAAATAATATCTTGAAACTCTCTCTCTCTATATATATTTTTATATATTTTTTATTATTGTTTTAATCAATGTTATTTGATATGCAAATTACTATATCATACGGTAGTCTTAAGGGTAATATATTATTATTATTTTATCATTATTATTATTTATTTATGTATATATTAGTGATATTTTAAGCTGAATTATTTCGACACTTGATTATTGGGGAAATGGTCGTATAATCAGTACCATTGGAGAGCCATGAATATTATAACTGTCCTGTTTTTAAATCTCCGAAACAGTTACATGGTAAACAGCTGATGATCCCCGTGTTAATATTAGATGCTTAAGGTCTCCTGTTTTTGTTTCAATCTTAGATAATTAACCCCCCCCCTTTTTTTTTTTTTTTACTTATATTTTTTCATTTATTAATTTTCCAACGAATGTTAAGGCTGCAAGATCTTGGATTTAGTTAATTTGTCTGGGGATTTAAACTGCATTTTACAATTTTTTTTTTTTTAATGACTCAAAGCTTCTTTAGACTATATATATATAAACAATAATATTTTAATAAATAAATATTAAATATTTAAATACCTAGAGACATCGATGTTTCATGCTAACGCAATCTTCAGTCTAGGAACTAATTCTCGACGGTCGGTAGGCGCGAACCCCGAACACAAATCGCCACTGATTCGCAGTCGTTGATCTTATCCAAACGGCCATCGTCAATTAGTTAGTAAATATAGAGTAACTTTAACTGTAAATAGCGGCAAGCTGCCATTCACCAGGCAGCTAGAGTGATCTTACGAAACGGTGTTCGGATCGTGCATATAGCTATTTGTACTGCTTGTTATTAAAGCTACTCGAAAGTGCCCAGCCCTTGTGGGGAGGGGGGCTGATAAACAATAATATTTTAATAAATAAATATTAAATATTTAAATAGCTAGATATATATATATTCATTGACTTTTTAGTAATTTATAAGTTGTTTACCCTGAGGTATTTTTTACTTTGAAATGTCCGAATATAAGGGCTTGAAACTCGTCCAATAAACATTAAAAAACAAAACAAATCTATGTTCAAACATGAAAAATATTTTTATTTTTGTGTGTATATATATATATATATATATATATATATGTATATATAAGAATATATATATAAAAAACAAACAAAAAATTATACGTATACATATGTAGATAAAAACAAATATTTATAATTATTTGTCACCCCCAAATCTAGGCTGGGCTCTGGAGTGAGTAGTCTTAACACAGCCGTTATCGTGGCTTCAATACATGTTCCTTTCAGTAGTCGAACGCTTTCACGACTGCTGTCTTTAAATAGTGTTAATCTTTCACTGATTTACCGGGTTGTTGTTGACGGCCATGTGGGCTTCGACGTCGGAATTTGAGTTTAAAACATGACTCATGTTCCGGCGTTCGAATCCGGCGACCGGTATGAATAATCTTCTCTACACTGACGATTCCCAAAAAGATGAAACGTATACGTATGTAGATAAAAACAAATATATATATATATACACACACATACTCTACCTACTTAGAATTCTCCGTAAGTATATTTACTTGAAATTTATTTTTATTTTTTATAACTATTCCGTTTTTGTTTTTCAAAAATATAATTTCTTTAGCTCTAAGCAAAGGGAAGTAACTCGGTATAAATGAAGACGGGGTTACGTCCTTTATTGTGAAGATGTCGACCATTTAAAAATCCTTCCTACTCGGACAACGTATTTTATGGAATTAATTAAATCGAATAACATTTTACTGTTCTTAACAACATGCTGCAACGATCGTCAAGAAAAAATGACGAACCAGAATCAAATATTGATTTTGTATAAAGAAAGCTATCGATGACAAAAAAAAAGAAACGATAAAGAGACTGACTTTACTTTATATATTAGATATTAGTTTCACTCTTTGTCTTTATCTGTTACTCGTTTTCTTTTTTGGTGTGAATATTAGCAATATGTCGACTATGAAATACAGTGTGTTAAAACTTGATTTTATGGAGACTTTAACCTCTACAGCTGAAAATAGACTCACTTCTGTCCTTATATGTTTAGCTTGGCATGACGATGTTTGAATGTGGCTATATAAATACGTGTGAATAAAAGGTATGTGAGATTATATTGAGGTTGATTTAATTTGCCTAACCAAAACCTGGCATAAAGCAATTTCTCTGTCACAATAATGGCTGAACAAGATCAGCAGGCTTTTATTTGCATTATCATGGCCGGCTGAGAATGCTTTTATAGGCGGCCATTTATGCTCTATTTACAGGGACTCCCATTATTTACTTGTTTCATGTTATTTTACTTATATAAATGCACATATCTTTATGTATATTTTTATTTATTTATTCATATATATATTTATTCATATATATTTATTCATATATATATATATATATATATATATATTAGAATACCCATACCAGGATGGGTAAAATTAATTCCCTGAACAGAACAGTCTTGCACTACTTTTATGTCTCTTTATGAAGATTAAAATTAATATAGCAAATAAAATGTATTGGCCCCAAAATAGCAAAGTGCAACAAGCCATGTAAAAGTACAGTTAGAAGATGTGTATATCTACATACCGCCTGAATGTTTTGTCCGAGACGACTTTACTCCTGGATATGATAGACATCGTCACTACCTCTGGTAAGCTGCTCCCCAAAGCAGAAACACAGACAAAAAAAATGTACCTTTCTTCTAATGAAACGAAAGCGTCTATGGTCCATCTTTTGCTGAGTCCCATGGAGACCACAACTTGGTGCTGGGGTAAAAAAAACAAAAAAACTACACGAATGGTATATTTAAATTTTGGTGGATGATTTTTCACACCAGAAACGCGTCTCCCAGCGCATCCTCCACTGCTCAAGATCAGCAGCCATGATGCATCCAGTGCTGCCTTGAACTGTTTCGTCATATATAGGCTGACCACGGTTTCTAGCAGCCTGTTCCACGGTGCAGCAGCCCGAACCAAAAAAACGCCTTCTGACGATTTAGTATCATATATAATGATACTAAACCTTATGTCTAGAATCATTATTCGAATTTTGATCAACATCCATTAGATAATTTTGATACTAGAATATGTCTCAAATGTAAGGCTTTTTTTTAAAGAGTTTTAATAAGAAAGCAAAAGTTTGCAAAGCTTGCTTAATTGCTGTCAAAAAAATATGGATGAAATTCAATAAAATTTTGAAAGAAATTAATTTTCAAATGTGAGATAATGCCAATATTATGCCCCCTAAAACTCTTTAAAATACTCCAAAGAAACTGAAATTTGGGAATATTTATTAATTGATGTTTAATATCTCTTGTTAAAATTTCATAAATAGTCAGACGTATCCACACTTTTTTACCTCTTTTGCATGAAACTAAATTAAACTACAGATGACCCGTATTACAACTACTTATGCATAGCAGCTGTTTTTCAAAATTCATAATGATCGGTTAATTAATTTAGAAGTGAATCCTGTACTAACTAACACATAACTAGATATGTATCAATATGTCCATTGATGTATGTTAGGGAAAACCATTGTAATCTGTAGTAATATGACTATGTATGTGCATGTTCTAATGAATGAGTAATTTGTATTATTTTCTTAGGAAGCCTGCTTCCATCTTCTTTAGGGATGCTGAATAAAAGATGAAGAAACTACATCTGTCTTCTGTCCTCATTCCGGAGATGTTATCGTACATAGCTAATAACTAACTTTATAAAGATAGAGATATGGAACTAGCTCGGTGTAATGGTTACAGAAGTCGAGTGTGGGCTTGATGTGCTAGGTCGAGTTCTGTCAGGGTTAATGCATCACTTTAACTAATACCCTCAGGAAAAGTATAGATCCTCCTTGCAGCTATAGATTAAATAGTAGGGTAGACTACACCTTCAAGCTTTGTAAGCAACCGGAAGTGAACAATGTACACAAAGTTAAAGAGCTTAAACAATGGTATGGACATCTGATGATTCACATCACGCATGAAACCAATAGTCATACATCATTAACTGTTATATATATATATATATATATATATATATTTATATATCTTAAGAGACAATGAATAACCCCTGTAAGGGTGCCTGCGAGTCTGTAGTGAAGCAAACGCTGCACAATCTCTAATTGAATCTCTCCTGAAATGGTATTGCTTTTGTTAATTGACAAGAAGTCCAGGCTGTCTGGAAACAATACTGGAATAAGTAGAGAAATGCTAATGTTATTTCGGAGTTTTCCTCCTCGTAAACTAAGTGCAGCACCAAGGCTTGAGAATCTATTCTACATCATTTAATCTATAGCTGAAGCTAGAATGTGTGGATTCATACCTTTTCCAAGAGTATTTGTAAAAGTGATGCAGTAGCCTACAATTTTTCTCTGTAGCGATTACGCCATGCCATTCCCATTATAGTAGATAGCTAAAAAGATAAATATTAAAAATGGAGTGAAAAGAAAACGAGAGATGTAAAAATAGATAATAAAATAGACAGATAAATAATAGGTTAACATTTGAATGTAGTTCTGAATACGCTTTTGTAATTCAACAAAATTACAAAGAAAAGAAAAAGAAATATAATAAAATTAAAAGAAAAAGAAATATAATCGACTATACACCGCCCTATAACCAGATGCTAAAAACTAAACTGGGCAAAAAATTCCCAAATCTGATTGAATAACACTTCCCCGTAACCAATCCTCTGCATAAAATATTCAATAAAAATAACCGAAAACTATCCTACAGATGCTGCAAAAACCTAGAAATGATAATTAAGGCACACAATAACAAAATACTAAAAGAGAACAGCAGAGAGAAAAAATAACAAATTACATGAAAAAGTGCAAAATATAGCAAAAAATAACAGTGAGAAGAACAAAAATATAAACAATACAAATAGAAATAAACAAAACACTAATAGTAACCACCCGAATAGAAATGAAAAAGTTAGCAATGAAGAGAAAAGATGTAACTGCATAAATCGTACACTTTGTCCACTACAAAATGAATGCCTAACCAAAAGTATTGTATACCAAGCCACAATATTTGCCAAGGAAAGACCGAATAACAAGAAGTACTACGTAGGTATGACCTCCCTAGATTTTAAAACCAGATATTATGACCACAAAAGCACATTTAAAAACAGAGAACGTCGAATTAAAACAGCACTAGCAAACCACTATTAGGAGCTCAAAGAAAATGGACGCTCACCAATAATTGAATCGAAAATAATACGACAGGCCAGTACATGTAGAAATTTAGACGACCCGTGTAGATTATGCCTGAATGAAAAATTTGAAATCCTAAACTTTAAAGATCCCCGAAATCTATTAAACTGTAGAAGGGAGATAGCAAACAGCTGCGTACACAGAAATTAAATTTACCTTAGGCTAACGATAAATAAATAAAAAAATAAGTAAAAACAAAAAACAAAACAAAACTAAACAAAAACTTAACAATTTAAAAATTAAAACCTAAAATAAAAATACAAGGAACCACGTGTTAAAATAAATTCACCCATTATATTGACACAACAAAGGAAACAGGATATAGACCAATCTATAGAAAACAGAACAATAGAACAGGATATAGGAAGTAACACCAACAAGACCTTTGTTCGCGGGAAGCCCAACGATTGGCTGAGAGAACAACAAAGAATCTGATTGGTTAACAAGCTAGCCGTGTATATAAAAACACCCAGCAAAAATAACTCCATGCATTTGAGTCTGAAGATTCCCCCGGGGATGAAACGCGGGAGCCTCTGTGTAGCTTAATTGCCATAAATATATTTTCATAGCTTACTACCTAGCTCTACTTACGTATCGAGCACTGTTGAAGTAAATACTGAAAATTGATACATAAAAAATTATATCTTATAAAATTTTATGTGGATACATGAAATACTAATAGATAGAACATAATCTTATAGGTTCCTCACTATCCACCAAGCTCCAGCCCCTATCTTATCGCCGCAGTGTTACATCTTTGTGCCTGTTTTACAAGTACTTCAATGGATTGTACTCCTATGAACTTGCTGCTCTAGTGCCCTCTCCACGTAATTACACTAGACCAACCTGACAATCAGTTAAATCCCATCCATTCACTGTGGAGGTCCCCATATGCCAGAGATCCTTCTACTCCAATGGCTTCTTTCGTCCTTTGGAACTCCCTCCCTACTCCCTGTTTTCTCGACTGTACCGACATGCAGAAATTTAAAACTAATGTGAACAAGCATCTCGCTACACAGATACCACCCTTTACTCTCGCCATGTTGGCAAAACCGACGCAATTATATCCGATGCAATGGCTGAATCTTTAGAAAATGACCTCCAGGCTGTAGTGGATTGGGGTCATAAATGGTTGGTAACTTTTAATGCCGCAAAGACAAAACTCCTTTCCTTCAATAACTACAAGGAACCTTTTCAACCACCGATTGTCATGGCAAATAACACCCTACCTGAGAGTTCATCATTCAAACTCATCGGCCTAACCTTCACAGGTAACATGAATTGGAACAAATACATTGAAGACATTGCCAAGGCTGCCGCAAAGAAGGTTGGCTCCCTCTACCGTGCTAGTAAACTCCTCACACCTGACATTATCCTGTATCTCTACAAAGCCACCATCCGCCCATGCATGGAGTATTGTTGTCACATCTGGGCTGGTGCATCATCTACTAGTCTCTCCCTCCTTGACAAGGTCCAAAAAAGAATCGCCAACCTAATAGGTCCCTCACTGTCAGCCAAGCTCCAGCCTCTGTCCCATCGCCGCAATGTAGCATCCTTGTGCTTGTTTTACAAATACTTCAATGGATTATGCTCCGATGAATTGGCTACTCTGGTGCCCCCTCGACGTAAATTCACTAGACTAACTCGACAATCAACTAAATCTCAATCATTCACTGTGGAGGTCCCCAGATGTCGGAGAGCCTTCTACTCAAATAGCTTCTTTCCTCGTACTGCTGACCTCTGGAACTCCCTCCCTTCCCCCTGTTTCCCCAACAGTACAGACATGCAGAAGTTTAAAACTAATGTAAACAGACACCTCGCTGCGCTGATCCCAATCTAGGTTGACCACCCTCTACCTTCTCCCCTTTTCTTTTTCTCAGTAGCCCCTTACGTCTACAGTGGCGGCCTGCCTTGTTTGCGGTGAACTATGTTAAAAAAAAAAAATTTTTTTTAATTTAGTATGACCCCTTTAACTTTTACCGTAATTCTCAGTAGCCCCTTATGTCTACAGTGGCGTCCTGCCTTGTTTGGGGTGAACTAAGTTAATAAAAAAAAAAGAAATAAGTTAAATAGACAGCTAAATATGACCAAACTGAGATAATACTATAGAGAAGTGAACATTCTAATGCACATATATCCTTGACCTTTTGGCTAGGAGCGAAGTGTAGTACCTGTTTTGATACTACACTGCATCTTTTTCTGTATTCGGTCAGTGAAGGAGAAATCCTTCTAGACTGTGGCAATTTTAATTTTTTTCCCTAATCCATGGTTCCCCTTTTGGGGGGGGGGGAGCTGGATTTTCCTCCACATTGTATCTAACTCTGCCTTTGTCGGGAGGCAAGTAAATAGCGACTAGTGTACATATATAGATTGAGATAATGCAATGAGTAAACATGAAGAGATATGATCAGATTGAGATATGAAAGCCATTGTGAATTCGACTCAAAGTCATGCTATTCTAATATTATCCTAATTAAGTTTCATTTATACTAATCACAAAAGTACCAGACACCATTCGAATTTCATTCCTTCCGGATCCATACAAATTCGAAAAATATCTGTCTCTAAGGGGAGATAATGAAACAGACTAAAATATCAATAGTGTTTTCAGTCTGTTCTTCCTTCAGATTGTTTAATTGATAACTAAGACTCTTTTATAAAAAAAGTAGTTTTTATATTAATAACACTACCACCTGTGCAAATTGACTGCCAGCCAGAGCCACCTAGCTTTAGACACTCGAAACAGCCAATCTGCAAAGGGGAGATAACTCAGTTGACAACTATTGACTGTTAGCACCATCTCAATCAACACCTGTGATTTCACCTGAATAAGAAAAGTTATTCCAAGTGAAAAAGTAAACATGTCTTTGAATTTCTTTGATCGACTTCAGACACAAATAAGTGCAACCTGAAATGAATGGATCAGTCTTCATCTACGCCCATAATTCATGCCATGATCAGCCTTCAATAAAGAACATCATTGATTTAGATGAAAGAAATGTTTTAAGACAGAAGTGGGGGGGGGGGGGGCATTTTTTAAGAAAAGGGAAATGGAGTGTCAGTCTGTTCTTCCTTCAGATTGTTTAATAACTAAGACTCTTTAATTTAAAAAAAAAAGTAGTTTTTATATTAATAACACTACCACCTGTGCAAATTGACTGCCAGCCAGAGCCATCTAGCTTTAGACACTCTAAACAGCCAATCTGCAAATAATAAATCTTAGGTTATTCCAATATCGACGAAATTTCTAATTCCTCACCCATGTCAACCTACTTCTACCTTACGTTTCAATTGTGGGACCGTTTTCGTTTTTAATATTAAAAAAATGATTACTGTAGAATCAAATTGAAACTTTCATGTGTAAAGAGCTCCAAATAGTTGATAGGAAAATTATTGTTTGAACGAAGCAATATTTATATAATAAATTATCCACTAACATCCAATCAGAAAGCAGAGAATGGACTTGTCCATGTAAGCCTACTGGAACGTCGCAACCAGCTTGTAAACCAATGTAACAAGATTATTCCAGAGTGATCGAAAAAGGTAGGATATTGACTGAGTATTATAACCTAAATGGTAACGTGATGTAGGCCAAGGATGTGGGTAAACATCACGTTTGGAATGCGACTGCGACTTTTTTTATATTTTAAAGGTTGAGACTAAAATTTTAATTATAAACATCGAATTGGTTTTATTTTCAAGTATGCCGATCGAGACCTACCTGGCGAGATGGAGGATAGAGTGAGATGATGTGAAAGAGTCAAGAAAATCTGTGACACTAGTAGTACGACTGGATGATGATGATGATGATGATGATGATGATGATGATGATGATGATGATGATGATGATGATGACGACGATGATGATGATAGCGATAATATTAACCGATTGATCCAAAGCCAGCTTCCAGCTATATAGAGGCAGGGTCAAAGAGTCTCAGGGAGCCATCTTCCCAAGCATTACCTCTTCTTTTAGATGTGGTGAAAAGTTTATTGCTGTTTGTCTCCTTCTTTTGGAGATGAGATAGGTCTATTACTTGCTGCTTGAGGGGTCATAATCTGTGATGGAATGCCAATATGACCAACTAGGCTATTTGTTTTTTTCAGTCGAACCAGAACGTCCCTATTTTGGGGAGCTAGATTATTATTATTTACTCACTAGGAGTTATCACACTAGTCATCGTCAGTGATCTCCCACTGCCAACAACCTGTGGTATTCCCTGGAGTCTGAGTGACAACAAGTCTCCTCAGACTTCCAGTATGCTCCACTTCTTTTCGCTCATAATCGCTGATGACCTTGTGGTATCGCAACAGCCACCTACCATCGATTTCCCGCTGATAAGGGCCATTGGTCTCCTCTGGGGCCCGAGTGGCAACAAGCCTCCCCAAGGTCCCAGAGCTGTCCGCGCTCTTCCAGTGGAGGTCTGGTTTGCGCTTTCCCTCCTCGACCCTCTGTCCATAATTTTCGTGGTCTATGCTTGCGCCTCTCTCGTGCGGTTGTATTTTCCCCGGTTCTGTTTTCTTGTGCTTCCATGTGTTTGTTCTCCATTCGTTGCTTATGTGGGTTGGTTTCCGCATTCGAGGACATTTCTCAGGATTGTAGCTGTTTTGATCATTACTGTCCTTTGTATGGTCTCAGTTATCCCTTTGATTCCTATTTCTCCTAGTCTTTTCTCCATGTTTTTGGGGACTGTTCCTAGTGCTCCTATGATTATTGGCATTATACTGACTTTCTTCATGTTCCATATTCCTTTCAGTTCTCTGGCAAATATGATTTTGTGTTTTTCGTTTTCTAGTACAGTTTCTGGTTTGTGTCTGTACTGTTTTTTTGCATATTCGAAATTCAATTATTATTATTATTATTATTATTATTATTATTATAAAGTTACCCTGTGTCTAACATTACTGCTGTACGAGGCGGTGGGTAAACAAATACAGCTGCAAAGATGGAAAACCAAGATGGCCACCTAGACTCGGTCACCACGTGAAGTCCAGAGACCAGGCATTTGGAGAGAGGGAGCTCAATTGGCTATGTAGTGTCTTCATGAATGGTATTAACTATAGTGCAAATAAATATTTTCGGACTCAAACCGCTCTATCTCATTTTGGAGGTTACAAAAATTTAAAAAAATGATAAAAAAAATTTTTTTTAGATTTAACCTGATCTTATTTAAACAATTTGGTTAAAGAGAAAAACTCTACTTGGTGACGGCTTTCAGTTTTGAAATCGGAAATTGACAAGCAGTGTTTATCAAAAAAACAGTAATCCTCTATATTTTAGGTAGGATGTTATTTTTTGGGGGGTAGGGGGGCAATTAATAATTTGTTTTCACCATTTTTTAAAAAAATTATTAACACATAAGAAAATCAAACTGGTTTTCATGATTGGAATTGTTTTGCTTTTCATTACAAACTAGCAGGACCCGTGCTTTGGCGTTGCTCGGGATAGATATAAATTAAATTTTAAAATGATATAAGTATTAAAGTATTAATTCGTCAAAAAGCATTTGAAAACAACCCTGTAATTTAGGTGATTACAGTAGGATTTATCGATGTTTTGAATCAAACAAAATAGATTTCTCTATGTTTTGGGTGACTGCCCCTCCCCCTCTATGATTGTTAGTAGCGGTTTATTCGACCAAATACCTCCCCCCCCCCAAAAAAAAAATAGAATAAAAATATGATCCAAGGATATGTGTGAAGGTTTTCCAAGTTCAGTGAAGAAAAAATACTTCGGATTGAGATTAAAATTGCTGGAAGATTGGATTTACCAACATTGAAAATCGACTTTTTGTCGAACTGTGGCTTTGATGTAAATATATGGCGATTGATTTAAGGAATTTGTTGTGATTATTTTGTTTTCGATTTATCGATTGTTAACTAATCTGCACTTTTACCATTGACTATGTTGTTGCTATTTCGTTGCCTCTCCACAAAGGGAGAGTTATACAATCGTGATGTTTAATGTTTTGAAAATCTATCTTCTGGGGAAGAAAAATTGCCGCAGTCTAGAAGGATTTCTTCTAAAATTGACCAATAGTTAAGTAGAGGGAAAGTAATAAAAACAAAAATTGCTGCAGTCTATCAAGATTTCTCTTTCACTGACCGAGAACAGAAAAGACAACGTAACGGATATAGCACTTTAAGTTGAAGTATATTTAGAAAAGTAGAAATTAATATTTTATTTTAAATATCAGTAGCAGTTTTAGCGTCAAAGAAGCTATGTAAAAAAGTTATAAAATAAATTCTAATAATGTTCGGTATGAATTAATATCGAATAATGTTCGATAAATAGGAAAATGTAAATGAAAATAATGATCTTAAATATTACGCTGGTCTGTGTTCGAAATTGATTTCGAAGCCTTTTAACTGTTGTGAATTGAACAAAGGAACGTTATTCGTAACTGACGTATAGTCATGATCATAAAAATATACTTTAATATCGACGAATGCTAATTTAAATCGAACGTGAACAGAAAAATAATATGCATCTATTTAATGTGTGTATTGCCTCGAAGGTACTGTTAAGTCGGCAAAAATGCAAACACGTTTTATTTAGAAACTTTTGCGAATGAATAAAGAGAAATAAGGAGAGGAGGAAGAGTGAGATAGATAATAGAGAGAGAATGGACGGTTATAATAGGTAAATGTAAAGAAGAAAAGAAAACGTCTTACGTAAAATAAACTACCTCTTCATATAAAAAAAAGAATACTCAACGTGAAAATGAAAACAGGAATGTTGGATTAATGCTAGGTATGTATCGATAGTCAAAAGTGAAACAATGCACTTGTATTGTCTGTTAATTAGTAGCGGAAGGTTCGTAGAGAAACTAATATTACGTGCTTCCATGGAATTGTTATCAACAATTAAGTGTTGTCGAAATGAACACTGTAGTTTGTTTTATGCTGTAAGTATTTTGAAAAAGATTTTTAAGACTTAAAGGTGTTATGTATTAAATTTTTTAAGTGTTTAAGTTAAATAATGAAATCATATCTGCAGCTAACGAAGATTGTTAAGGGAAATGTCTTAAGTCGATTCGATTAAGAGATTGTAGCCGCCATTTTGAATCAATGTACAGTATAAATGATTAAGTTCGTTAAATGTATTCTGTAAATTCCGGAATGAGATGAAGTATATACGTAATAGTTAGAAAAAACGTAATCCGATATTCTCGAAAATCAGTGAAATATTAGGGAGCGTCTATTAAATTTGTGTGGGATGTATTGTATTACGTATTAAATTAATGGAAGATGAATAGAAAATAATAACGGTAACGTTTTTCTAAAGTAACAGTTGCTTATTACTTCCCGGTGATGAAGGGGAAAGTGTTAGTATGAAAATATCAGAGGGAAAAGTTTTGCTACCATCTTTAGGGAGTATGTTTTAGGGAGAGTCTGTGATGGTGGTCTAAAAGTAGTATTCATTGTTAGATGAAGAAAATAATCATGCATTTCTTCAAATTCGTTCGAGTAAATAAGCTGAATAGAGTGGTGAGTTTAGTAGTCTATGATGCATGTAATTATTTTCTTCCTCTCACCGAAGATATGGGGGAAAACGTCTTCACTTTATATATATATATATATATATATATATATATATATATATATAGAATACGATTAGATAGATAATCAAATCAAACTTTTTTGTTTAGGCGTTTTACTTCTTTAGGCGATTATGTGTGGTTTTCCTACCTTGCCAATCGGACTTAAGGTTAGTTGTAAAAGAAATTTGGTATACTTTGTTAATGAAATGTTTACAAATGAATGAAATTAAAAGTCTGCCAAAATCTAAGCGGTATAAAATTATGCGGGACGATTTAAAAACCGGAAGCTGTGACCAAGTAGAGTTTTTCGTTTTATCTTATTTTATTACAGGAAATAGAAAACAACTATTCACACAATAAATAAATGCAATTATTTTTTCTTTAAAACAAAATACAGTAAGAATTAGCAAATTATTTAATGAAACCCTACTCCTGACACAATCCTCTACCTGTATAAGAGCCAAATACGTCCCCAGATGGAGTACGGTGGCCACATTTGAGGAGGTGCTGCCGAAAGCACTCTTTCTTGCCTTGAAAGATTACAAAACCGACTTCGAAATCTAGTGGGCGATGCCCTTTTCTCCTTCCTACTAGCTCTTTCTCACAGAAGAGACGTTGCTAGTCTTTCTCTGTCGTTATTTTCATGGCAGATGCTCGACTTTGCTTCAATCTCTGTCCCCATCCTCTGTAAAACATTAACAATAAAAACTCGTCTTGCTACAACCACTGTCAATAGTTTCATTATCTCTCTCTCTCTCTCTCTCTCTCTCTCTCTCTCTCTCTCTCTCTCTCTACCTAAAATTAAACAAAATTTCCATGAGCAAAGTTAATTTTCTAGAACTACCCATCTGTGGAACAAAATATCGCTGGGCTGCTTCCCAGCTGACTACAACATGGTCGTTTTCAAGTCTAATGTAAACAAATACTTGTTGAATAATCAAATTCTGTCAAACTTCCACCATCATTACCAGTCATCACGGTGTTGTCTCACCGTCCACCTGACACTCATTTAACCCTTATCCTCGAATGGCCTTTGGGCCTTGATAAGTGGTGACACCTTAGTAAAAAAAACATAACTTCTCATCAGGTAAAATATTCATCAAGAAAAATATCATCAAGATGGTCATCACGCAACTTTGTTCTTAATAGATTAATCTGAATTGAACTCCTATATTTTTATTTGATACTTATTGGATAATCAGAGAGCTCAGCTGTTAAATTGGCACGCCAGATGAAACACACTTGAGGGCTTGATTCAAGCAAGAATTTTCCTATTGAGATTATCCACTCATGGACTAGCAGCCAATCATAACTCATTGAATGGACTCACCCGTCTGAGTATAATGGAACATTCCAGCCTTCTTATAAACCTACTTTCTAGTGTTCTTTTCAGTTTATTATTTTGTACGGAATAAGCACGTTCACACACCAGTTCTCATTAGATCACCGAAGTTAAGCAACGTTGAGCCTGACCAGTATCAGATGGGTGACCACTTGGGAATACTAGGTGCTGTATGTGCTCTTTGCTTATCCCGGCATTGTTTCAAAACGTCCTGGACGTCTCCTTGCCACTGGAATCAAGCGGTGCCGATTCAGGGGAAGTGTGGTTAGATTTGTGCAACCCTTGCTTCACAATCACATGAACAGCTACCCTAACACAGAGTATCCATTGTCTCTCAAGACTGAATGGAGTCCATGAGATGATTTGTTTGTAGTTACACTGGTCTACTAAATTCAATAAACCCCTGAGATAAAACCACAACGACAATAAAAAGAAAATATCCAAAACAGTAAATTCTCTAATCTAGATCATACATTTCAGACTTGTTTTTTTTTAACGATTTGTTTTTTCAGGGAAACTCAGAGAAGCTGCACTGTAGATGATTTTGGCTTAATCGGCGGAATATTTCTTTTTTCGGTTCAGATCACCGCACCGTGGAACAAATTGCCAGAAGCTGTGTCAGCCTGCAGACGTTGAAGCAGTTCGAAGCGGCACTGGATGCATCATGGTCGCTGATCTTTGGACGGTTACCTTGAGAAGTGGGGGAATGCGAGGGGGGTGCGAATCTGCCATACAGCATCAATGGAAATTTAAATCTATCTTTCGAGGAGTTATTCACCCCGGCGCCAAATAATGGTCTCAACGGTACTCAGCAAAAGATTTACCATAAGCATTTTCGTCTCAATAGAAGAAAGGCAGCATTCTTTGTCCATGGTTATGTTCCATGGAATAGCCTACAAGAGAGGGTAGTGACGATGCGTACCATATCCAGGTTTAAAGTCGCCTTGGACAAGTACATTCACATGGGATATAGACGTACACATTTCCTATCTTTTTACATCGTATTGAATTCAGTAATCAGTGCTTAACTGTCTGACCAGTTAAGCTAAGAACAAATAAACTAAAAAAAAACACTAGAAAGCCGGTTTATAAGAAGGCTGGAATGTTCCATTATGCTCAGATGGGCAAGTCCATTCTCTGAGTTCTGATTGTCGGCTAAGGGTGTATAATCTAATACAAAAATTCTTGCTGATTTAAGCAATATTAACATATCAACTCTCAGAGCCCTTTATATTGGTACACTTTCTCTCTCACAGACGTGGTGTTGCTAGTCTCAGTCTTTTCTATACATACTATTATGGTGTGTGTTCTTCAGAATTATGTGATCTATTCCCTGCTTCTTTTGTTCTAGTTCGTTTGACTTGTTGGTCTAGTGGTCTCCATCCGCTGTTTTTGATACCTCATTGTAATGCAGCTTCCAATTCCAGTAGCTTCTTAGCAAGAACTGCAGGCGTGTGGAACTCTCTTCCTGCTGACTGTTTTCCTCCTACTTATAGCCTTGATCTTTTCAAAACTAAGGCCAATAAGCATCTTCTATTTCTGTGATAATCATATTTGTTCTTGTTAGCTCCTTACATCAAGTGGCTTCATGCCTTGTCTGGAGGGATTTCTATTAAATAAATAAATGGATTCTACACATGGCTTGTTGCACTTTACTATTTTCTGCCAATAGATTTGCTTTAGTTTATTTAGTTGATTTTTTTTTAAATAAAAGAATGAAAACTTCTATTTTTTAAACCGATTGTCTTACTCATCTAAAATAAAAGCAGATAAATGTCTTTGAACTTGTTAACTTTAGTTTGTGTTTCTCTTTGATTATCTTTCGAACAACGTTCATTTTTCTTTGTTCAGTGACTTTTGCTGTCTCAATGACCAAATCAAATTAGAATCTCTTTTCTTTTTCCATATCTAAAAGATGAAACCTAATCTCATTCCGTCAGACATATAAATGGTTGATTATTTTTGATACTAAATTAGCAGATAAATGTAACTGATCAAACAAAAAAGTGAGAAATATTTTCTGGCCATAAAAAATCGCGGGTGTTTTTTGGTGCTACATCATTTATTTTCGGAGTGGATACGCCAATAATCTGTAACTCTTGGTGCATTTTGAAATGCTTCTTTACAAATAAGTAAATGATAATGAGAGAAAGAAAAAGTGTGGCTTGTTTACAAAATATTATTTAACTTGTTCGGTTATGGTGTAGGATAGCATCATATTAAGGAGGCTTTACTTGACCAGCAACCTTGGTGTTGTAAGATAGATAATTTACCTCTTGAGCTATTCCGATATATCTTAATACTCGTAACCTACCGCTTATAAATAGATTACTTTCATCGTGTAACGTGTTAGAAAAGTGCCATTAGCTGCTTTAAGGGAGGGATAGAAACGTAGAACTACTTCCATTATGTTCACATGCAAATTGTACATGTGAATACAATTATTTCTAAGGTACACTTTTTAGTATGTCTTCGTTTTGTAGGAAGAGACATGTACACAGACATATAGGTGTTCTCCTTTATCATATATATATATATATATATAGATTTAGATTTTTCACTTATAAAATAGATCATTCAGTGAAGACCGGGGTTGTTCCAATAAAAAACAAGCTCGATGATACTCGATTACAGAGTACAGAGCATTTATATGTGATTTTATGAAGGCTTACCAAAGCATTCCTTTCAAGACACCAATGATCACCATTAAAGATATTTTTTCTTACAAATACTATTTATTCAAATTAAATGTTTTTTCCTACACGTGTTTCACTACCAAGCAGATACTTGCTTGGCAGATCATCAGGGAAATTAAATGTCTGGAATACTGGTTTCAACTGCCGACAAAACACAATGTGGCGTTGTAATAGTTGAGGTCACTTAAGAAAAGAAGAGGAAAAAAAATAAAAATAAAAGTCAAACTTAAAAAGCAAGGAAAAACAACGATAAGAAAAGAAAGTCCTAGAAAAGTCTTAGAAAAGTAGCTTGTGCATTATTTCTTCCACCAAGCCAACAAGCAAGTAGTCGGTCCCAAATACATTCAATAAAACCACAAAACCGGAACAATGTGCGATAATACACTTTCACGTTAGCCGGTACAATGATGAATAAATCCCCCCCCCCACAATAAAACAAAAGAACTAAATCATTCAAGATACCGCTCACAAGTTACCATTCCAATCCAATGATAGTATGGGAATTCTAAATCCAACTTCTCACAAAGAAAAGTCAACACAAATGTTCGTCCGAGTTCAAAGAGTCTTATTTCAATTGTTGATTTATTACCCTTCGAAATAAACACACGACGAGTTGAATGTCAATCCCGCAGAAAACTCCCTTCCATCAAGAAAAAATCTTAATATAGAAACTATTTATTCAAAATACTGTTTCTAAAAATATTTATTATTAAACCTATTCCTTATAGAAATTAATCATCTAGTGTCTGGGACGTCATTTTACATTTTGGGAAAATATCCTTCATTTAATTAACTGCCGAATTATTATCGTTTTGTTGTTTAACGAAGCGAAAAAAGCCTATCCCGCAGAATTTGTTTTTAAAAAAATTATTCATATATCAAAAATAAACTGTTATTATAAAAAGGCCTTCTACAAAAATCTAGTTATTATTTTAAATCATTTAAAATATTTCCTTAACGGCTGTGTCTGTTTGTAACTCTCTGTGGAGAATATTATTCTATATTCCATAAATAAATGTTACAACGGAATATCGTTATCAGAAATCTATTTTCTATTTTGAAAAAAAAAAACAACTTTTTTTTAATGGACCGGTTTATTTTTTTGTCAACTTTACGGGAAAATATCACTCTTACTCGTTAAATGACAGGAGACTTTATTATTACTAATTTAAAATCCCGTACAAAATACTTTTTTTATAAAATTCAATTGTTTCTATTTTTAGAAATTAAGTCCGTGTCGGCATGCATGTTTTTAAAATTATTTTTTCCTTAATTACTTTTCCCCATTCCTGCCACCAAATTGTTTTATTTATTTTAATCTAATTAAAAACTAATTTAATTTAACCTAATTTAATTAAATAGTGATAGCATCCAGGTTGCTATTTCTTATTTTTCACTTAAAATTACTTGAAATCCCCAATGCATTTCGTATATATATTTTTATTTTTATTTTTTTTCCTCTTCTTTTCTTAAGTGACCTCAACTATTACAACGCCACATTGTGTTTTGTCGGCAGTTGAAACCAGTATTCCAGACATTTAATTTCCCTGATGATCTGCCAAGCAAGTATCTGCTTGGTAGTGAAACACGTGTAGGAAAAAACATTTAATTTGAATAAATAGTATTTGTAAGAAAAAATATCTTTAATGATGATCATTGGTGTCTTGAAAGGAATGCTTTGGTAAGCCTTCATAAAATCACATATATATATATATATATATATAGCAGATAGAGCATTAATATTATAATATAAAATGAAGTAATAAAATAAGGTGTCAATCAAATTTTATAGGAATTCAAAGTTCAAGCAAAGTATCTTAAAGTCCTTAGCTGATGAGTTTTCAAAGATAATTCTTCTCCTCAGAGGACCATTACCGCAGTTATACATCTACAGGTAATAAAATTAAACTTTGAAAATATATAAAAATATATACAAATATATAAAAATATATACAATATATTATAATATATTATAATATATATATATATATATATATATATATATATATAAATTTGGGAAAGTTCATTTTTAAGCATCTTTAAAATTTAAAACTTAAAGAAAGAGGGGAAATGCCTTCAAAAAACATACGTTAGATGCAGATAGTTTTTTTATAATTAAAATCAAAATAATTTATTTTTTTCATTTTGACCTTTTTTCTAATAATTTCGCTTGGTATAACAAGCCTCATCAGAATTATAAACAAATAAAAGGTATTAACCTTATTTTTTTCATAAGAGTCCTTTCTGGTCTTGTTGAAGTGGCGTCCGATATTGTGTGGACTTATCGTGTAATGTATCTTTTAAATTTGAAATTAAATCGCACATGGTCACTAGCATGTATACATTTGGGAAAGTTCATTTCTTTAAGCACCTTAAAAATTTTAAACTTATGAATAAAACTTGGGATAAAATAGTCCAACGTAATGGAAAAGGAAAAAGGAAAGCCAAAAACTACATCATTTATGTGTTCATCAACGTTTCGTCTTTATTGTAGACTTCCTCAGGATGAAGAAAAATACAGAAAAAAAAAATACAGTCATTAATTTTGATTTGCCCAAAAACATTCGAGTTTTGGCATGGCTGTGAATGGAAAAAGCAAAAATGAAAAAGGAGATTTTTGTTAACCCGTTATCAGCAGCAGTTTACACAGTTCAAGGGAAAGAGGAAATGGGGTGACAGTTAGGAGTTATTAATTTAAATTTTTAGCTTAGGGAAAGAGATGGTGTCTGGGTCATTTTTGTCAAAACCGAGCATGGTCGATATTGGAGGGGGCCGGAAGTCCGAACTTATTGTTATGTTTCGAATTAAAAAGGAAAAAAAAAAGAAAAACAGTTATATTTTTTACGAATGTAAACGCATGGAGAGCTTTTCTATTTTGAAACGCAAATTCTGATTAAAAACGAAAAGTGTGGCAAATAAGAGAGGAAAAAATAATACCTATAATTCACAGCCCTTAAATTATCGACGAAGGCTTCCTCGATATCTTAACTAATGAATCCCCCTTGTTCGGCAAGAACACTAAAAATATGAACAATTATTCTGTTTTCCTATCTATTTAGACTTCCATTTTAAACCTATATAAAATATCTCTTTTGTGAACTTCTGCTTTTGTACTCATTATTTCGTTTACCTATTAGTTTATTTAGTTATGTGTGAATGTATTATTTATTCCTATTTATTTAATTACTTTATTAGTGTCTCATTAATTAATCAATAATTTTTTTGCAATACGTGGAATATGTGTAAAAGAGAGTTGGAAATAATCTAACTCGTTTATTTATTTATTTGTGTATCACAGATCAAGGCCCATACATCCTTGTATCTGTTCATAATTAATACATATTGTTTAGTTTTATATAACAACTTTGAAATTAGTAAATCCTGGTGCATTTCGAAACGGTTCTTTACAAAAAAGTAAATAATAATGAGTGAGAAAAGGGAAGAAAAAATGTCGTTTGCTTACAAAATGTTATTTAATTATTATACAAGAAATAGAGCTCTGTGTGGCACATCCCTTGATGTGGCAGCAGTATTCTATCTGTGGACGTATCTGATGCTCGAACTCAGGAATCTGTACGGAATATCAAATGGAACCCTGTATTTAATTCCATCAGCAAGGACCGTTGCGCAGCGGACACAGGTGCTCAGTTGTAAATGACAGTTTTCTAGGGACTGACGGTTCATTCCTCAAAACGGCTTAGGGTTAGGGAATACAATTACGAATTATTTAAGACTTCTATCTGGTCATGGCTGACGGAACGAGAGCAAGTTACTTTCGTGGATGTAATAATGGGCTTCGTTTTATATTCTGTACAGATTCCCAAGTTCGACAGGATGCACCTAAACACTTTGCAGGTTACATCTGAGAATAACATTCCGGATGAGAACACTAGGCCAAATAATCCAAACTATGCAAATTATCATCCTCATCTATAAAATTCCGAAATATATTTTGATTTTAATAAAAAATATCTGCATCTAACACATGGTTTTTGAAGGCATTTTGCCTCTTTCTTTAAGTTTAAAATTCTAGAGATGCTTAAAAAATTAGCTTTCCTAAATGTATACCTACCAGCGACCATGCGCGATTTAAGTTCAATTTAAAATAGACATTTACACCGTTGGTCCACACAACATCGGACGTCACTTCTAGAAGACCAGGAAGGATTATTACGAAAAACAAATAAGGTTAATACCTTTTATTTGTATAAAGCTCTGTCGAGGCTTGTTATATCAAGCAAAATATTTGATAAGAAAGTCAAGATAAAAAAAAATGGTTTGATTTTGATAAAAATATCTGCATCTAACACATAGTTTTTGAAGGCATTTTTCCTCTTTCTTTAAGTTTAAAATTCTAAAGATGCTTAAAAAATGAACTTTTCCAAATTTTTATATATATATATATATATATATACATATATTAGTCAAAAGATCAAAGTGTAAAATGAAAAAAAAATCTATTCTGATTAAATTTTATTAATAAATATTGCATCAGAAAATGCTTTTAAAGGATTTTAGCCTCATTTATCATATATATATATATATATATATATCAATGGAACTACAAAAATAAATATTATATCTTCATATTAGATCCTAGATGTGATAAATAAATGCTCGATATACTAGATGGAGCAATAATATAATAAAATGAATGATGAAAATAAAATTGGATGAATTACAATATTTATTAATTCATCAAGGATTTTGACATCTGGACTATGGATTACAAGTCAATACTCACCTTATTTATGTTCCTTCGGTTTGATCCCTTGGATATTTACATGGGCACATTCTACTTTTCTATCCATATTTCATTGAAGATGCTTGTTTTTTTTTTTTGCTCAAAACTATTTATATTTTCAAATTTATGCTTACCAGTAATACATTTTTTGCTGATTTTTGTAAATCCATAGATTAAGTAAAATATTTTTTTATATATTCCTTGTTTGAAGACTTGATGAATTAATTATAGAATCAAATTGAAACTTACCGGCATAACAAGCTTCAATATTCCATATGCAAATATTGCTTGAATAAAACAACATCTATATAATGAATTATCCACTTGTGGACTGGCAGCCAATCAGAGCTCAGATAATGTACTTGCCCACCTTTGCATAGTTTAAGTTTCCAGCTTTCATATAAACTGGCTTTTTGGTTTTCCTTCAGTTTTATTTATTTTGTTACTCAACTGGTCACACAGAACTAAATTCTATATTAATAAATATTTCAATTCATCCAATTTTTATTTTAATCATTCATTTTCTATTTATATAAAATTCCCAAAACAGTTTTTCATGGTAAACAACTGATGATCCCTTAAAATAGTGCTAGAAACAAACTAATATAATAACTGTAAAACATAAATTGACTTACATGAGTGATTTTCCACTGAAAGACTTGGGACTATAAGTTTTTTTTGTTGTTTTTTTTAATATAGTTTTAATGGTTGAGAAACTTCCGAGACTATATATATATATATATATATATATATATATATATATCTTCAAGTGCATCTTTTGCCTAATAAGTAATTAACTTTCTTCTCACAGTTGTTAGCGATTTCAATTCTGCAAATACTCTCATGCAATGCCATATTGCCCCATTAAATATCCTCTGAAACAAAAGTCATAATTAGCTTAATAATTCTGAAATCACTTCATTAAAATCCGCACTGGTTCACCTAATTTTCACATTTGCGTATTTGTTAGTATTTAAAGGTGCTTAAGTGGATAACAGTTAGGTTGACAAATGATAACCAGTTTGCGTGCAAGACAAAGACAGATGAGAACTCAGATGTGGAGAAAGTAAATTTGGATGAGAGGCTACTGAGGTTATTCAGGAGTTTTGTTACAGGTGCTAGTATCATTGCAAGTGTTAGGGGTTGATAGAGTAAATTCAAGGAACCTCTGCCATTACTAACTAGCAGACTACTGTCGATTAAGGACAACATCTAGTAGGCATGTGTATGCAGTATGATGATTTATGGAACTGAAACATGGCTAGTGACGGTTGAGGACATGCGTTGCATGGACAGAAATAATATGGAAACGATACAATCAATGTGCAAAGTAAGTCTTAACTACAGGCTTAGATCTGATTACCTCAGAGGAAGATTAAATTTGGACAGTATAGAGAGATGTATGCAAAATAAGAGACTTTGATGGTATGGCCACATAAAAAAAAGGATGAGAGTTCTTGGAATAGTAGATGTAGAACATATAAAATAGCAGGTTCAGTTCACAGGGGAAGGCCAATGAAAATATGGGAGGAAGTGATAAGAATGAACTTGAGAGAAAAAGGGATAAATAAAGACCTGGCCAGAGATAGGTTAGTTTGGAAGTTAATTTTTAAAAGCTGCCAAACATATGCCAGTATGTAAAACTGACATTAAGGCGAATATGATGATGATGAATTGAACATAATGGATCCAACAGCATAGCTGATCTCATAGTCTGTGATGATATCCATTATGCCAATTTCCCCTCTGAAGTGCATAAAGAATAATGAATAGTTTGTATAAGGATAGGAAATGTGGCGAGTGGTTTGAGTAGAACATTCAATCATTGACCCAATGTTTTTTATGACAACCCAGCATGTCAATCTGTAATGTTTGATAAATGGTTCATTTGGCATAATAGAGTGTTCGCTAATTGGTCGGGAAACCGGGGTTTGATCCTCAGTCTAATCAAAACGAAGACTCAAAAGATGTTACTTGATGCTTTCTTGCTAAACATTCAGTTGATAAAGGGGAAAAGGGATGTAATCTCATATTTCTATTTCCTATTCAGATTCACCAATAAACTAGTCAGAAATAAATGAGTAGGCACAAATTAGTCTTTGTCAGGGCGAAATGTTTGACTACTTTATTAGTGAATCTGAATAACAAATAGAAATATGAGATTACAAATGAGAAACATTAGGTAATATTCTAATACATAATACTCTATGAAACTATCATCCTATACGCCCCCTTAAGTTTTTGGCACGAATTATCGAGTTGCAAGGACTGAAAATCTGATATACTAGTTTAGTTAGGGTGAAGCAGCCAGTATAGAAAAGTTCCCCACGAGAAATAACATCATATGGTGTATTATGGAACACATTTGCATATTGATGTCACATCAATAATGTACTTATAAAAAAGCAACTACATTACTTGCAGCCATGAACTAATACATGGGCAATTCGATTTATTTAAAACAATGTTTTTTTTATAAGATTAAGGAGATAAAGAAAGAGAGAGAAAAAGAGAGCTAGAGAGAATGATGAATAGAAAAAGAGTAAGAAATAGAAAGAGAGAGTGACAAATAGAAAGAGAGTGACAAATAGAGAGAGAAAAAATATATATAGAGAGAGCGAGATATATATATAGAGATATATATAGAGCAAGAGAGATATAGAGCGAGAGAGATATAGAGAAAGAGAGGGGGGGAAGAGTGTGGTTTGTTTACAAAATATTATTTACTTATCCATTGTTTGGCATAAGGTCACAGTTTTAAAGCCTTCACTAGCAAAATTGAGCATTAAACAAGGTATTCTCACTCATACAAATTTTGAATGCAGCCAATCAGAGGCTGATGGCTGACAACATTCTGAGATATTTTAAGTATGATTTATTGAATTTAGTAATATGTGCTCAACTGTCTGACCAGCTTAGCTTAAACCAAATAAACTGAGACAGGAACCTACAGAGTTGGTTTATAAGGAGGTCGAGACGTTCCATTACGCTTAGATGAGCAAGTCCATTCTATGGGTTCTGATTGGCTGCTAGTCCATGAGTGGATAATAGATTATTTAAATGTTGCTTCATTCAAGCAAGAATTTTCCTATCAAATATTTGGAGCTCTTCTGCCGGTAAGTGTCAATTTGGTTCTACAGGATTCATATCGAAATGCCATAGATAACATCTCTATAGAGATAAGGTCACATTTTAGCATTGCTCCAAATGATTTATCATTATTCATAAATTGACGACACACAGACAGACACATTTATAGCTGAGTCAGGAAAATGCCATAGTTTTATGGAGTACAGTAACAGCTATGGTAAACATTGTAGCATACAGGTTTTCCCCACTTTATATCAATTTGGCACAAGACCAACAAAGACTGAGCGATTCACAGTTCTTCTTTAAATATGATTCATATTAAAATCTATACTATACTTGTGGGATCGTTGTCTATCTACATGACTCCCCACGAGGGAAGAGTTAGACACAGGGTCGGTTTATAATGGAGAAAAATCCAGCTCTCCAAAAGGGGTACTCTGGATTGGGACAAAAATAACAATTTCCTTAATCTAGAAGGAATTGTTGTTCATTGACTGAGGACAGAAAAAAATGAAGTATAGTGTCAGAAAAGATACTATACTTTATTCATAGCCAAAAGGTAAAGTTTTTCTATTCGGGAATTAAATTTAAACCAATACCTTATATCGAGATCAAAGAACTTTACTCATTTTTTTATTTTTATTTAAAAAAAATAATATTGTGGAGCCTTTGTTCGCATTGAAAGAGCAAAAATGTTGTTTTATTTTAGTTTATCTTATTATATTATATATTATATATTATTGTGTATGTCGAGCTCAAAGTCCCAAACAAACACACACACACACAACGTTGGTATATATTTGATCCGCGTTTTCTTGGGTGAATAGTATCTACAATTAAAAATAATTATCTATTTTTTGAGGGTCAACTGAGCCAAGTTTCGTCAGGGAGGATCTGTACTTCAGGCATTTTGAATCTTATGTACTAATGTGGAATGAAAATGCTGACTCATTCATCGAGAAACAAATTTCAGGAAATGACTCAACATCATTCCTCTTCAAAGGGATGAGGGGGTGGCAATAAACTTGGAAAAGGTGATTTTAGTAGTGCTCTGGAGGCCTCATTAATTTTATTTGGATGGTTTTAGAGGCCTTCTAAGTTTTATTCTTTTTACTCTATATTAATGTAGGAGAAAGAGGGGGCTGGAAAAGCAAAGGGGGGAAACGTGGAATGAGAAAAGAGAGGAGGAATAGATAGAGAGAGAGGTAGAACATTTTTTAACATCTTCTATTTTGTTTTAGAAGCCCAGAGCAACGCCGGGTGCCCCTGCTAGTTTATAATAAAGCCCTGCAACAAAATGATTCTTTGATACGATTTTACAAGCAATCCAATGATGCTAATTATTATTTAAGTAGTTTTTTTGTAGGTACAAAATTTTGAAATACAATCGAACAATATTGGACGCACTGCCATTACGATTTGCTTGTAACCTGAGGTTAGTCTTTTTTGTATTTATTATATTATTTAGTCTTTTTTGTATTTATTATATTATTTAGTCTTTTTTGTATTTATTATATTATTCTGAAAGAGGAATAGAGAATCACAAAAAAGAAGGGGGAATCAAAGATGAATCACTTCAGAATTTTGTTTTGTTTTTTTCTCTCCTATAGAGAAGTTGAAACAAATTATAAGTAAAAAGAAAAGGGGATAGAAAAAAAAACTATCTAGTCTTTCAATCGACCCTTTTCAAGCCGTCGTCGACAACGAGGGGGGAAATAACGATTATAAACAGCGTAAAAAAACAAATTAATATCAAGAGTAAAAAGAGAAAAATAAATGAGGTAAAACGGGGGGGGGGGGGAGACGTTTTTAACGGACACCCATGAGTTCCAAATTGTGGGTGTACTCTTTCTGTTTGTTGTTTTTTTTTGTTATTTGATCCAAATTCTTGATTTTCGGTAATTTGCGATTAAAGAAAACAATCGAGCTTTTCAATTTTAAGAATAATAGGGGTATATTTTACTTTACTCCGCAGAGTCGTGAACGGGGTAAAAAAAAAAAACGAACGAGAAAGTGTTTAAAAACATAAATATGCAACAAGTAAAGGCGACCTACGTTGAGAATAGATATTTTCCTACGTAGCTATGACATTTGTTTGTATTTTCACGTAGTATACATGGGTTTTTATTAGATGTAAATAAAACATTCTAGTTTTTTTTTTGCACAAAAAGAAAATGGCGCCATTCCTCATTCTCTTACATACCCCCCCCACCCACCCACCCACCCACGACAGCTATCTTGGAATTGTGCGATGTTGGTGTGACGAATAATTTAATTTCTAATAAATAGCACTTCGAACGGGTTAAAAATACAAACAAATGCCACAGGTAAGTTTGAAAATAACTTTTATCGCCTACAGTTACTTTTATTTGTTGTATATTTGTTTTTTGAGCGGTTTTAGTCTGCTGAGTAAAGTAAAAGAAACGCGAATAATGGAATAAAATATGTTTTTAACTTTCACACGTTTAACTATTTAAATTAACAAATTTACATACAGCCCTCTCCCCCAATGCCAACCACGGAATTGTTGATAAAATATCTTTTCTGTAATCAAACTACTGAATTTAGTAGTCAATGCTTAACTATCTGACTAGTTGAACTACAAACAAAGAAACCGAAAAGAACAATAGAAAACCTGTTTATAAGAAGGCTGGAATGTTCCATTATGTTCAGATTAGCAAGTCCATTCTCTGAGTTCTGATTGGCTGCTAGTCCATGAGTAGATAATCTAGTATTTAAATATTTCTTGCTTGAATTAAGTAATATTTATATATCAACTATTGGAGCTTTTTATGTAAGTGTTAATTTGATTCTACACCAGCCATATTTGGGTACAAATGAACTTGAGCCTATGCCTGACTTTTCACCAAGTTCAGCGTTTTATCTCCAAGATAATGTTCATCAAAACAATTCCCAGACTATTCTTGAACGGAAGAGGGCCATCACAGATCAAATCAGGGCCGTTCCAAGAGAGAAGTATGTCAGATTTATTGCCAATTTTTCACGTCGTTTCCAGGCGTGTTTATCATTGAATGACGCTAAAACAAAGAATGTAAGACATTCTGTAGTAGTGAAAGTTGAAAACGCGCACCAAAAACAGAAAAAAATAAAAAAATCCGACTCTCGAATTGCATTAACAATTCTTCAAAACACGAATCTCATCAACGAAATAACCTAACACAAACGATGCCAACTCAATCATTTCTCTTTTTCTCTCGCTGAACACACCTGACTAGGTCCGAACTCGTCATGCCAACTTTACGCTCTGCACCGAGAGGAAAGTTCCTACCCTTTTTATCGCAACGAGAATTCACCCATGTAAAAGAATGCTAATTTGCATAAGTGAACTCTTGTCGTGGCACAAAATAACAAAATTCTATCTTGTAAGCGGAATGCTCTGAGTTCAACCCTGATGGACGACACACATCACGACCGTCACTCTTTTTCATCGTGGACTCGCATGATGGCCGCTACACATTCAGCGACTGAAACTTGGGCATTGACTGAAGTTTTTTTCTGCCAAATATGGTTGGAATGCAGAAAAGATTGGGTATTTTTTAGCGATTACATGGGTTGCATTTTTCACCTTGAACTCCATGTTTCGATTTTCTCTTATATATATATATATATATATATATATATATATATATATATATATATATATATATATATATATATATATATATATATATATATATATATATATATATATATATATATATATATATATATATGGCACAATCACATTGACACACCGGTTCCCGTTAGATCACCGAAGTTAAGCGGCGTTGAGTCTGGCCAGTACTAAATGGGTGACCATTTGGGAATACCAGGTGCTGTATGTGCTCTCGGCATTGTTTCCAGTCATCCTGTATTACTACTTGCCATTGGAATCAAGCAATGCCGACTCAGGAGAGCGGTTGTTGGGGATTGCGCAACCCTTGCAATTATAAATTCCCTGGCGGGGCACTCATACGTCGAAAATCGACGGGAGAGAGTCCTATAATATATATATATATATATATATATATATATATATATATATATATATATATATATATATATATATATATTCTACTTTCATTGTCAGGCAACGCCAAATGCTTTTACAGATGAACAATAAATAAATGTCTTAATTCATTGATAATATTTTTTACATTTTTTTTTTTTAAACATAGTTCACACCAAACAAGGCAGGCCGCCACTGTAGACGTAAGGGGCTACCGAGAAAAGAAAAGGGGAGAAAGAAGGGGGGGGGGGGTCAACCTAACTTGGGATCTGTGCAGCGAGATGTCTGTTTACATTAGTTTTAAATTTCTGCATGTCTGTTCTGTCGGGGAAACAGGGGGCAGGGAGAGAGTTCCAGAGGTCAGCAGTACGAGGAAAGAAGCTATTTGAGTAGAAGGCTCTCCGACATCTGAGGACCTGACAGTGAATGAATGAGATTTAGTTGATTGTCGAGTTGGTCTAGTGAATTTACATCGAGGGGGCACTTATCTAATTATCTGACTGAAAAAATATGTGCATTCATGTTTATTGCTTATTTCATAATATAAGTGGCTTACTGGTTTTGTTTGGTTAACTTTATGGCATATCAACACTTTTATTTTATCTGTAAATGTCAAAAGACAATATATATTATAACATATTGAGTTTAGTAGTCAGTTCTCAGCTGTCTGACTGCAGGGATTTTTATGACCACCCGATTAGACATTTTAAAAAAAGAAACAAACATTTAAAGACGGTTTATACACTTGTTAACTGGTTGGTGGCAACAGTGAAAAATAGTATCACTCTTGGCTTTAGCAGTTTTGTGTCAAGGTGAAAATGTTCGTCAAAGTCTGAAATTGTATATATTTTACTTATCTGCATATATTGGTTCAGGGCAGCCTTTTCATGGCAACAACTAGACGCCCTGTCGTCACAGGAATCGTCTGCTTCTCTCAGTGTCCAATGTTGTTCTCCTGCTGGCTCTTCGTCAAAATTTGCATCTTAATCTTGGCCCTGTGTCGCCCTCTTCCGGATGACTTCTCAACCAAGGAGAGATAACCTACATATTTTCTATATGAACAGTTGAGCATGAGCGAAAGCAATTGAGATCAAGATTTATAAGCAGGCTGGGATGCTCCATTATGGCAAGTCCATTCTCTAGGTTCTGATTGGTTGCTTGTCTATGAGTTGATACTCTGTTATATGAATATTGTTTCATTCAAGCAAGTTGTTTTCCTGTCAACCAGATAGCCGTTGAAACATTATAAAACACACTTGATCATAAAGGATTTATTGCCATTTTACACATATTTGTGGGAAGTGGGGTGGGCTTGATACCTCCTCAACGGTATCATTGCAATATTTAATATTATTTCCGTTCGTGTAGTTTGATACTGTTCTTAAATGTATGACAGCCAACACATAATATGAAATGAAGATATTACACCAAATGAATTTTATTTGTGTGTTAAATTTACTGCACATGCACATATGTATTTCTTAGTTTGGCACAAAGTTACAGTTTGCTGGTAACTCGTAACAAACATTAAACAATGTTAACTATTCTCACTACTTTATAAAAAGTACAAGATTAGCGCTTAACTCGTAACAAGCATTACACAATGATAGCTATTCTCACTACTTTATATTTAGTACAAGATCAGTTGGTAACTCGTAACAAGCATCAAACAATTATAACTATTCTTACTACTTTATATTTAGTACAAGATCAGTTGTAAACTCGTAACAAGGATTAAACAGTGATAGATATTCTCACTACTTTATATTTAGTACAAGATCAGTTGGTAACTTGTAACAAGAATTAAAAAAATGATAACTATTCTCACTACTTTATATTTAGTACAAGATCAGTTGGTAACTCGTAACAAGCATCAAACAATGATAACTATTCTCACTACTTTATATTTAGTACAAGATCAGTTGGTAACTCGTAACAAGCATTAAACAATGATAACTATTCTCACTACTTTATATTTAGTACAAGATCAGTTGGTAACTCGTAACAAGCATCAAACAATGATAACTATTCTCACTACTTTACATTTAGTACAAGATCAGTTGGTAACTTGTAACAAGCATTAAACAGTAATAGCTATTCTCACTACTTTATATATAGTACAAGATCGGTTGGTAACTTGTAACAAGGATTAAACAGTGATAGATATTCTCACTACTTTATATTTAGTACAAGATCAGTTGGTAACTTGTAACAAGAATTAAAAAAATGATAACTATTCTCACTACTTTATATTTAGTACAAGATCAGTTGGTAACTCGTAACAAGCATCAAACAATGATAACTATTCTCACTACTTTATATTTAGTACAAGATCAGTTGGTAACTCGTAACAAGCATTAAACAATGAAAACTATTCTCACTACTTTATATTTAGTACAAAATCAGTTGGTAACTCGTAACAAGCATTAAATAATGATAACTATTCTCACTACTCTATATTTAGTACAAGATCAGTTGTAAACTCGTAACAAGCATTAAACAGTGATAGCTATTCGCACTACTTTATATATTGTCCAAGATTAGCGCTTAACTCGTAACAAGCATTACACAATGATAACTATTCTCACTACTTTATATATAGTACAAGATCAGTTGGTAACTTGTAACAAGCATTAAACAGTGATAACTATTCTCACTTCTTTATATATAGTACGAGGTCAGCCGTTAACTCGTAACAAACATTAAACAATGATAACTATTCTCACTACTTTATATTTAGTACAAGATCAGTTGGTAACTTGTAACAAGCATTAAACAGTGATAGCTATTCTCACTACTTTATATTTAGTACAAGATCAGTTGGTAACTTGTAACAAGCATTAAACAATGATAACTATTCTCACTACTTTATATTTAGTACAAGATCAGCGCTTAACTCGTAACAAGCATTACACAATGATAACTATTCTCACTACTTTATATTTAGTACAAGATCAGCTGGTAACAGGTGCATGCAGAATTTTAAGAATTTATAATCATATAGGCAATACTATAGCATTTCTAATTATGGTGGGCATTACTTTTCATTAGCTGTACTTTGCCCGGCGTTGTCCGGGAATGTTTTACTTACATTTTCTTCTTTTTTTTCTTTTTTTTAAACGATGCCATTTCGTATTTTTTTCCAGGGTATTTATTTTTGTTTTTAAATCTAAGTTTGAAAGTTAAATTTTATTAGTACAGTATCGTTTGGTTAGTAAAATTATTAACAGAACAAAGTTCTCATAAAATTATCTGTTTTTGTTGTTTATATAATTTTGTTTTAATTTCTACCGTGAGGAAAGTAAACGTTTAATAAATAAAAAAATTGTGTCAAGACTAAAGATTGAAACCGGGACCTTTTGATATTCAGTCTGACTCTCACTCAACTGAGCTATTGTATTGCCTTAAAAAGAGAGAGGGAGAGAGAGAAAGTGAGAGAAGGGGGGAGAGGTTTTTGTATAGAGAACTGCTGATGATGATGATGATCAACAAAAGATTGGAGGATTTCCTTATGACCACGCTGCTGGTTGGGAGACGTCTGGTAGGTCGGGAACTGAAGTCCACTTTTTCCATATCTGCAGAACATGGAGGTGGTCGTTTGCAAGAGTGTCTAGAGGTGAGGGTGGTGATTGCGGCAGTCGATGGATTCACAGACAGATGACGCACTCAGCTGTCTCCTCTCCCATACCGCACTTTCGGCACACTCGATCGTCAACACGGTCAATCTTTTGAAGTCAATGCTTTATGACTGGATGGTGCCCACTTCCGAGTCTTCTGTTGTTGCTGCTGCTATGAAGGTCATTATTGAAAATTGTCCATTCGAAAAAAATTCCTAGGCGGATAGAATGTTTTTCGAAAGATATTGAGTCCGAATACATTATTTATTCTTAAGAACATAGACCAATGTTCTACAAAGAAAACTCAATCAGAATCAAATATATGTTTTGTAGGGCAAATGCTATAAATCACAAAGATTAGGGGGTTAATACCATATTAATATTTTAGTAATGGTGCAAAGGTCCTGTGGATTTTTTAAGGTACTAAAGATAGTTAAAAAGGCATATGACATAACGAGGCATAACAAACACATGATAATAATAACACATTTCTATCTCGAAAATATAATAATACACTAAGACAATTTCATGTTCGTACGTACATTATCACCCTCCACGCTTTTATTTTTTAATAGGATTGCCTGATCGCTCAAGATTAAATGCAAAAATAGTAATTTGATTAATTTAATCTGATATCACTGTTGGGTCAATTGCGAAACTTGACCTAAAATAAACTTTCTTGGTTTTGGAGCTAGGATCAGAGTGTAGTATCTGTCCTGTCCAAAGATGGTACAATAATATCGTGGGGTCTGTGTTCATGCCACCGTCAAAATGGAAGTATGTCACAAACTCTTACAAGGGTTTTGAAAATAAATCAAGAGATATATGCTGAGACTGCATTAACCAGAGTAATTAGATAAGTATGTTTTAGCTTGAACAACGGTGGTACAATAATATCATGGGGTCTGTGTTCGCACCGGACGTCCATAGAATAGAAACATGTGACAAACTCCTACAAGGGTTTTGGAGATAACCTCCCCCTCTCTGCCCCCTCCCCGCATTAGCATGGCAGTAATATACATCAGATGAAAGATACAACTGTGGAATTTCCACATCTCCAGCTAGTTTCTAATATTGATCCAATTGCGTTTTCTGTATTGGTTTGTATATATAATCGACTCGCACACACATGCGTACACATATCATGCCTCTGTGTCGATTTTATACAAGATTTCTTTCCTACGTCTACGAAGAAGAGGAAGCTGTTTTGGGTCAAGCTCGGTTCTCCAATAGTCAAATCACTTTTCTATATAAATTGATTCATGAAAATCACTGAAAATAGCAGACAACATTTAAAATAATGCTGTTTCCTTCCAAGCAGGAAATTTCCGTTTGCTCTCCGCAGACCCACTTTCGTGAAACGTCCAAAGAAAAAGATTTGAAAGAAAATAACAGAGGCGAATTCTGCGAAATACGGTCGAATATTGATATTGTGCCCCACTCAGCATCAGTTCTGTTATGTGGCTGACATTTCGGTTTGTTTGATAAAAAAAAAAAAAAAAAGAAAATGTACCAAATATTCGTGCTCTAAGGAATTATATATCGGCTGATACATTGGCTGGAGAAATGAAAGCAAGAAATGTTGAAGGATAGAAATTAGTTAATGTAGACGAGAAAAAAACCGACCAACAGTAAAGTGACTAACGTAATAATCAGTGCTAAGTAACAGTTTTCTGGAGGTTGAAGGTTCAATCCTCAGTGCGGCCGATACTACGAACACAATCACAAACAAGCCGCGCATGCGTGGTCCCCCTCTGTATGTGACGAGTCTAAAATGCAATAAATTTGGGCAATTTGGGGCATTTTTGACCCCCCGGGGGCGCGAACCAGAATTTTTCTGATGTCAAGGATGCTCATTTTATATCCAGAACAATTGCCTCTACATTTTGGCCAAGTTTCAGACAAATTCAATGGATGGATCATTTTTTGCCATTTATGGGGGCTTTTGACCCCCTGGGGGCGCGAACCAGATTTTTTCCAAAGTCAGCGATACTTATTTTCTATTAGGAACAATTGCCTCCATATTTTGGCCAAGTTTCAGAGAAATTGAATGGATGGATGGAAAGTTATGGGGCAAAAAATGTCATTATCGGCCATTTCGGGGCCTTTTGACCCCCTGGGGGGCTAGCCATATTCTTTTTTCAAAAATCGGAGAATGTCACTTTCTAACCTGACCAAAGTTACAACTTCATGCAAAATTTCAAAGAAATTCAATGGATGGTTGCGGAGAAAAATCCGGACGGACACACACACGGGGACACACACGGACGGAAATGTCTCAAAACATAGGTCTCCCAATTTTTTAAATCGGGGAACCAATTACTTACAACTTCTATCTGTTCACGAAAAAAGGGCATGTGGATTAATTAAGCGAGTTCTACCCGAAATTCTGTACAGATTCCCGAGTTCAACAAGATATACATTGGCCGAAACGTTGTGAGAATAACATCCAAGATGAGAGCAGTAGTCCGAATAATCCAACTAATACCAATTATTAATCTTCATCTAAAAAATTCGGAAACATCATTCTCATGAGAAATTCTTCTGTACTTCATCTACAGTTATGTTGAATAGAAAACACATGACTAAGATTCATCTTGCACCATTAGAAAATATGTAATTACGTAACAGCTTGACACATAGGGTTATCAGAATATTGGGAAAAAAAATCAACAGATTAAATAGACACGAAATGTCTATCTAAGTTTAAAAGAAAATATGTTTGCATGAACAAATTCTGCTTACCTACTCATTATATACATCGTCAAAGCCGACGAATAAGTGTTAAAATTATCACTGTTTATTTAACTATTCAGCGGTGGCCGTATGGTTCTAGATGTCTGGATTTGAGTTGTAAAATACTCATAGCCCGGGGTTTCGAATCACGCGACCAGTAGTGAATAGTTATATCTCTATGCTGATGAGTCTCGATTAAAAAGGACGAAACGTATACGTACATAGATAATAAACAAACACATATTATATATATATATTTATTTATTTTGGTACAGAAAAATTAGTACAAAATTCGTACCGTCGGTTTCAAGCAAGTTGTGCTAATTTTTCTGTACCAAAATACATAAATATTACGCTCTTAATATTTAATTTTTAACTTAAATTCTTAATTAATCCAGCACTCTACTGGGATTTTTCCTGCTATATTACAAAGAAGTATATATATATATATATATATATATATCCAGTGGAGAACTAAAAGCGAACTTTTAGGAAAGGTAAAATCTATTGTGAAAAGTATACAGCTCAATATACCGGATAGAGCAGATAGATAGGTAGAAGGATGAAAAGGAATTAGAAAAGCGACTATTGGACTTTTTACCCTCTGGATTCTATCTATTTTGGCCGCACCTGAAGATGATTGTTTCTGGAGTTTAACTTTGAAACCTCTCAATTTTTTTCGCATGCCTTCTAACGACCTACCTACAAATCACTTTCTCCGCTGAACTTTTTGACACTGGATTTTTTTTGCAATCGGACCCTTGGTTGCATTCGGACAGCTTCTTGCCTTGTTTTTTTTCCCCTACAATCTATATTTTACTTTTTCAAATTTTAAATCTTGGCCTTTGCCAACTTATCTATCCCAGCAATTTCCTCTGATGATAAGATTTTGATCTTTGAAAAGCCTGGCTTAAGGAAAAAATTGAATAAATTGCTTTTTTGTCGGAATATACCTTGCATTGAGCAACTGAATTGCAAAAAGATCTGCCTCCGTCGCTTTTTGAATTCCTTTTCATCCTTCTACCTATATATATATATATATATATATATATATATATATATATATATGATGACTACAATGAGTGCCTCTTCTTCATTCAGAAAAGTGTCATTGTCTGAAGGAGTACCTGTACTGAGATTGTAAATAAAGAGATCTAGTTTTGTAAGAGAGCTACATCCCTCTCTCTCTGTTCAAAATGTTGAGACGAGCAACAAGCGATAATATAGCATTAGTCTAAAATTTTAATGTTTTTTTTCCATCTTTTGTGGGGAATGATACAGTTTCGGTGGCATCCCTCTAAATGATGAAATTTACAAAAAAACACAAATATTGTGCCCACGTGACCACCTTGTTGCTTAGAATACATATTCCATAATTCATAATCATAAGTTCAATAGTTTAGGATTTTACCAAGCACATACATATTATTGACGCTCACACGCAGGAACCAATCCTTTTAAAAATGTATTCCTTAATAAAACTCAAAATTTGATGTAGAGCAATTCTTTTCTCTATTACTCACAGTATTTTCTAGAATGTATATTTCAAATGTCATAATGATCCAAGACTCAACACGCCTTCGCTCTATCCCCCAAACAGTCGGGAATTATCAAGTGATACAGGAAGAATTAGGTTCTATTTGTGCCTAAATACACCGGGCAGTAAACAGCAGACAATCTAGAGGGTTCAACAAACGTTATCGGAGCCTTGCTTATGATTATGGCTAAGTGACAGTCTGTTATATACATATAAAAAGGTGGTTTCTCACCGGGCAGTAAACAGCAGACAATCTAGAGGGTTCAACAAACGTTATCGGAGCCTTGCTTATGATTATGGCTAAGTGACAGTCTGTTATATACATATAAAAAGGTGGTTTCTCACCGGGCAGTAAACAGCAGACAATCTAGAGGGTTCAACAAACGTTATCGGAGCCTTGCTTATGATTATGGCTAAGTGACAGTCTGTTATATACATATAAAAAGGTGGTTTCTCATTTTTTTAAATTTTAAAGTGCAACAGTTAAAAACAGGTTCATTCCATTATTCTTGAGATTACATTTTTCTTATAATAGATTTTATCACAAATTCTTGAAAAACAAGTTCATTATTGGATTGCTCATAAAATATTATTGCAAAAAATTGTTTTATTTTGTTACAGAACTTTGTTATAAAACTACACACTCTTAAAAACCTACAGTGTTTTGGAAGTTTGTCTGTTCATATGCAAATAGAAATATGTGATCGGTTAACAAAAGAGGAATAGGCAGAGTACACATTACTAAGGCAGTAGTTTTTATGATGTCAGTACCGGAGTTCGAATCTCACATAAGTCTAAAGGTTTTTTTTGGGTTTTTTTTTTTAACTGGATACGTATTGCATAAATTTAAAGAAATTAACATAACATGATAAGATAGAAAACATTACATAGATATTCTTTTAAAGTAACTGAACTTTGTTATAATCTGCCCTAAAAGTAGACATCAAAGGTATTCGACATTAGTTCAGAGTGAATTATTTTCGCTTAAAAACATAATTTCTAACGTTTTTTTTTTCGAATAAAAACCATATGTAAATATATGCATCTTAGTTACTTACTCTCTCATAGAAATACAAGGTGACAATTTTTTTTCCACAAAATTTCAGAAATGTTTTTCTTAATACTAGCTATAAAGTGGTAGAAGCTCGGTAGAGACGGAAATTGAAATACCCAGGTACTGTATCAACACTGCTTGCGCAGCTGGTATAAACTAATAAAATAAAATTAGTTAAAATGATATCTTTGTTGCTATTTATGTATATTCAGCACTAATACAAAGCTTATATGACCGTTGGATTCAAGATGAAATCTTAATTGAGAAAAACTATATTTAATCTTGGCATAGGGCTTTGTTTCCAATTGCATCTTTAGGCATACACACAGCTAGCGAATATACCCGGAGAACCAAGTGCAAGAGAGATCCAAACAATTGCACTTAAAAGGACGGTTAGAATTCTAAAAAGATCTTTCGGTTGGAGTCTCTGAAATGACGGGTTAATGTTTAGCATCCAGTAAAGTGCCTCATCTCCAGCAAAAACAAAGAGAAAAGAAAATTTTAAAAAACAAAAAACAGAGAGAGCAAATTTCTAGCACAAGATTATGAGTATCTTACTTCAGAAGTATCTTCATCATCATCATCATCATCATTCCATACATTGGAAGGCTTTAAGAAATTGACTTCAAAATTAACCTATCTCTGGACAGGTCTTTATTTATCCTTCTTTCTCTCAGGCCCATTTTAATCACTTCCTACCATGTTTATGTTAGCCTTCCCTTGTGAACTGAACCTGATACCTCAACTGTTCTAATTCTACTCACCCAAGAACTCTTATCCTTTCTTTCAATGTGGCCAGACCATCAAACTCTATTCTTCTTCACAGATCTGTCTATACTGTCAGATTTAAATTTCCTCCGAGGTCATCAGAGCTAGACTGTTCACATTAAACATCCATTGTATCATTTCTCTCCATGCAACGCATGTCCTCAAACGTCACTGGTCAGGTTTCACAATTTATGCCAGCTAAGTAAAATTATTTTTTCACTTCTTTTAGAAGGTCACTAGAAAACAATTTCTATCTCTTCATAATTCGTTTCTACTTTTTCTTTTCTTTTTCCTCCCTGTCAGTTATCTTTTCTATTTCCTCCCTGTCAGTTATCTTTTCTTATTCATTTGTAATGCAATCTCCGATGCGCATACATCTTTTTCTTCTCTTGGCTTTTGAATATCTGAAGAAGATATATAATATATCGAAACATCATATGGACTGAATAAAGCTTCATTTCACAGTAACTGATTTTCTTTAATGAAAGAAAATTTTCAATAAAATCTAAACAAGGCTCTATAAGATATAAAGAACACACAACTTTGCAGCCTCAAGGAACGGTCATTCTGAATACCCTCACCACCATGCAAGACTCAACACCGTTTCAGATTGCACATCAAGGTTCCTGTAGCATCAAACCGGCATAAAGTGCTCCAGGAAAATTATGGCTTGAATGAAGCAATGTTTATGTAGATTATCCACTCATGAACTAGCAACGAATCAGAACCCAGATAATTGACTTGCTCATCTAAACATAATGGAACGTTTTCTAGTGAAACTCGACTAGTCAGACAGCTTAGCACTGACTACTAAATTCAAGATGCAGCACAAATTATCAAAAGTTCCATGAAGGCATCATTCGATTCAACCTACAATTAAAGGCAATCACATAGGCCAGGATTGTGGCTGCAGTTCCAATAGATAAGCCGGTTTTTGGTGGAATATACAAATATCCTTTAAGATTTAGAATGAACTGCCAAAGATAATTTGCTGATTTTGGTCTACAGAGAAAATATTGTACAGCTTGGAAGGAGTTACAATAGAGGACAAAATACTCATACTCAGGTAATTATGAGGGAAAATACTTAAATCATACGACTTTGCATATCAGGGCGTTAATAGTATGCTGGCAAACGCCATACAACATCTATTTTGGCCAGTACTAGATGTAATTATTTACCAGACATGAGCCGAATACACAGTTTGCAACGGAATGGCCTCAGCACGACTCAGGGAAACCTTAATTTCACAGTCGAATCCTCATTCCAGAAAACGGTGACAGATTTCTTCGCCTTATGAAGAAAAAACTACATGGTATATGGAGATCGGTATACGGAATGGATAGAACTGTCCTTCATGTCCTCTGGGAATGTGAGAGCCGTATGTGATTGGTTCTGAATGTACCAGAAGAAACACCATTTTACAGGGAATCACCATTCGATTCGCAGGAGCATAATGAGTTCTTTGATAACTGGAGCATAAGAAAGTGCACATTGTCAGTATACCCTCCTCAGAGCAACCGATGGGTAGAACTAGTTGGCAAAACTGCTAAGAAAATACTAACAGACAACACTGACAGCTATCGCTGCCCATGTCAGAATCATGTAGCCAGATCATGACTGACACACTGGAACACCCTTATTCAAGACTTGGTCATCACTCTAGCAATGGCTGAGTGATAAAGGAGCATCTTCCAGTTCTCCAAGACAAACCGTGGCATGAAATAAGCCGGTATAGGGAAAACAAGAGATCTTAGAAGGAGAGGTACTATAACAAACACGGTTGCACACTTCAGTAACTGAAATTTGATAAACCAGTTCAAATGCAGAACCATGTCGATGGGTAAAAACTTGGAGAGTGGTTGAGGCACTAGGAAACAGTCAATAACACGTACGCATCGATTGGAGCAACTATATGATCCTACGCAACCACTGATTTCTCTGAAGAACAGACCCAGTAATACACGTCGCTTACTACTTTATAGCCGAAGCTTCCCTGCGACACTGGAAACATTGGACGACTTAACAATACCTGTTACTCGGTACCAACAACCGATAGAGCGATCGACACCTATGAGGACAGAACAATACTACTAGCTCAAAATCTAAGATACTGCAATAGCGGATATGGAAGTGGAAGATGCAGATAGCTCGGGCGGAAGAGAAGTCTACACACTGATGGAGGTTGATAACTAATATCAAAATCAACCACAACCAGACCAGGGTTCATATCGCAGCGCGAGAATATCGTGACCACCCAGATACCAGTCTCCACCGATGCGGTGTATGTTACACGGATACTCTAGAACGTCCCAGAAAGTGACCACAAACCAAACGTTATGTGATCTTTTAAGAGGAAGAGGTATTTAGAGTAATACATAAAGCCGACCGTCAGGATTGAACCCATAACGTTAGCTTACAGTGCTTGGACCTTGACACAAACAACCTAGAAAGTAATTCACAACTATTAGGACAAATCAGGTTACAGGATTGCTGTAACAATGTGAACTACTTGGCATATTAGACTGGCCCACACACATGAACGTCGATAGCAAGTAAGTGTGCCCATATAAGCAGACAAGCCGCCTGCCTTGATATTGGCTGGCAAAAGTCTCTTTGACACTTTACAATAAGAATAAAACATTGTGGAATCAATTTGACACTTACCGGCATAAAGAGCTCCAGATAGTTGATAGAAAAATTATTGATTGAATGAAGCAAAATTGTTATATTAGATTATCCACTCATGGACTAGCAACCAATTGAAATAAAATTAAAGAATTGACTTGCCCATTATAGAATTTGATACTTAGGGCTCAACTATACGACCAGTTGAACAGCAAGATAAGTAAAGACTCAAGTAACCAAAAAGCCAGTTTCTATGGAAGCTAGACTGCTCCACTATGCCAAGTTGGGCAAGTCCAATATATGAATTCTGATTGGCTGCCAGTCTGAGAGTGAATAATTATATATATATATATTTTGAACATAGTCCACCCCAAACAAGGCAGGCCGCCACTGTAGACGTAAGGGGCTACTGAGAAAAAGGGTGAAAGTTTTTTTTTGGGGGAGTCAACCTAAATTGGGAGCTGTGCAGCAAGTTGTCTGTTTACATTAGTTTTACATTTCTGCAATGTCAGTACCGTAAGGAAAACAGGGAGCAGGAAGGGAGTTCTAGAGTCCAGCAGCACAGGGAAAGAAGCTTTTGAAGTAGAAGGCTCTTCGTCATCTGGAGACCTCCACAGTGAATGGATGGAATTTGGCAGATTGCCGGGTTGGTCTAGTGAATTTACATCGTGGGGGTACCAGAGCAGCAAGCTCATCAGAACACAATCCATATATATAATGGACCGTCCCAGCCTTTTTATAAACCAACTTTCTAGGCTTCTATCTACAT
>OY744532.1:88047881-88062881 GCA_963556195.1 Sepiola atlantica
ACGTATACGTACGTAGATGAAAAACACAGAATGTTCAAGACAAATTTGATAATTTTTTTATATTCTTTCATTTCAGAAGCATTTTAAGTATTTATTAGCAGCAAAGTTTAATGGATAGCGGTTTCTGTGTCCTATTGGTGGATTTCAGAGCTGTAGACTATAGATGACTGAAAAGCACCGCAATATTGAGAGAGAGGGAGAGAGAGTGACCTACATCATGAGGATTCGTGCTAGATTGAAAACCTTAGAAAACATAAAGTGCTTCGTTAATATATTGAAGGCCGTTAGATGTGAGCTAAAGAATTGCAACATGTGGAAACAGTGGCTAGCAGGAAGAATCATAGCAGATACTCTGACTGTGTACGCACAACGAAATTCATCTCGAAGTTGCAAATAAAGTGTGGCAAGACTTGGGTGTCTGAGTGACGACTATGAACAAAGCGCTGAACGAGGATCTTCTCTACGCCTTATACAAGAGTCACAAGGGCAAACTACTCACTGACAAGCTCAAGAGAACTTTCTTCTAAAAGCAACAAGACTCTAGAATGAGGTCAAACACCCAGTAGAGTTCTGATTTATCTGATGATTATTTGTAAACCATGCAGAACAAGAAGGGGCTAACCTCAGTCTGAATGAATGGAAACCAAGTTCCCTCAAACTGTGATCGTCTTAGGGTTAGGGTTAGGGTCTTTGGTGTGTTTCCAGCGAAAGCCATGGCATGCCATCCACATCTTCGAAAAAAAAAAAAATCAGACTCAATTCAAATGGCTATCTTGAGTTCCCACCCACTGTTGTCAAATACTCAGTGGAGAGGGTGGTGTGGGAAAACCATACCTGTGGCAACAGGACTCATCTCCGTGTACCCCCTCCCCAGGGAAAATCTAAAATGGCTGTCCGAGAACCGCGACTTCACCAGTCCTAATATCTTCCTCCCACAACTTGCTTGATTGCAACTATATGACCTATTATGGCGCAGTTGAGTTAGACACCAACCATACCACCTGCAACATGGTGGAGGTTCAGGCAACTTATTCGAATGAGCTGTATCCTGCAAATGATCTCCTAAGAGACACGATTATTATAGGTCAAACTATGACGTTTTTTTTTATTTTCCAAAAAGTGTTAAATTTTTCTCGAACACTTATGTATGAGTTGGACATGGTAATATAATATAATATAATATAATAGATAACGTGATTACCTTTTTTGATTTACTTTCTTGATTTATTTATTAATTGAAACCATCGTAGAAATGTATATATATATATATATATATATATATATATAAAATAATAACCTCCCTTTTTTAGATAATTTAATTAAATAGAGTTACGTACCTTTAGCCATACGATTTTTTTTATATATATATATTCATATTTTATATTTTTTTATTTTTTTATTTTATTTTATCTTCTCTTTCCTTCTCCTTCTTTTCCTCACTTCTAAATATAGAATCTCTTACATAACGGCTATTTCTCCGGTTTAAGCGTCTCACCGCCTCTTCATTTCAAATTCTTTGTGCATAGCGTTTCATAACGGGTAAAGACTGTTTTTTGAAGAATTCCATCATTTTACCATTTCAGACAGTGCTGACGAAGACGGAATTGGGGATTAAACCTTTTTCCAGTCAGAAACCACTGGTCCATATGTCCGATTAAAATCTGTATTTATAATATATATATATATATATATATATATATATATATATATATATATAAATTCTAATTATCCACAGGCACGTGTTTCAACGTGGCTTGATTTAGTGAGATTCGAAAACAGGACTCGAAAACTTGTTAGCAGTGGAAGATGTATATCGTATATAAATGTGGTCATTTTATTTATATTATTCTTTTTATAATATTGATAGTTGAACGTATTCAAATGTATTTTTATGAGGAATTATTTTATTTACCTCCTCTCCAGGAAGTTAGACACAAGGTCAGGTGTGGGTCTTGATGAAAGTGTTTATGTGGAACGAACTGGATTCGAACCTGGCACACCCAGGTGTTCAGTCCGTGTCGTTAACCACTTAGTCACTGTCAATTAGATCCGGGGTTCAATTCTTCAGACCAGTGGTACGGTTATTTTACCCATACTGACGAATCTAAAGTAACAAGAAACATATGTATGTCTGTAGATATGAACACTTTGAGAAAAATTAAATTGAAGGTTCAAATTTAGCCACGTTGTAAGTTTTCTCCTTCAGGAGATTGGAACACTGTCTGGATCTCATTATTTGTGTCTACAAATAAAAAACAAAAGACTTATTTTTCTCGCAATAGAAAGCGTGATCATCACAACGGCCTAGCAGTAAGAAGCCAAGGTTCAAAATACTTGGATCCAGGGTTCGAATCGCCCAATCGAGAGGACGTTTACATCATTTATACTGACGAGTGTAAGGTAATATGAAACACATAAGTTTATTGATATTAAAAATATTTATTAAAAAAATCATATATATATATATATATATATATATATATATAGGTCATACAGAAAAGTGTATTTTGATGACGATGCAGCTTTGGGGCAGGGAGCATAAGTACTATAGCATTTCATATGATAATTATGCTAGAATTGAAGTCTTGAACCATAAAAATTTGAAAGCCGTTTTCGAAATAGCAAAAGAAAAAAAAAACAACAGAAATGAATAGATAAGAGAGATGTCATTTACAAACCAGTAATTTTGATCGTCTCAATCAGGAGTTTCATGTTTTTTTTATAATTTCCAAGCTAAAGGCAATTAAATATTTCCACAATCCTAGTTGTTAGAGAAAGAGGAGTGAAACATTAAATAAAGAGAGTGAAAAAAGAGGAGTGAAAGATTAAATAAAGAGAGAGAAAAGCGAAAAGAAAATAAGGAGAAATTAAATTGATGAATATTGTTTGACATTTATCTTATGAAAAGGAAGACAAGAGATGGAAGAAAGAGCCGAATGAAGAGGAAGCCGAAAAAGAGTCAGAAGAAGGCAGAAGAAGAAGGCAAAGAAGAAGCTGAAGTAGAAGAAGAAGCCAAAGAAAAAGAAAACGAATCAGAAAAGGAAGCAGTCGAAGAAATTGAAGAAAAGGAAGAAGAAGAAGCTGAAGAAAAAGAAAAAGAAAAACAAGAAGAACAGAAGAAGAAGAAGAAACAGAAAAGAAGAGACAGAAGAAGGAAAAGAAGAAGAAGAAGAAAAAGAAGGAGAGCCAGAAGAAAAAGAAGAAAAAGAAGAAATAGAAGAAAAACAAGAAGAAAAACAAGAAAAGCAAGAAGAAAATGAAGAAAATGACGAAGAAGATGAAGAAAAAGAATAGACAGAAAAAGAAAAAGAAAAAGTAGAAAAAGAAGAAAAAGAAGAAAAAGAAGAAAAAGAAAAAGAGACAGAAGAAGAAAAAGAAGAAAAAAAAGAAGAAAAAGAAAAAGAAGAAAAAGAAGAGATCGAAGAAGAAAAAGAAAAAGAAGGAAAAGGAGAGGAAAAAGAAAAAGAAGAAAAAGAAGAGACAGAAGAAAAAAAAGAAAAAGAAAAAGAGACAGAAGAAAAAAAAGAGACAGAAGAAGAAGAAGAAGAAGAAGAAGAAGAAGAAGAAGGGAAAGAAGAAGCAGAAAAAAAAGAAGAAAAAAGAAAAAGAAGAAAAAAAGAAAAAGAAGAGACAGAAGAAGAAGAAGGAAAAGAAAAAGAAGAAAAAAAAAGGAAAAAGCAGAAGAAAAGAAGAAAAAAAGAAGAAAAAGAAGAAGAAGAAGAAGTCAAAGAAAAAGAAGTAGAATGTGATCATATTTGGGGAAATCTTTATAATATGCATTAATATTTTTGATGAGTTTTGTTTCCTTCAATTTTTGAACTTTTAGACCGGAATCACTATTGCTGCCATTGGTTTTCTTGTTTTTTTTTTTATAAGAATTCTTTTGAATTTTTCTAAGAATCTATATCTTTTGTTGCTAAGGTAATTTCACTGAGATTTTTTTTCCATTCTAATTTCCATTATACAATCATCAGAGTATATATAATTGCAAGATTTGAAAGGCAAAAGTCAAACACGTGTGTATAAGAACTCTTTGTAAACACAAATGGAGCACTCCCCGGTAGTTGAAAGTGTTTGAGATTTCACTTGCTAACGTCGTCTGTCAACTAGACGGTCGTAGGTTCGATCGTAGCTTGAAGTAGTGACCTGTAAAGCCACACCGAAGAGCTGTGATACAGCGAAACAGTCTGCTTGTGGATATAACTCCTCCCTTTCTTAGATTGCGAATTGGTCGTCAGTGATATCGCCAACTACTATTAGTGATAACACGAAGCTCTTTTTAAACACAAATTGAGCAATTTCCGGTTGTTAACAGTGTTTATATACGAATTGAGATTTCACTGACTAACAGCACGTGCTTGGTTAGTATCACCGACTTTCAACTTGATGGTCCTAGGTTCGATCCCAAATTAAAGTTATTGGGTGTTTGGAAAATCGATGACATAAATTCGGGATTATGTTCTATATATGTAAACAAGTCCGGAAACGCTTGCTTTCCGAATTATAGGCCATTGAAACAAATACTGACCGACATTCTTTTACATGTACAATTTGTATGAAAGTGCACTGTTATTTCTACATATGGGGTACATAAACACTATCCCTGCGACTCAATCACAGGGCCTGGTGTTTTCTTTTTGTTTTTTTTATGGAAATCGCTCCAGACAAAGCATGAAGACACTTGATGTAAAAAGCTAAAAAAGATACTACTTCATGGTCAAAAAACTAGCCAACGATAAGTTTTAGATGAATAGATTCCTACCTAGAAAACCGCAATTTTTCCCCCTTTGTCAGAAACATCGCTCATGGGATGTGAGGACTAAAGATAAAATAAGGGAAGTGAGAGTTACAAGGCTGCCGAAAGTAAACCCATGGTCAACTTTCTACTCTCCTCTGCCACATACACTAACAAAACCAGGAAAAAATGACAGCAAAGAAGTATAAAAGCCGTGGTGCTCAGAAGAATGTCGGCGCTTCTTATTTCAGATAACATAGCATATATTGGTAAATAAATAGAATCAGCACCAACCAAAGACCACACAGATAAAGAAATATTTCGAAATAGACCACAAAAAAGATTAATGGAATGCTATTATAAAAGCAACCTCCACACAAAAAAGGCTCCTTTACACATATAGAAGTAATACTATCGATTTTCCAAACACCATGTATGTATATATATATATATATATATATATATATATATTGAAGCCCCTTTAAAGATGTAATAGTCTTATAAGTAAAGCACCGTGAAAGTTTGTTGTCATCGGCAATAAAGCGAGTTTCGTGCGAGTGTTGAACACTGTAGGCAGCAATGACACTTCCGCCTGCCTCTCCGGGTAAGTGTATCTCAATTTCAATTACTGTCTGTGTCAATTGCCGACAGCCGTGTGGTCCTGAGAGTTTGTCTCGTGATTCTAGCCTGAATCGATCCCATGCGACTACCTACAACCACCACTCTTGCATTGATGAGGGTAAAAAATCTGAAACGATATCGTCTGTAGATGAAAAAGAACACTTTAATATTTTAAAAATAATTATAGCGTATATATATATATATATACATATATATATACATATATATATATATATATATATATATATATATATACCTTTTTTAGGCAGCAAGCTTTTTGAAAAGAATAGGATGAAACACCAGCAGCAGAAGAGAGCAGCGAGAAAGAGACGGAATGTGACACTTCCAGCACATGGAGGAAACATGGAACACCTAAGATGACAAGCGTGCAACTTAGTAACTATGTCATGTGCAGCTTTGTTGAATCACCAACGAGTGCATGTTTTACAAAATCAAGCACGGGCAAGAGGTGGCTTCATTTATGGCATCTTTTCAGATCATCACAACACCTGCCAGATCTATGGTATGGTCTGCTAAAATCTGGCAGACTTGAAGAGCCACATCCGCACCTCTCACTGGGAACGTTCACACTAATATCACATCGATATGCCAAAAGTGGTCATATTCGAAATTGAATAGACAGCCACCATATATATATACAGGGTGTTCGGAAATTCGATAGCGTAACTTCGGGATTATGTTTCTGAGTTATAGGCCATTGAAACAAATATGGTAGGATAACAGGTAAAGTAAGGCTGGGCCCCGAGTTGCCACACACATACACAAAACCATGAAAATATGCCACCAAACAAGTATAAAAGCCATGGGGCTGAGAAGAAAGATAGACTATTTATGGAGTGCTATTACAAAGCAACCCACACACAAAGAGGCTCCTTTGCACATATAGAATATAATAGCAACTTATGTTATCGATTGTCGAATAACCCTGTATATACAATGCAGAACACTAGGTAATTCAATACATACAATCAGAAGCAGCTGATTTGAAGTATTATATAAAAACTGAGAATTGCTTGTGATCGATTGATATAAAATATTCTAATGCCAGCACTCTTTCACCGTTTTGAAGCTTTTTCTGCGTCCTTACTCATAAGTCTATACAGGTTTAGATGCTTCCTCATGGATTCTGCCGACGCAACGTGCTCATTGATATATATATATCATAGATATACACCGGCGTTACTTTCCTCATCTTCTCATCCTGGGTTTACACAGCCTAAAACACAGCCCGCATTACCAGAGGCGCCACATTTAAGTCGAACCCTAACCTAGTTAGACAATATTGTTGTCCTTTAAATATCACCGTTTCGTACGGCCACAGATATCTTTCAACGTGGATCTGCAGATATGCCTTTCTGGGGTCGGGACTGAATACATCTGTTCCTTGCTGTCTTTGTTCTCGCATTTTTATTTGAATGCATCAACATAGGTGTTTTATTCACAATATTCTATTAGAGGAGGCACGTTATTCTTATTGACCTGCAGTATGGCTATTAGTGGTATTAATCCTATGGGTGGGTCAAACTCCTCCTCATTATGCGGCAGCAACCATCCGTTGTTTATCCAGGTCTGCAACGCGCGTTCATAATCATTAGACATCGGATATTAGAAATCCGAGTTTCCAGTTTTTCTGGTGCACCATCCGCTGACAATTCTATGCTTCAACCCATACTCCCTTCCGCTTATCAAATTTTGCAACAAAATCAGCTTCATCAAAATCAAGAGATTTCCTTGCATAACCAGCACATAGATGGCAACAACGTTTCCAGTCTCTGTACGAATCCTAATAGTGTCATTTTTGCAGCAGGCCTGTGTGACGCTAGTCAATGTAGTTACTGCCATCTTCTGCTGTGCCTACAACTGACATAGATTTGCACTCAAAATTTAACGTGAGCACACTATGTCAAAGAGAGGCAAGCATGGTGCATCATCAACATAGACTGTAATGATAGGTAGCACCAAGTTCACATTCTGACTGGAGGAAAAAACTGGCGCAGATGTCTCGTTCCCAACTTCTTTTCTCGGATAATCTCTAACCAGATGACCTGTCTTGTTGCACCGATAACAGTGTTGATGGGTGGTCTGCCTCCTCTGTACAGTCTTTCACGAAATGACTTGGGCCATATCGTCCCATGCTCACAGGTGGTTAAGTGATTCTGGCAGGCTGTGACGCAGCTACGATTGGTTCCTCCATTTCAACATTGTTTTACATCAATGCTCGAGCTCAAGACAGCAGCTCATGTCAGGTCAGATCATCCACTCTGGAGGAGGACTGTCCCAATCTTTTCACACGGTCAAGAAGCCATCATACAAACATGCACATCATCACATGATCAAGTATTCCTCCAAATAGAACTGACATCTTCTTCAAATCTGCAAAATCCACATCTATGGTCTTACTCGGACACAACACATGCTTCTTGAACTTCTCATATGTCATAGTTCGGTCATTGGCAAAGGCAGTAATTAGGGCTTTTTTAATTCGTGCTGCATCAGATTTCTCTTCTTTAGTCAGTTATTGGTAAACTGCAAACACCCCCACCCTTGTTAACCGTAGTGGGATGACATGATCAAGTTTCTTCACTCCAGATAAGTCACACACTAATTCCACTTTCTCAATCCATTCAACTACTACTCAAGAATGATCTTTCAATCGAAACGGCTGTCCATTTTAGGCCGAAATATCTTCCTGTAATCCTACCATGAAATTAAAAGAAACTCCTCTTCAACAACACCGCAATGAACAACTACAAATCTCAACTCCAATGTTATCTCTCAGCCATCAAAAATTCAACTGTCCGCCTTCCATTCTAGTCTTTCCACATATGCTAATTAGTTGCAACTACACAATTTTACATCTGCAAAGAGAAGCCCCCTCCCACTCTGGCGAGTGAACAGTCACGACATGCAAAGCATCACATTCTCTTCTCAGCCGGTAGGTGTTTCACTTAATTGCCACGAATCCATATTCCAATTTTGATCCAAATCCATTACATGATTTTGATTCTAGAAAATGTCTAAACTTTAAAACTAAAACTGAAGGGGTCTTAAGAATAAATTGAAGTTAATGGAATTTGCTAAATTTGTGTCGAATACCTATAGATCAAATTTAATGCCAATCCGAAATATTTGAATTTGGGAGGTTGTGCCTTTAAAATTCTCCAAAGAAACTGAAATTTGGGAATATTTATTGATTGATTTTTAATAACTATTGTTAAAACTTCACAAAAATTCAGAGGTATATGAATTTTTGTGAAGGGCTTCCATCCCTTTGCCTTAAACTCAATTAAACTAAATATAGCCCACCTTATTCCCCCTTATGCCTAAAAAAAGCTGAGTTCTAAAATTCATATTGATCTTTCTATTAGTTTAGGAGTGAATCCTGTACTAACAAACATATACAGATACCTAACTTTATATAAAAAAGATAACATATATATATATATATATATATATATATAATTATACATAATTATATAAATATTTGTTTATCTACATACGTATACGCTTCATCTTTTCGGGAATCGTCAGTGTAGAGATAAATATTCATAACAGTTGCAGAATTCGATATCTTGGAACATGAGTCATGTTTTGAGTCAAATTCAAACGTCTTAATCAACTCGGCCACTATGAAAATCTGATAAATCGCTGAGAGTTTAGGCATCTGTTGTCAACAGTGTTTAACTAATGAAGGAACACGCATTAAAGCTACGATGACGGCCGTGTTAATACTACTCACTACAGTGTGCAGCCAAGATGGGGGGCAACAAATAATTACATAAATATTTATAATAAGAAATGTTGTCCTTGTTTTAGAAAGCATTGTTCATATGGTAATATTGATTATTAAAAATAATAATGAGCAATTACAACGCCATACAATGCATTTTAGTTTTATTAACTTCTTTTTTTTATAATTTAATTTTCGAAGATATACTTCATCATCAGAATTTCTGAATTTCAAAAAAAAGATATATTAAATACTTTTTTTTTTAGTCCTCATCGTTTTTGGTGTTGTCGGTTCGGTGTTGATGAAACGAATATGGATGAGCGTCTTTTTTGGATGGCACGTGGCGGTGCAAATTGTAATAAGAAATGTTGTCCTTGTTTTAAAAAGCATTGTTTATATGGTATTATTAATTATTAAAAAATAATAAGTAATTAGAACCCCATACAATGCATTTTAGTTTTATTAACTTCTTTTTTTCCATTCTTTATCTACATATATATATATATATATATATATATATATATATATATATACAATAGTTATTTAAAAAAAAAAATCTAATCTTTTATTTTTGTCAAAAAGGTCGTTAGAGCCCAATTAAAATAATCCGGACCTCGAAAAATACAACCCCTACGGCCTGGACGTGATCCAACCTACTCAGCATATCAGTCCGACACGAACTGATGAACTTTCTGTGATTTTGCTTATTTTATTAACAAACAATTCAGCAATTATTCTTCTATAACTGTAATTTTGACTTTGTTCTCCCACACTCATGATAGGCCATTCATAGTGGCTCTTTATTATTATCTTTCTGTTAATGTTATGCCAACTATTATCTTTCTGTTAATGTTATCCCCACTATTATCTTTCTGTTAATGTTATGTCCACTATTATCTTTCTGTTAATGTTATCCCCACTATTATCTTTCTGTTAATGGTGTGCACACTATTATCTTTCTGTTAATGTTATGCCCACTATTATCTTTCTGTTAATGGTGTGCACACAATTATCTTTCTGTTAATATTATCCCCACTATTATCTTTCTGTTAATGGTGTGCACACTATTATCTTTCTGTTAATGTTATGCCCACTATTATCTTTCTGTTAATGTTATGCCCACTATTATCTTTCTGTTAATGTTATGCCCACTATTATCTTTCTGTTAATATTATCCCCACTATTATATTTCTGTTAATGTTATGCCCACTATTATCTTTCTGTTAATGTTATGCCCACTATTATCTTTCTGTTAATATTATCCCCACTATTATCTTTCTGTTAATGTTATGCCCACTATTATCTTTCTGTTAATGTTATGCCCACTATTATCTTTCTGTTAATGTTATGCCCACTATTATCTTTCTGTTAATGTTATGCCCACTATTATCTTTCTGTTAATGTTATGCACACTATTATCTTTCTGTTAATGTTATGCCCACTATTATCTTTCTGTTAATGTTATGCCCACTATCATCTTTCTGTTAATGTTATGCCCACTATCATCTTTCTGTTAATGTTATGCCCACTATTATCTTTCTGTTAATGTTATGCCCACTATTATCTTTCTGTTAATGTAATGCCCACTATTATCTTTCTGTTAATGTTATCCCCACTATTATCTTTCTGTTAATGTTATGCCCACTATTATCTTTCTGTTAATGTTATGCCCACTATTATCTTTCTGTTAATGTTATGCCCACTATTATCTTTCTGTTAATGTTATGCCCACTATTATCTTTCTGTTAATGTTATGCCCACTATTATCTTTCTGTTAATGTTATGCCCACTATTATCTTTCTGTTAATGTTATGCCCACTATTATCTTTCTGTTAATGTTATCCCCACTATTATCTTTCTGTTTATGTTATGCCCACTATTATCTTTCTGTTAATATTATCCCCACTATTATCTTTCTGTTAATGTTATGCCCACTATTATGTTTCTGTTAATATTATGCCCACTATTATCTTTCTGTTAATGTTATGCCCACTATTATCTTTCTGTTAATTTTATGCTCACTTATCTTTCTGTTAAATCATGCCTACTTATATTTGCAACTTTATTATTTGTATTAGTTCATGGCTGCAAATACTGTAGTTGCTCTTTTATAAGTACATTATTGATGTGACATCACGATGCAAATGTGTTCCATAATACACCATATGATGTTATTTATTGTGGGGAACTTTTCCATACTGGCTGCTTCACCCTAACTAAACTTGTATATCAGATTTGCAGTCCTTGCAACTCGATAATTCGTGCCAAAAACTTAAGGGGGCGTATAGGATTGTAGTTTCGTAGAGTATTATGTATTAGAATATTACCTAATGTTTCTCATTTGTAATCTCATATTTCTATTTGCTATTCAGATTCACTAATAAAGTAGTCAGACATTTCGCCCTGACAAAGAGTAATTTGTGCCTACTTATTTATTGATGAATATATAAATAATTTTGATTTTTGCTTTTCATATATATATATATATATATAGGAAATGAAAAAGGAAAAACCAGAAGATGTTTTTTTATGTATTCATCCACGTTTCGTCTTTATTTGTAAGACTTCCTCACAACCATGCACATTCATTTCATTCCCTGCCACTGACTTCTCTCAACCCAGACCTCGTTTCTGCGCTCCCAGTAGTGGCTACTACTTCTTCTCATCAGCCCATCATGTCAACCCAATATTTTCATGTACTTGCATGACATTCTTCTTAAAATTATCATCTTGAGGACTTCTTACAAATAAAGACGAAATGTTGGTTTTTCCTTTTTCATTTCCTATAACGTCGGATTACCCTCATCCTCTCTTTCTTATATATATATATATATATATATATATATATAATAATAAATACACATTCATATATATATTAAATACACATACATATCTTTATATATATATATATATAATAAATACACATACATATCTTTACATATATATATATATATAATAAATACACATACATATCTTTACATATATATATGTATATATATATATATACAAAGCAAAAAACAAAGTTATTTGTAGCTCCTAGAAAACCCTCTAGATGGGCACTGTAAGTGTAGTATTAACACAGCATGACGTCGCTGTTCGAACGCTCTTATGACGTCAAGCAGTCGAATAAAGTGTTAAAATTATTACTGTTTATTCGCTATTCAGCGGTGGCCCAGTGGTTCTAGATGTCGAGATTTTAGTTATAAAATACTCGGAGTCCGGGGTTTCGAATCGCATAGTAGTGAATAGTTATATCTCTATGCCGATGAGTCCCGATTATAAAGGACGAAACGTATACGTACATAGATAACAAACAAAACATATATATATATATATATATAGATATATATATATATATATATATATATATATATATATATATATATATATATTATATATATGGAAAGTGAAAAAAGGAAAACGAAAAATATTATTTATGTATTCATCAACGTTTAGTCTTTATTTCAAGACTTCCTCGGGATGGTTGGTCAATAACTACGACCAATACCAATTTTTTTTTAGTTATATTAAGTTATACATTTTAAAAGGGATAGGGGCGTGCACGTCAATAATACGTAAATCCTAAACTATTGAATGTATCATTATAAATTATGGAATATGTATTATAGGCAACGAGGTGAGTAACATAGGAACATTATTTATTTTTGCTATTTAGCGATGTGCCATCATACCATACGTGACCTTCGTAAACTATTGCTGGTGCACTGAAAATTGACGTCATGCTGTTAGGTAGCAAGCGATATCTGTTAGACTGTCAGTATTGAATGAGAGTCTTTAAGAAAGCATTAGAAAACTTTAAAAGTTGAATTTTAAAAAGAAAAGAAAGGATAAAAAAATATTAATTAATTAAATATTAAACAATTACAAGATCAATATGTAATTATTTAAGAGAAATTACCTCCGTCATATCTCTATATGTAGTGTGTAACCGTTCCCTTGGAAGGGTCTTGTTTATCTACTTAGTACCGACCACTCTGACGTCAGCAGAAAAACAAGATTCAGTGAAATGGCCTTCTCTTTACGACGGCTTTGACCATACCCATCAATAAAAAGAAAAAAAACATTACATTTTAAAACTAATGCTATATTGATTGCTTATAACCGTCTTGGGACGGATATTTTTCTAGCATATATATATATATATATTTATAATATATATATTTTTATAGTATATATATATTTTTATAGTATATATATACAGGGTGTTTCAAAAGTCTTAGGAACATTACAAATGCGTATATCTCATGAACTATTCCAAGTAGAAAAATGAAACTGGTGCCATTTTAAAGCTTGCTTAATCAAGTTTTTGGTCATACTGATGATTTTCGTGTTATCTTTCCAGGTGCAGTAATGGCGTTCTCTAAACAAGACAAGGCATTTTGCGTCCTCCAATTTGCAAAGACTGAATCGTGGACATGTGTTCAGCGTGCATTTCGCAGGAAATTTAAAAAAGAAGCCCCTGAAAGGAAATCCATTGTCAGATGGCATGCTAAATTTGTGAAAGATGGGTGTTTGTGCCCAAGTAAGCGAACAGGTCGCCCTTCAACTTCAGAAGATGCAGTTGAGCAAGTTCGGACAGCCTTTCAGCGGAACCCCCGTAAATCAGTGAGAAGAGCCAGCAGGGAACTTCAGCTTGCTCCAACAACTGTCTGGCGTGTCTTAAGGAAACGACTGCAAATGGTACCTTACAAGCTCAAGTTGGTCCAAAGGTTGAAGGACACTGATAAGCCACTTCGCCGTGACTTTTGCATTGCAATGCAAGAGAAGTTGGAAGATAACGGCTTTGATGACCGGCTTGTTTTTAGCAATGAGGCGACCTTCCATCTGAATGGCAAAGTTAACAAGCATAACACTCGCATATGGGGTACTGAGAATCCTCGTGAACTTCTTGAGCACGAGCGAGATTCACCAAAAGTGAACGTGTTTTGTGCAATTTCCAAGAAAGGTGTCTATGGACCGTTCTTTTTTGAAGAGGAAACTATCACTGGTGAATCCTATCTCAACATGCTGGAAGACTGGTTAATGGCTCAGTTGAAACAAGCAGAATCTGATGACTTCATTTTTCAACAAGATGGTGCACCACCACACTGGAGTCTTAGAGTAAGGCAGTTTCTAAACACAAGGCTGCTTGGTAGATGGATTAGGAGATCTGGGCGAGGTGATGACGTTCTCATGCCCTGGCCTCCTAGGTCTCCAGATCTTACCCCGTGTGACTTTTTCCTTTGGGGCTTTGTCAAGCAACAAGTCTATGTGCTGCCCCTTCCAAGAGATATTGACGAACTAAAGGCTCGAGTAACGGCAGTTGTGGAAACCATTGACGTCAAGATGCTGGAACCCGTTTGGCAGGAAATAGACTATCGACTAGATGTCTGCCGTGTGACGAATGGTGCTCATATTGAGCAACTTTGAAGATTCCCCACAAAACTTGAACCTTTAACCTTTCCAACGGTACCAATTTCATTTTTCAACTCCTAATAGTTTTTGAGTTATTAAAAATCGTTATGTTCCCAAGACTTTTGAAACACGCTGTATATATATATATATATACTATAAAAATATATATATATATACTATAAAAAAAAATATATATATATATATACTATAAAAATATATATATATATATATATACTATAAAAATATATATATATATATATATATACTATAAATATATATATATATACTATAAATATATATATATATATATATATATACTATAAATATATATATATATACACTAAATATATATATATATATATACTATAAATATATATACTATAAATATATATATATATACACTAAATATATATATATATATATATACAATAAATATATATATATATACACTAAATATATATATATATATATATATACT
>OY744532.1:88070381-88120381 GCA_963556195.1 Sepiola atlantica
ATAATCCGCAGGAAAATGCCGAAACGCTTATCCAATCAGATCGAAGCAGCCAACAATGGCGAAAAAATATTGTGGAAAATGCAATATTGTTTTGCGAATTCAAAGTGTACATTTTGTATTTTATTCAAATAAGTACTATTTCAATGATTTCAACTCTAGTTTTTTTGATTCTCTAGCCACTGAAACTAATATTTATTTATAACCTTTCTTGTTTTGTTTTGACTTTTTCAATAGGCATTTTTCTTTCGTCCAGTTCTGGAAATTAACCTTAAACCGACAAAAAATCTGCAAAAAAAACAACCTAACCTAACCCTAACAAAAAAACAAAAACAACATAACCCTAACAAAAAACACCAACCCAACCCTAACAAAAAAACAACAACTAAGCTTTAACCTAGTCAATAAAAAAATGGTTTGCTATCAGTGCTTACATTACATTTTCTTCGTTAAAAAAATAAATATTTTTTCATGAAACTTACCATACGACGACTGTTTTCTTCTTCAGTTAAACGTTTTTTTCCTTACTTTTTAAAGTTTGCTAGCGTTTTACAGTTTTCCAGCGTTTTCGGCAAAAAAATCACGAAGTTTTCGTTCAGCACCTTCCGGCGGTTTATGTAACCTGCTGGAATACGCCGACGAAACGTCGGTTGTAGTGCGGTCCGTAAACTGCAGAAGTACCAATAATAAATATGAGTGCGGTGGAGACTTACCATGATGGGGGCGTTTATATATCTTGCTGTGGAGGACAGAATCGTGTAAAACGAATCTCGTCGACGCCATATTGGATTGACGAGGTACATGCATCATCAACCAAACCGAGGCCAATGAAGGCGGCAGATTTATGTTTCTCACGCGAGATTTTAGTCTAATGATGAGGCATAAAAAGACCTAATCTTTTGTTGCCGGGCAGTTGGATTTTGAGACGCATTCTGATCGGATAGGCGATTGTAAAAAAGCTCTTTTCTTTTAGTGTGTTTACGCTAGAATCCCATGTGAAACATTGTTTCAGCATTCGTGTTTGTAGCCAATTGGAAGAGACTGCTTACTTCTTTGTTTCTTTTCTCTCAATCTTTCTTCCATAACGTATATTTATTTAGAAGGATACGTATGTTCGAAGCTGTCACAATGTATTATTTAATTCACAATTACATATTGATACATATTGAATTCAGTTGTCAATACTCAGCTATCTGTCCAGCCAGGGGAGTTCAGCTGAATAAACTGAGAGCGAAGCCTAGAATGTTGGTTTTTAAGAAGGCTAGGATGTTTTATTATGCCTAGATGGGAAAATCTATTCAGTGAAATTTGATTGGCTGCTAGTCCATGAGTGGGTAATCTACTATATAAATAACAATTTCCCTATTAACTATTTGGAGCTCTTGTGCTGGTAAGTATTTATTTGATTCCACGAATTATAAAGCAGAAACGATAATACAAGGTGATCACAAGGATGATGTTACCTGAAACCTGTGGTTTTAATTGGCTGATATTTCGAGCAACAGCTTCTTGACTAGGGGCTTGCAATTATTGATTAAAACAAAGCATGACGTGATATTTAAATAGTAAATAAGTTAAATTATAAACCATTCATCCGCTATTGAAGCGATGGAAATTGTTTATTTTGGTTCAACTTATGACAACATAATTGGTGTCAAACGGCGACTGGCAATATTAAGCTTTGTTTTAAAATATTTTGAGGTTTTATATCATATATACAGCGAGGGAAAAGTAACAGCTGCGAATTTTGAATAACCGGAACGGAGACTCAAAACGAAAAAAATAGTGAAAGATGGTTTTTAATATATGAACTTTTACAGTTAAGTTTGAGTTTCTGCACGACGTTGGATTGACCATATGACATGCGGAGGGGTGGTGTTTTTGCTTCTGCAGTTAGAAAGCCACTAGCTGGCTGAAATTGAACAGAGAAAGATGTAGAATTTGAGGTCATAAGCCTATCTTATATTTTAGTTAGGGAATGGAGCCACAATGTTAGTTATACTATAATAAAGTATTTTTTCTTAAAGACAAAAATGTCTGTCATTTTTCTGTGCAGACATTGATTCCAGTTTACTTGCACAAAACCTGTGGGACACAGCACAACGAAAAAAACTACCCATAGATTAAGACAGCGATTTCTCAGAACAACACTGTTTCTTCTCTATATCAATGATCTTCCAGAGAATATTATAAAGAAAATTAACATCTATGCTGATGATACCATTCTCTATTCCAGTGTTGCTTCTCGCCCATCTCCCTCGGATCAGTTGAAATATGCAGCTGATCTTGAGATCAGCTGCCTATTTCCAAATTGACCTGGGTTGAGTTGTGGATTGGGGTATGAAATGGCTTGTTTCATTTCATCTAGTTAAGACTCAGCGCGTGTCTTTCAATCATAGGCATGTTCCTTTTCTTCCTGAGATTCACATGGATGGCTCTGCTCTTGAGGAGAAATCAACTCTGAAACTTTTTGGTTTTTCTCTCTCATCAAATCTTTCTTGGAGTTCATACATTAGATCCATTGCTCTTTCTGCTTCTCATAAAGTCGGTTCTCTCTATCGCTCCAAACACTTAGTTACACCTGAGGCTATTCCCTATTTTTAAAAATCTACAATCAGACCAGGTATGGAGTACTGTTGTCATATTTGGGCTGGGGAATCTTTGTCCCATTCGAGGGTTCTTGATAAGGTGCGGAAACGTATCTGTAATTTAATTGGACTTACCCTTTTTTCTTCTCTGCACTTTCTCTCTCACAGACGTGATGTTGCTAGTCTCAGTCTTTTCTATAAATACTATCATAGCATGTATTTTTTAGAATTGTGTGATCTACTCCCCACTTCTTTTGTTCCAGCTCGTTTGACTCGTATGCCTAGTTGTCTCTATAAATTCGCTGTGTTGATACTTCATTGTAATAGTTTCCTATTCCAGTAGCTTCTTTCCAAAAACTGCAGACTTGTGGAACTCTCTTCCTGCTGACTGTTTTCCTCCTACCTATAACCTTGGTCTTTTCAAGACGAAGGCCAATAGGCATCTTTCGTTCTAGTTAGCACCTTACATCAAGTGGCTTCCTGTCTTGTCTGGAGTGATTTCCATTAAAAGAATGCAGAGAGAAATTGCGGACCGACCGACCAATTACCCAAGTTTCCAACTAAACTGCATCAACACCAAAGTTCTTCTGATCTTTTAAACACAGCATGGACATAGAATGAGCGACAGAGCGACTAGTTTAAATGGATGTGGTCCTCGTGACATCGAATTACATTTAGTGACGAGGTACTCAGAATACAATACTATATATGACCGCATATGCTGACAAATACGACCACAAACTAAGCTTTCTAATAATCTTTCTGTAACATTTCCCCGAGATAACACCTCAAAACATTTTTAACAAAACTGAATAGTGTCAGTCACCGGTTGGCACCAATCATTGTGTTATAACTGGTATAAAAATAAATACAATTAGATACTTATTTATTCGTTATGGGTAATTTTTTTATATAATACACCGGCAACGCCGGATAACCCTGCTAGTCATTGCTAAATACACATAAACATGTTGTGTACATATAATAAAACAGAAAAAAGAAAGAAATGGTTCATAAAAATATTAATGGCACGCAATTTAATTTATTAATAAGAATCAGAAAATACAAAAAACGTTCAAGTTATTTATGGAGATTTCTTCTCAAATGTCCCTATGCAATAAATATTTAGTTTTAGAGAGGTGAAAGCAACTACAGTATTAGAAAATTAACTACATTTTGAGGCAGTCAAAACACCAGACTCGGAACTGTAGTTAAAATTGGAAAAACAAAAAAAACAAAACAAGGAAGTAGTTTATTTAGAACTAACTGATTGATTTCTTCTTTCTTTTCCTTTCGTTACGGTCACATTTAAAAGATAAATAATGTTATATCGAAATTACCAGAATATTATCTATATGAATAACTGAGAAAGATCTGGTTTCCTGTTATGAATGCAATGTTTATTATTTTATAATGTTTCAAGTATTTCAAGTAGCAAATATTGCGAAACGATAGCGAGCCAGCAAAGCCATCTGGTTCACTATAAAAGGGCGAAAATGAAAAGGAAGAATAAACAAGTTGTGAAGACAGTTTGAATAACAAATAGAGGAGGAGAGGAGGAGGAGGAGGAGAGGAGGAGTAGGCGGAGGAAACGGAGGAAGGAGTCTAACGTAACATAAAGAGAAGGCCCGCAAGCTTAATGATGTTACATTACACAGCAAAGAATTTTCCTCCCTTTCTCTCTCTCTCTCTCTCTCTCTCTCTCTCTCTTTATCAAAAACCAAACGGAACTTCCATGAACAAAGTTTCTTTCTTAGAACATCACATCTGTGGAACAAGTTACCTCAAGTCTACTTCCCAACGGACTACTGCTCGTGAATAATAATAAAAAAAACTCATACTGTCATCTCTGAACCCCATATAAGCATTTTAATCGATTTTTAACTATCTATACATATTAAATGTAATGTTCTCTAAGTATTAAATTCATAAATAATAATGAACATTTAACCGTTTGTATTATTTCATAACTCTGAAAAACACCCTTGCAGCAACGTACTTATGTAGAGGTAAAGATAGTTTTATTAAAAGATATTGGAGGGGAGGATTTTAAATAATTGTGCTTATAATATACAGACACTGGAGGGAAGGTACCAGTTGATAGGAATAAGAGTATTTGTAAATGAAGTAATTTTTCTATATATTATTTTTAAGAATATCAGTGTTTAATTAGGGTTAGGGTTAATAAGAAAATATTTTGTGCCAAAAAACGACTTTTGATTTAAATAATAATTGATATCTACATAAAATTTTAATTAAAATTGAAAATAACTAGAAATTAAACGTCTGAAAATAATGAGTAAGCACTGGAATGAAAGTACAATTTTATATGCTTAAAGGTATTTTGTAAATCAAGTAATTGGTCCAAGCAGAAAAATGCGTTTAAGTATAAGACATTGGAGCCCGTGTTTTTATGGTAAATGCCCTACTTTCTACTGCGGTAATAACATATCTTGTTCTAGTGCGAACCGGTGCATGCTGCTACTCTGATGAATATGCACCCTTCCTCTTGTAGTAAGCAAACAAAAAGCCCAAGCACTCATACTTAACAAATGATAGTGAACATTAGTGTGTAATGTTTTAGTAAGGTTGAGCTAAAACAAATAATTCTAGGGGACGTTTTATTATGTATATTCTAAGAACTAATAGGAAAGAAGATTGTGGATATTTATGCATTATTTATAATTTGAAAACGCAACTTTTGAAAAGGCTTTATTAGCTATGTAATTGCTGATAGGTGTAGTGATTAATACGAACTCAGCTAATAGGCGGTCTAATATGAAAAAGAGATCCTAATTAAATTTACATCATACTATTTCAGTTATGATGTTCTTAGTCGAAATATTAGGACTTATTACTGAGGGGTGGGTTAGTCACTCTTACTCCCACGCTAAAATTACTTATCAAAGAAAAAACGACCGAGCAGATAAAATATGAAAATTTGATGAATTCAGGCGAAATTGTTTTGTTTTTTACTTGAAGCACATACCAATAAGCGACTTAAATGCATACAAAAGATAATTATGTATGCAGCTTTTGTTTATAGAGCCATACCGATGAATGAAATAGGGGTAATTCTGACTTTATATATAATATATTAACAAAAAAGGAGAGGAAACCTTGAAAGAAATAAAAACGGTCCTTTGAAATTAATATGGCTTGTTCAAAATATTTCTTTGAGTACCTAAAATTGATTTTAATCAAATAGAATTCTTGTTTCAACTTACTATTGTTGTTCTTGGTAGAACGATAATTTTTGTGTCATTACTCTTTTTATAGACGACAAAGGCGAAGTTATATAAATAAGTTGAGGTCAGATCCTTGCTGTCACCCGAAGAAGACAAAAACAAAATAGAAGGAGTTGGCTGATGAATTCTTTTAGATGAAGATGATGCCACAGTGATAAATAGAGGTTCTTGCAGATGAATAAAGAAGGGTAAGATCGGGAATTTTAGGAAGTGGGCGAGACAGTGAGAGCCAGTTGTCAGTGAATAGTAGATGGACTGCCTTGACGGTTCATTGACACTGTGGAAAGTTTGGTTAAGAACACTGCCGCCAATTTCCGCCGAGTTTGTCAGAATATTATCTGGATCGTCTATCTCTTCGGTATAAAGGCTTCCATTCAAAGTTCTCTATGCAAATTCCCTGTTGTTGTTGGAAGACTCAGAGCCAGTCACCAGAGAATAGAAGAACGGAAGACTCTTGTTTGATTTGACCGGAGTCAAATGGCGATTGTTGTGATATAGTGGTTTATATAGTGATATAGTGGATGATTAAACTATGATGATAGTGGATTTGATGTGTGTGACGAGACCATATCGGTAGCATCCATGTTGGACCTCTATATCGTACTATCATGTCTCTAGAAAAAGCAGAATCCTCTTTTGATGTTCCTTGCAAAGAGCAGATAACCCTGACTCAATATCTCTTAACAAAGACAGATAATTTCAAGTTACAAACAAGTTCATCTCCGTTTTTACATAGAAATGTCTTTTGATGGAAGATAGCTTCCTATCTAACAGCGATATTTATGGGTTTTCGAAATAAATTCTGCCACCAAGAAATCCTTTTTCTTACTTTCTGACCTTTTGATTTGTCTAAAAAGAACATTTTCTTTTAACATAAATACATAATTTAACATTTGCGTGAAATATGAATATTAGAAGTTCATGAAAATCTTTTTCGGCAACAAAATTTAAGAAGACTATATTCGGAACATCAGGAAGTTTCTTCTGATAACCAGGGGTTTTACCCCGCCTAATAAACCGGTATCGTCCGGGCTTTTGGGTCTGGATTTACGCCGGTCTAGTGGGGGTTGCCGGTCCTGTGCAGTTCTAGGAGGTCCACCCTCCCAGGCTTTGCCTCCCCTCTTTGGGGAGGAGTAAGTTTATTGCTTACTGTCTGAGGCGCCCCTACCGGAGAATGCCAACGGGACTGCCCAGGCAATTTTTAAATGGCCAGAGTGCTCACCTCTCGAGCGCTGGCTTATATAATCCCACTTTCCCAACCTTGTGTCACATCTTACCTTGTGGGAGGTAGATAAATAAATTGGCAGGCCGAGAGCAGGCTCAGGGCGTTTCCGCAAATAATGGCATGGAAGGGCGCTCATAGCGATGTCAATACACGATGGTCCCAGGTGTGGCACGTCATTACTCGGATTCAGGTAGTTGAGGAAGTCTCGTATAGTGGTTCCACTCATCTCTGATCAAGAAGACCGGCTTAGTTTCATGGCATGCGGTTTAGCCTCTCTTTAAATGTTCATTGTCTTTTAAAACAGTAAGGCACCATGTTAGACTTTATATTTCATTTAAGACTATACAAGCACACCGTTGGCTGAAAATTGCCCCTGAAGCCGATATCATTTTATGAGTACGCCTTTAAAGTGTAATTTTTATATAAGAAAAAGAGAAGTTAATAATGAACCCCCTTTTGTATACAATTTTCATAGCTACTTCATGCTGGTAAACGACAATTTGATTCAACAGTTTTCATAACTCCAACAAAGTGGTCTCATTATTTGATAACTTCCTATATTGTTCCGTATTCTGAATACGGACAAAAAATGCAAAGTAGTGTCAGTATCACCATAAATGTTATTCTCTTATCAAATCCACATAGAATAAAATATATCAAAAGAGGGTCTTACACTTTGTCTTCTTATCTTCACAATAAAAAAAAGCTGTAATTTCCGCAGAGAATTGAGCTTCAAAATTATTTTTCACATTTTGTTCTGTTCAGAATTCACTTATGATTAAAAATGTATGTTGTTAAAATAACAAAAAACTTTCCAATTTCTTAGGTGTTTTGTATGTGGGTTCCATGCCATACTGCTCATTAAGGAACTTTTTAATTCTTGTTAAATACGTTTTATTTGTGGCTAATATATAGTCTAAAGAAGCTTTGAGTTATTTTAAACAAAAACAAAAAACAAAAAAAAGAAAAGGAAAATGCAGTTTAAATTCCCAGAGAAACTAACTAAATCCAAAATAGTGTAGACTTAACATTTGTTGGAAAATTCATAAATAAATAATATATAATAGTAAGTAAATGAAATAAAAAGGGGGATTAAGTATCTAACAGTGAAACAAAAGCAGGAGACCTTAACGTAAGCATCTAATATTAACACGGGGATCTTCAGCTGTTTACCATGTAACTGTTTCGGAGATTTAAAAACAGGACAGTTATATGCATGGCTCTCCAATGGTACAGATAAAACTACCATTTCCCCAATAATCAAGTGTCGAAATAATTCAGCTTAAAATGTTACTTATATATACATAAATAAATAATAATAAAATAATAATAATAATAATAATAATAATATACTACCCTTAAGACTACCGTGTGATATGGTAATTTGCATATCAAATAAAATTCTTTATATATATATATATATATATATATATATATATATATATATATATATATACATTTTAAATAAATAATATTAAATTATTTATTAGGTCTTTTGTATATTTGCATAATGGTAATAATATTAATGCTGAAATAAACTTTCTAATTTAAGGATGTACATGTGGGTTCCATGTCATACTGCTCATTAAGGAACTCTTTAATTCTTGTTAAATACGTTTTATTTGTGGCTAATATATATATATATATATTAATTTTAAATAAATAATGTTAAATTATTTTTATATACATACGCTAGCGTTTTGAGATAATCTCGGACGGTCGCACGGTTCGAACCCCTGCCACAGAATCAACCTAGACTCCTTAAGAAAGCGCTGTAACAAATAGGCCACAGGACATTACCACATTCAAGAAGGGAATTTTAGTTCTATTCATGCAAAAGGGCGACATATCAAGAAAGACTGACTAGAGATTCTACGAACGTTGTCGGAATATGCATTATAGCTACGTGTCAGTCTATTTTTAACTTCCCCGAACTTTAATCTTATTAAAAGGGCTTAATTTTAAATAAATAATATTAAATTATTTTTTACCTACATACGCTAGCGTTTCGAGCTTTCGCTCTCATCAGTGCAGAGATGATAATGTTATTTTGTCGGTCGGATTTTCAAAGGTTAGATCAAAATAACATAGTAGAAAGTAACGAAATAATATTCTAGTCTGAATCAATTATTGATATTTCATACATATTTCTAAGACTATATTTCATTCTGCTTCATTTTTTTCTTCTAATACTCATTCCGGCTAAGAAAACTGTTAGAGTAGAGACAGTTTGACTTATTCACCGAAACAGAACAAATAGATGTTATTATGTGTAATTATACTAAGTTCTCTTCCTTGAGCTCTTCAAAAATAAATATATATATATATATATATATATATATATATATATATATATTATAATATAAAATGAAGTAATAAAATAAGGTGTCAATCAAATTTTATTAGAATTCAAAGTTCAAGCAAAGTATCCTTAAGTCCTTAGCTCATGAGTTTTCAAAGATAATTCTTCTCTTCAGAGGACCATTACCGCAGTTATACTACTACAGGTAATAAAATTACGCTTTGAAAATATATAAAATTATATACACAATACATAAAAATACATAACATCAAACATATCAATCCAAAAACATACTTTTTGTTGAATCCATACAGTCCATCCAGGTCATACAAGTTGAGAAGCATAATCAGGAAAGACATTACTCCAGGTTACAAACAGCAGTCCATATACGTGAAATTGAAGGGGCCGGCAAAGTTATCCAGTCGCGAAATGTGTCCATATTCAATGTTAATGATAAATAAATCAATCAAAATAATACAAAAAGTCCAATCAAAGTTCCGAAATCCCGACATGTGCAACCCAAGTCAAATCAAAGTTCGAATATATATATATATATATATATATATATATATATATATATATTAATTGATCAAGTTCACATATGTTAATAAAGTGAACATAAAACAATTTATTTTCAAGAGTGCTCAATACCAAGTAGTGCATTTATAAAATTACATAAACAATATTATAGCTTTACGTCAATCAACCAACGTTTCGATGCTATGGTATCTTGTCAAAGACTGAATAAAAATAAAAACAAAATCAAGGGTGAAAATTGAGTCTCGCATTGGAACGTATCACCAGCAGAAATATATATATATATATATATATATATATATATATATTATGTGACTTCAAGTATGTCTGTATGTGCATATTTCTCGTTTACAATTTATTCTTTACCATTAATCGATTAGCGTAAATTACTGAAGCGAACTTTTTAAAAATGCTATTTCACAAAATAATTTAATTGGTCCCCCGATTTTATAAATCGGGGGACTTATGTTTTGAGGCATTTCCGTCCGTCCGGATTTTTCTCCGCAACCATCCATTGAATTTCTCTGAAATTTTGCATGAAGTTGTAACTTTGGTCAGGTTAGAAACTGACATTCTCCGATTTTTGAAAAACAATCTGGTTAGACCCCAGGGGGTCAAAAGGCCCCTAAATGGCAGAAAATGACATTATGTGCCCCATAACTTTTCATCCATCCATTCAATTTCTCTGAAACTTGGCCAAAATGTGGAGGCAATTGTTCCTAATAGAAAATAAGCATCGCTGACCTTGGAAAAAATCTGGTTCGCGCCCCCGGGAGGTCAAAAGCCCCTAAAATGGCAAAAGATAACCCTTTTCTCCCATAACGTTTGATCCATCCATTCAATTTTTCTGAAACTTGGCCAAAATGTAGAGGCAATAGTTCTGGATATAAAATGAGCATCCTTGACCTCAGAAATATTCTGGTTCGCGCCCCCAGGGGCTCAAAGGGGGGAGGGTCAAAATGCCCCAAATTGCCCAAATTTATTGCATTTTACACTCGCCACATCGAGTCACATACAGAGGGGGGCCACGCATGCGCGGCTTGTTATGACACTAAAATCACCAAAATTAATTTCCATTTCTCCATAAACAATTTTTGCTTTTACTACTTGGGAAAGCCAGTTAAGTACAACTAGTATATCTATATATTTATCTATCTATCTAGAAAGAGAGAGAGAGAGAGAGAGAGAGAGAGAGAGAGAGAGAGAGAGAGAGAGAGAGAGAGAGAGATAAAACAATTATTTCATATAGCTTAAATCGATGCTTCACTTTTCCAGAGCCAAGTGAAACTCAATATGCAAATCTTTAAATCGTTATTTAAAAAAATTAAATGGAGGTATATAGATCAAAGTTTGATTAAATGTCAGTTTCGAAGCAAAGAAAAGTTAACACATGTTTCTCACAGAATTCAAAACATACCCTGAACAAATGCTGCCAGTAAACTCCTGTCGCCAGATGTTTTTGTAAAATGAAAACCGTACACCATCAAAGCGAAACTTCATGCCAACAGTGTTCAAATGTTTATGAAAACAACAAAAAAATAACAATGGCGAAATTGGATTTATACTCTTCAAAAATGATTTCAAATCCCAGAAAACGTAGAATCGAATGTTCAGACAAAAATCGTTTGCACATCTCACCAGTTCACTGAGTAGACTTTTAAAAACCAATACAAGACTCAGTTAGGGTAACTGAGAAAGTATATAAAAAATAAACTCTTACATTTAGCATGCAACAACCGATACTTTCTTCCATTCTGTGGAGTATTAAAATTTGCTCCCAATTCTTTTCCACAAACTGAGCAGGGGAACTTCCCTCTTTCTGAGGACTTTCAAACACTACAACTATAGATCATCACTTTAGTCTTGGGAACATTCACTCTCAGACCTTTACTTTCCATAGCATTCCTCCAAGTCTTACTTAACAAGTAACCTTCGATTATTAACAATTAATCACAAAACTAAAAAAGCTAGAAAGATGAAAATGAATTTATCATAATAAATTCCAATACCGTATTTAAGTTCTTGTCTATTTCTATTGTTTTACACTTCTTGGACATATTTAGTTATCCGCTCTTGACCTACCAATAATTCCACTGCACTTCTTGTGCATCAAGTGCTTACAAGTGCCACAAACAATTGAGAACTGATTTCTGTGCATATTCTTTTACAAATTCATCGATTACAGTTAAATCAATCAAACGTTCTTACAGAATTGGGGATCAAAAATATAACTTATATAATATGGATCAAACTTATATGATGTGGATCAAAATTATAACATTTCTATATAGATAAAGCAAAGATGTGTGTGTGTCATGGCATCACAGTAAAGCGAGTTATCTAAGAGCCAAACTAACTGCAGATTTGGAATTAGAGCTTTTGATCCGATGACCTTATCGATGTCAGAAGTCTATTAGTCAGACATCTACAGCTCTCCAGTTTACACATAAAAAAACTGTGTTCTCCAGTCTATGGGTCGGACATCCGCGGCTCTCCAGTCTATGAGTCGGACATCCGCGGCTCTCCAGTCTATGAGTCGGACATCCGCGGCTCTCCAGTCTATGAGTCGGACATCCGCGGCTCTCCAGTCTATGAGTCGGACATCCGCGGCTCTCCAGTCTATGAGTCGGACATCCGCGGCTCTCCAGTCTATGAGTCGGACATCCGCGGCTCTCCAGTCTATGAGTCGGACATCCGCGGCTCTCCAGTCTATGAGTCGGACATCCGCCGCTCTCCAGTCTATGAGTCGGACATCCGCGGCTCTCCAATCTATGTCGGACATCCGCGGCTCTCCAGTCTATGAGTCGAACATCCGCGGCTCTCCAATCTATGTCGAACATCCGCGGCTCTCCAATCTATGTCGGACATCCGCGGCTCTCCAGTCTATGAGTCGGACATCCGCGGCTCTCCAGTCTATGAGTCGGACATCCGCGGCTCTCCAGTCTATGAGTCGGACATCCGCGGCTCTCCAGTCTATGAGTCGGACATCCGCGGCTCTCCAGTCTATGAGTCGGACATCCGCGGCTCTCCAGTCTATGAGTCGGACATCCGCGGCTCTCCAGTCTATGAGTCGGACATCCGCGGCTCTCCAGTCTATGAGTCGGACATCCGCGGCTCTCCAGTCTATGAGTCGGACATCCGCCGCTCTCCAATCTATGTCGGACATCCGCGGCTCTCCAGTCTATGAGTCGAACATCCGCGGCTCTCCAGTCTATGAGTCGGACATCCGCGGCTCTCCAGTCTATGAGTCGGACATCCGCGGCTCTCCAGTCTATGAGTCGGACATCCGCGGCTCTCCAGTCTATGAGTCGGACATCCGCGGCTCTCTAGTCTATGAGTCGGACATCCGCGGCTCTCCAGTCTATGAGTCGGACATCCGCGGCTCTCCAGTCTATGAGTCGGACATCCGCGGCTCTCCAGTCTATGAGTCGGACATCCGCGACTCTCCAGTCTATGAGTCGGACATCCGCGGCTCTCCAGTCTATGAGTCGGACATCCGCGGCTCTCCAGTCTATGAGTCGGACATCCGCGGCTCTCCAGTCTATGAGTCGGACATCCGCGGCTCTCCAGTCTATGAGTCGGACATCCGCAGCTCTCCAGTCTATGAGTCGGACATCCACGGCTCTCCAGTCTATGAGTCGGACATTTGCGTCTCTCCAGTCTATGAGTCGGACATCCGCCGCTCTCCAATCTATGTCGGACATCCGCCGCTCTCCAATCTATGTCGGACATCCGCGGCTCTCCAGTCTATGAGTCGAAGATCCGCGGCTCTCCAATCTATGTCGAACATCCGCGGCTCTCCAATCTATGTCGGACATCCGCGGCTCTCCAGTCTATGAGTCGGACATCCGCGGCTCTCCAGTCTATGAGTCGGACATCCGCGGCTCTCCTGTCTATGAGTCGGACATCCACGGCTCTCCAGTCTATGAGTCGGACATTTGCGTCTCTCCAGTCTATGAGTCGAACATCCGCGGCTCTCCAATCTATGTCGGACATTTGTGGCTTTCTATGGTATTAATCAGACATCCGTGCCCCTCCAGTTTATCAATCAGTAATTTCTGGCTAACAGGTTATCCATGAAACATATGCGACTTTCCATCTTTGGCTCACCAGTACATAATGACTGAAAAAAAAATACATTCTTTAAACTGTTCTTCCTTTTTTTTCTCACTGCAGTAACTTAACTTTTATTCTTTCAATATAACCTTTAGAATGTCTTTCTTTAATTCTCTAAGATTCAACACAATACCTGCCCAAAATGCATTTCTTGAGCTCGCTCTACATTTTTCTTAAATAAGTATTTGCTGCCAATTTTCTGAAAGTGCAGACTCAATTGAAAGTTGGAATTGTTTAAAAAAAAAAATGAACATGTGTTAAGAGACAAAAGGATTGAAAACTATATTGAAAGTAAAGAGCATGTTTTTTTCCCCCCGAATGTGAAGCACGACTTTTCTACAAAATAATCCAATTCATCGCTGCTCAAATTCTTTGTAGAATCTTGCAATGGAAAGTTCAGACCCATGTCTTATGAGGGGGAAAAAATTGGAAGTACCATTTTTTCCATTGTCAGAAAACCTTTAAATTGGCAACAAAAAGGAAAGGAGAACGCTAAATCAGGCCTAATAAAAGAAAAGGAAGAGGAAACATTTTAAAAAAGAAAGATTTTAAACGAAAAAAAATTTTTTTCAAAGATATTGAATCAGAAAATATGTAGAATATATTTCATCATATACTAGCCGACTTTGCTAACTCGTTATCGCTTTGCAAAGTTTGCTACTTGAAATGGTTAAAAGTAAAACATTAATTTTAAATAATAAACATTTCATTCATAATTTTTTGTAAACACGAAACAAAATCTTTCTCATTTTATTCATATAGATACACATTACCATCGTGGCAATTTCGATAGAAATGTATTGTGTGTTTTGGGAATAGGTATCCATAGATTTACCGTCATGACGTAGACGTAATGTAAGCAGTTCCGATTACGAATGGAGAAAGCCGAATCAAGTTCCGACTTTTACCGAAATATAGAAATTAAAAAAAGACTTATTTGCCAGACGACTATTTTTCAATAAATTAAAAAGATCTTTTTTTTTCATACCATTTTGCAACTTTTTTTTCGGAATTTTTTTTATACCTTTTCATTTACTTTTACTAAAAAGGTTAGATATGGGTTCGGGTAAAAAAAAAAACAGTTCGATTCGTATTGTGTAGAAGTACCGAAACAACCTTACAAAATACACTAAATACAAGATAAAATCAACAGTTTCGTTAAATAACTTCTTCGCAAAAAAATGGCTAATAATACATTCAGTTTGTTTGGTGAAGTTCGTTAACGTTCGCCAGTCTCTGAAGTCTCCGATGATACTCGGAATTGATTACGTAAGTTCTGAAGTTTTCTTAGATACCTATTCCTAAAAAGTACCAAATTTATTTATCTTTAAAGTGTGACCGTAAAGAAAGGAAAAGAAAGAAAACATATTTTGGCTTTTCACTTGCAATTTAGAAATAGATGTCAACTTGTTGAAAATCAAATCAGTCCCTTTAAAGAAAGGAACAGTTGAACACAAATGCTAAACATTTGAACAAAAAATCAAACAATATTGCGAAACATAACTATCTGCTACATTGAAATCAAAACAATCATTGAATAAAAAAAAAACAATAACAAATAATAGTTAATTAATAAAATGATGTTTTTCTAAACAAATATGCTAATTAGTTAACCTTGCGATTGATATTGCATATACATAAGCAATATATAAAAAAGATGGTGCGTGGCTAGGAAGAAAGTGTAGTATCTGTTCCGATGGATACTGCAACCTATAGACCGGTGTCGTCTTGTCCTTTGGGGCTTGATTCCGCCGGTCTGTGAGTTTGTCCTGTGCAGTTCTAGGAGGTCAACCCTCCCAGGCTTTGCCTCCCCTCTTTGGGGAGGAGTACGTTTATTGCTTACTGCCTGAGGCGGCCCTACCGGGGAATGCCGACGGGGCTGCCCAGACAATTTTTAATGGCCAGAGTGCTCACCTTCTCGGGCGCTGGCTTTTCAAGTCCTACTTTCCCGACCCGACCTTGGGAAACATCTTACCTTGTGGGAGTAAGATAAAACTGGCCTTGTGCCTAACCTCCTGGGGAGGTAAATAAAGTAAAGTTGAATTAATTTTAAATAGGGCGTTTTCACTTTACCGTTAATGCGAGAAATTGGCCCAATTTTCGCATTTATTCATTTAGATAAAAATGATTTTAATATTTTTACACACCTTTACCGAAAACTACACATCTCGCAACAGTAAGTCTTATCAAGAAGTACATGTTTCTTCTTTGCAATAGAATAGAATAATACTTACGGCAATTTAATGTTGGTGCCTACGTTATCACCCTTCACCCTTTTTTAAAAATAGGATTGCCTGATTGCCAAAGAAGCAATGCAAAAAATGTAATTTGAAAAATTTCATTTGATGCCGTTATCGTGTCGAACGTGAAACTAAATAAAATACACTCTCTTGTCCTTCGAGCTACGATCAAAATGCAGTATCTTTTCTGTCCAAAGATTGTACAATATTACCGTGTGCCAAAATATCACAAACGACTACAAAAGTTTTGGAGATGGACCCCCAATAATCAGATATATTTTGAAACTACATTAACAAGAGTACTTAGATCAGGACGTTTCAGCTCGAACAACGGTGTTACAATAATATCGCGCCAGACGTTAATAGAATAGAAATATGTGACAACCTCCTACAAGGATACAACTGTAGAATTTCCACGGGCCCCGCTAGCAATCTATAATTAAGAAATGAAAGAATATAGAAATGTAATTGAAAGTGTCACAACTATAGCATTCAGCATTATAGGTCTGCTAACAGTGCAACTAAGAACCAGAACTGGCAGCCTATTTCATTGCGAGTGATGCATTTTAGGTTTTGTTTTGGGTTCCAATTACACTTTAACGATTCTATTGCAAAAAAGAAAAGAAGCGTTTTTCTTGGGTATTTGTAAGTATATTTCCAATAATAAGTTATATAATATTTCAGCGTTGAATCCAAAATAATATTTCAAGAAATAGACATTTTAGATTCCTGAAATCGATATTTTAAATTCTTACTTACAGTTAGAAGACATTGATTTTATTTTCGCTTTTTCCATAAAAAATTGTAAAATGAAATAAATATGTTAATCGCGTGTGGCCTGCGTTCATGCACACACACATATATATATATATATATATATATATATATATATATATATATATATATATAAAGTTAGGTATGTGTATTTATATATATACATATATTTTTATAAAGTTAGGTATGTGTATTTATATATACATATATGTATAAAATTTTGAAAGAAAAAAACTACTCACACTTTTGAGCTGTAAGCATTATAATTTATTTCGACCCATTAGGTCTCATCAGATGCTTAATCAATCAGCTGGTTGTGTACGCATCTGATGAGACCTACCAAGTCGAAACAAATTATAATGCTTGCACCTCAAAAGTGTGAGTAGTTTTTTCTTTTAAAATGTTATCCCTTTTCTATTTTATATTGAGCTCTCATACTCAGATTTCCAACCGAAATTACTCAACTTTGCACACACACACACACATTATATATATATATATATTGAATTATTCTGATGGTCTTTTTTGTATTAAAATATAAAAAATAATAAATGTTCCATAGGTATCACGAATGTTTTCGATTCTTCGTCGAATCATCCGTAGGTGTCAAAAGCAAATTAACAAATATGCTGGAGAAAGAGATTTTTTTTTAAAATTGCGATTTTATTCTGTGATGTCACTCAGGCGTTGCTGAATTTAAATCATTAATGTCTTTCCTGGAACAATGCGAAAATGTTCTCTGCACGTTTCTCTAGTCTTTTTTGAAATTCTCTTCTTTCTCCAGCTTTTTTGTTCATTTGATTTTTACACCTCGACGTTCGTGATACCTATGGGACATTTATTAATTTTTTTTTGTTTTAATACAAAAACGACCATCAGAAAAATTGAAAAAATAAAAAAGGTATAATTAAACAGACGAATTCTGTTATTTTTAACAATGTTTGCATAAATGAGAAAATGCTGCCTAAATACACACTCACACTATATATATATATATATATATATATGAACGCAGATTAGAAAAACTGTAAATGAACAAGGAAGATTAGTATTTATTTGAGGTTGACGACAACGGAGAGATGGACAACAAAGGAGGAGGAGGGAGAGAAGGAGGGACTAAAAGTATATATATGTATGTGTGTATATATATATATATATATATATATATATATACATACATATTTATTTATTTTTTAATGTGTTGATATTTTTTATATTTATAATATAAAACTAAAAATAATACATTAATCACTTAAATAATAGTGTAATGGATTCGTCCAAACACTTTAAAATGCAGCAACATTTTTGTAAGTAACGGATAAATTTTATTAGACAGACGAACAACACAGGTAAGGGAATTTTTTTAATTTTCTTATTTTTTTTATTTTTATTTATTTATTTTTTTAAATAACTTATATAAGTTAGCAAAACATTTATATGGAACAAAACGTAGATTTAGTAAAGGAACGTTTATTTTTTTGTCTTTTAAGGGAAGTGGGGTCTGATCAACTCTGCTGGGAAGCCATGAAATTAAATAGTGTCTTGTTTTTAAATTCACGTAAACAGTTTTTCATGGTAAACAACTGATGATCCCTTAAAATAGTGTTAGAAACAAACTAATATAATAACTGTAAAAAATAAATTCACTTACATGAGTGATTTTCCACTGAAAGACTTGGGACTAAAAGTTGTTTTTTTTAATATAGTTTTAATGGTTGAGAAACTTCAGAGACTATATATATAGAGTGGTCACAAGAAAAGCGGGAAAAGGTGTAAATTTTATTGTTTGAATTTTATTTTATTTTAATTTCGTTGCGTCTGGTTTATTCACTTTTTTGATTTACACGGACTAAATTTTGAGCATTTGTGAGTGTACTATGATATTAGTCTTTGAAAAAGTTCATAAAAATTATTCTTTGCAAAATTAAATTACCGTTTGACAAATTTTCCGCTTTTCCAGCTTCTACCCTGTATATGTATATATTTTGGAGTTCTTATAAAAAAATATATATTTGAATATATACTCGTTATAATATCCGAAAATGTTTCAAATTGCAAGCTCAATGAGGTTGTATTACAAGCTTCAGAGCATATATAATTTATAGTTGTATTCCAATGAATATAGGAAAAATCAATTTAAAACCATAATTTTCATTTATTCTTTTTATTTTTATATTTCAGCAAATACCTGTATTTCGTTTTCGTCTCACATGCGAGGAAGAAAAAATACAGGTATTTGCTGAAACATAAAAATAAAGAAATTCAAACAATAAATGAAAATTATGGTTTGGGATTGATTTTTCCCATATTTATTGGAATACAACTATAATATATATATATATATACATAAAACACAGCCTCCTGAAGACGGTCGAGAGACCGAAAGCGCTAGAGGAATGGCCCACGACACAACGTTAGGTGCCAATACAACTATAAAGTGTATATATATATATATATATATATATATATATATATATATATATATTTAAATATTTTCTTTGTCGTACAAAACTTTAAAATGGCATTGAAGAGACAATATTTATTACTCATGATGAATTAAGAAATTAAAAAGATGAAAGGGCAGCTGACCGGTTTCGTACCTCGCTCAACAGAGCCAAATATCGAGGTATCGTATAAAAAATATAAAAAGGATGCTATGAGAATTATAGCGAGGGAAAGGGGTAAAAAAAAAAGAAGTTCAATCAAATAGAAACAACATTAAGCCCGAGTAGATTTTCTCTTTGCTTGCAAAGAGAAGGTCTCAAGGACTTAATATAAATTGTTTCTAGGACCTTGAGATGATAAATATATATATATATATATATATATATATATATGTATATATATATATATATATAAAAATATTTGTTATTGTTTATTATCTATGTACGTATACGTTTCGTCCTTTTTTTAATCTGGACTCATCAGCATAGAGATATGACTATTCACTACCGGTCATGCGATTCGAAACCCTGGATTACAAGTATTTTCCAACCCAAATCCAACGTCGCTAACCGCGCAGCTAATTCTGAATACCTGATAAATAATGATAATTTTAACACTTTTTAAACCGGCTTGACGTACAGGCATTCTACTTCTATTAGGGAAGGAATGATGCATTATAAAGCAAGTAACGTCATGCTGTGTTAGTACTACAATTACAGTGCTTTACTTTTTTTACGAGGAGAGAGAGATGTCGAGATTTGAGCTGTAACATACTCGGAACCCGGGGTTTTGAATCACGCGATCAGTAGTGAATAGTTATATCTCTATACTGACGAGTTCCGATAAAAAAGTACGAAACGTATACGTACATAGATAATAAACAAAACAAATATTTATTATTTGTAGCCCATAGAAACCCCCTTAGATAGGCACTGTAAGTGTAGTATTAACACAACATGACGTTGCTAGCTATAAATGCATCGTTCCTTTCATTAAATTGAACGCTCTCTTGACGTCAAAGCCGCCGAATAAGTGTTACAATTATCACTGTTTATCTAGCTATTCAGCGGTGGCCGTGTAGGTCTAGTAGATGTCGGGATTTGAGTTGTAACATACTCGGAGCCCGGAGTTCCGAATCACACGACCAGTAGCGAATAGTTATATCTCTACGCTGACGAATCCCGATTAAAAAGACGAAACGTATATGTACACAGCTAATAAACAAAACAAGTTTTTTCCTTGGATTCGTTTGCTCGAATATCTCACCAATAATACCATTCGGGGACCCCACATGGGTGTAACCCTTTGTCCAGGATCAAACCCGCGACCATAAAATCTTATGTTTTGCTGTGTTAGTGTAATTCTCTGTATGTCGATTTTGTTTTTGAAAGAAAACTTCTTCGAATGCGTATTTGAACATGGCGTCCTTATTTATTTATTCTTTGTTTATAATGGTAAGTCTTAAGTTGTCGGATTTGCAGGGTGTGCGTATCTGTTACGTTCCATTTCCGGTTGCGGTTTCGTAACGTGTTATCTAATCTTGTCTAACAAATGAAGCTGTATTTTTTAATTATTTCATTATTTATTTTGTTTGCGAGTCTGTTAGCGACCATTTTCGGATGATGTTGTGTATTGTATTGGATTCATCTGATTTTATTGTTATCGGTCCTGGCCCTACAAATACTTTCACAACCGATAACATTAAAATCACTAGTCAAAAACAAACAATAATTGTAACCTATCATTAAACCACAGTCTTGTAGCAGTTACCTCCTCCTTTCAAAACATAACTACACCGGTTTGCCGGTAGGTGTCGCTTTTTCGCCGACAGGTGGCACTGTAAAGCGACACCAGAGTTATCTGCCCTTCTGACTATAAAAACCGTTGCAAACGGAAAATCCATCTCTCTTCTTCACCAGCCTCGACAGAAGTACGCTGACACTAGCGTTCCGTTTCACTTTTCTCTTCTGGTCGATTGGCCTCGGCAGAACGACGCTAATACACTAGCGCTTCGTCTCACGCTTTTCTCTTGAACTGGTCTCGGCATACCAACTACCAACACACGTTTCTTCCGTCAACACGTGGTAAAACAACGGTAAGAGTTCTCAACTCATTTTCTTTGTGTACGGCTTTCAAAGACTTTTCCTACGCCGGATTCATTTCTTCTTATACCTTTTCAAGAACTATTTTTCCATCGACACACATGCATACATCGCACACTTCATCATTCCACGTACACACACGTTCAATAAACCTTATTTGAACTACTTCATTTTGTTTATTAATTATTACTCTGTCTTTGCATGCAACATTGCTTGATTCAACTTTGCACGTTTATAATCGGGGGAACACGACCCTCGATCCTAACAGTATCAACAGGAACTACACAAACCAATACCGTGAAATTCTTTTAAAAAATAAACAAATAAAAAATATAAACATACACAGAATTACAGAGATAACATTAACCCCAAAACATATGATTTAATTAGCAAAACAAGTTTTATTGATTTACAAGGTCAGATTGAATTATAATAAAAAAATTAGTCAAACACAACTACATCGTTTTATGCTTGAACTCCCACCTACCTCTATTTATCTATATGTGTGTGAAAAAGACAAAAGGAGAAACAAATTAAATACAAGTATAAATCATCCAAAAAACACAAGAGATTTACCGGTTTTGATCGGACCAATGAACGTCTTCTTTTATTCTGAAGTCTTTGTTGATCCAGACGAAACCGGTAAATTTCTTGATTTTTATGATTTATTCCTGTACTAAATTTGTTTTTCCTTTTGACTTTTTAACACATCCTGTCTTCACGGCATTTTATCCTCATATATATATATATATATAAATATATATATATATATATATATATATATATATAATATTAGGCAAACATGATTAAATAACACAGAGTGTTTTTGCTTGATAACATTTTTTTGTTATTTTTTAAAATTTTCCGAATGGTCCATTTAGTGTTTCGATCAAATTGCTGAATGTAAGTTCAGTGAGTTTCTTGTATAATTTTCTTTCCTTTTCCGCGAGTATCTTCGATTTGATTCGTCAAATCATCTTCAGGCAGTATTAGTCTCGAAAAAGAAAACAAAATTGGAACAAGAAACCCACGGAACTTACATTCAGCAATTTGACCGAAACACTAAATGGACCATTCGGAAAATTGAAAAAAAAAAAATTATCAAGCAAAAACACTTCGTGTGATTTAATAATGTTTGCCTAAATGAAAATATGCTGCTTAAATACACACACAATATATAACTGTACACTTCAGACTGAAAGCACATTATAACCTATTTTTCGGACATCTGATTTCACTCAGTATATCAGCTATCTGATGTTGATTAACGTATTAGCAGCATTTAACATATGCTGCTCATGAGCTTATTCTGTTCTTGGGAGATCTGGTTTAATTACAAAATTTGAAAGCGACAGTTAATCAGTTCATGCATCAGACGTCTGACAGTGGATCACTAGTTCACGCATCAGACGTCTGACCGTGGATCACCAGTTCACGCGTCAGACGTCTGACCGTGGATCACCAGTTCACGCGTCAGACGTCTGACCGTGGATCACCAGTTCATGCGTCAGACGTCTGACCGTGGATCACCAGTTTATGCATCTGACATCAGTGACTTACAAGTAAATACTGACTGAAAACAATACATTATTTCTTATTGGTCTTTTTTCACTGCTCCACCTCATTTAAAAAAAAATTTATGCTTTCAAAATAATATTTTCAACATAATTTTTCAAACTCCATAAGAATTAACACAATATATGCCAAGAATACATTTCTTGAGTTGGTTTTTGATTTTTACTTAAAGTTCTTGCTTCAAATTTTTTTCAAATCGCAAAGTCAATTGAAATTTAGAATCATTACAAAAATTAACAGGTGTTAAAAAACAATGTTTCAAAATATATATTGAAAGTAAATGGCATTTTCCGTGAAAGTTCAGCACGACTTTTCTTCCAAATAAGCCGATTCATTGTTGTTTAAATTCATTGTACATTTTGGAACAGAAAGTTCAGACCTATGTCTTATGTGAAAAATGCAATTTGGAACGACCATTTTGTTTTCAATTTTCAGAAAAACTTTTAAATTGCTGACAAAAAATGAGAAGAAACAAATAAATTAAGTTAAATTAAAGAAAAGAAAGAGAGAAAAAAAGTAAATAAAAACAAAAAAGATTAATGAATATAAGATAAGGAAATAACAAAATGGAGAATAAAAAATAAAATGATAAAAGATATCGAATCAGAAAAGGTGTAGAATATATTTTATCATATATAAAAGTGATTTTAATATTTTACAGTTCCCTACTGAAAAGCTGAATCTTACACGTCTGTAAGTCTTATCAAAAAGAACGTTTTTTTCTTTCTTCAATAGAATAATCTATAATCCTTTGCTCTATAATAAAGACCAATGTGTATTTATTTGGACATTTATACCAATAAATATAGGAACTGAATGTAGAATCTGTAGAAAATTACCTCCAGTCTGTAGTAGAATGGAGCCAGAAATAGATGGTTACATTTACTGCTACCAAGACAAAGCTTCTTTTTTTAACAATTATAAGAAACTGTTTTAACTACTGATTGCCCGAGAATCCAATGTCCAAACTCCTTCGTCTAACATTTGTAGACAGCATACTGCCAAGTCTGCTGCAAAGAAGGTAGGCTCCCTCTACCGGGCTAGAAAAACTTCTCTCACCTGCCAGTATCGTATACATCTAAAGAACCCCTATTCGCCAATGGAGTATCGTTGCCACATCTGTGCTGGTGCACAAACTACTAGTCTTTCCCTCTTGGACAGTGTACAAAAGAGTCTCTAATCTAATAGGTTCTTCACTATCTACCAAGCTCTGTCCTATTGCAGCAATGTTGCATTCCTGCGTTTGTTTTACAAGTATTTTCACAGAATGTGTTAACAGGAACTTACTGCACTCGTACCCCCTTCAACGTAAATATCCCTGACAAACCAGACTAGCAGCAAAATCCCACCCCTTCACTGTAGTAGTTCCCAGATGCCGAAAACTTTCTACTCTAATAGCTTCTTACCTAAGAACGATTACCTTTAGAATTCCCTACCTGCTCCCTGTTTCCGACTGTACTAACATACTGAAATTTAAATGTAATATGAACAAACATCTCACTTACCTTCGGATGCCCCTTATAAATCTGGCCCTTAATTCACTATAGACGATCACGTGTCAGTGGCAATATGTCTTGTTTGACGTGAATAAAAGTAATAAAAAAAACAAATTTCCATCTGTCATGCAAAAGTTAGCAAGTAAAACACATGCCCTTTTCTAGCTCTCGGACGAAACCATTTCCTGTGGTGAGGTGAAGCAGAGAAAGCAAATAGAAAGTCAAACAACCACCTGCCGCCTGAAATGAATTCGGAAAGAAATCCTCCTCTCTATAATAAATGAGAGATTTAAATACAAGATGCCTTAATTATTATTTTTTTTTTCACCTTCAGTGTAGTATCTCTTTGTAAAGGTTGTTACTTAGTTTCGACAGTGGGTGCGATGAAACGTATTTCATCATTGAAATGAAGGGAAATTTAGGATTAGGGTTGATAAAACGTATTTCATCATTGACATTAAGGGAGATTTAGGGTTAGGGTTGATAAAACGTATTTCATCATTGAAATGAAGGGAGATTTAGGGTTAGGGTTGATAAAACGTATTTCATCATTGAAATGAAGGGAGATTTAGTGTTAGGGTTGATAAAACGTATTTCATCATTGAAATGAAGGGAGATTTAGGGTTAGGGTTGATAAAACGTATTTCATCATTGAAATGAAGGGAGATTTAGTGTTAAGGTTGATAAAACGTATTTCATCATTGAAATGAAGGGAGATTTAGGGTTAGGGTTGATAAAACGTATTTCATCATTGAAATGAAGGGAGATTTAGGGTTAGGGTTGATAAAACGTATTTCATCATTGAAATGAAGGGAGATTTAGGGTTAGGGTTGATAAAACGTATTTCATCATTGAAATGAAGGGAGATTTAGGGTTAGGGTTGATAAAACGTATTTCATCATTGAAATGAAGGGAGATTTAGGGTTAGGGTTGATAAAACGTATTTCATCATTGAAATGAAGGGAGATTTAGGGTTAGGGTTGATAAAACGTATTTCATCATTGAAATGAAGGGAGATTTAGGGTTAGGGTTGATAAAACGTATTTCATCATTGAAATGAAGGGAGATTTAGGGTTAGGGTTGATAAAACGTATTTCATCATTGAAATGAAGGGAGATTTAGTGTTAGGGTTGATAAAACGTATTTCATCATTGAAATGAAGGGAGATTTAGGGTTAGGGTTGATAAAACGTATTTCATCATTGAAATGAAGGGAGATTTAGGGTTAGGGTTGATAAAACGCATTTCATCATTGAAATGAAGGGAGATTTAGGGTTAGGGTTGATAAAACGTATTTCATCATTGAAATGAAGGGAGATAAAGTAATTTCAGTGAGTTAAAGAATCTAAAAGTTTTTTTTTTTTTTAAATACTTTATATTAACATTCAAGAAGAGTAGAATGAAAACCTTGGTTTTACTTTCGGCAGCCACATAACTCTCACTTCCCTTATTTTCTCCTTTAGTCCGCGCATTCCATGAGCGATGTTTCTGACAAAGGGGGAAGAATTGCTGTTTCCTGCATCAAAATCTATCCATCTAACACTTGACTAGTCTTTAACTTTGAAGTGGTATTTTTCTTTTAGCTTCTTACATCAAGTAGCTTCATGCTCTGTCTGGAGCCATATCCATAACTTTTGGTGGATTTTCTTCAATCAGGAGTATTGAAATTTTTCAATCAGGAGTATTAATATTTTTCAATCAGGAGTATTAATATTTTTTAATCAGGAGTATTAACATTTTTCAATCAGTAGTATTAAAATTTTCGGTTAAAAACCAAATACTTTCACTCTCATTGTGCGTCCCTATTGAAATCGTTAAAGCAATTTGTTCGGGTAGCAAAATGAGACACTGGCGAAAGTCTCTTTAAGCTGCAATATTCTTCTTTTTTTTTCGTCATTTTTTTTTTACTAGCAAATACATCCTCCCTCCGGTTGCATATTTTTGCTAGACTACGGTGTCATCTCCTTCTCTCTCGCTGTCTGTGAGAAGATGTTCTTATTTATTTGTCTAGAATTCTATAATTGTGACAAAACTACATTCAATGCTTAGTTAAAGCTACATAACTTGTGTATGACTATTAAAATAATTTCCAACGCTATTGATAATGTTTACCCATTTATTTACATTTTTTTTATTATCGCTTATGTTTGAATTCATGTTTTGAAACAAGACATAAATCATAAATCTGTGACATCACGCCAAAGCTATAATTATTCTGTTAAGGGAATGATTTAAGATATATTTTAAATAGGATTTTCTTTTTAAATTCGAGCTTCTAAGTGTACCGATAGTAAAGCAAGTTAGTCATTGGTCCCCGATTTTATAAATCGGGGGATTTATGTTTTGAGGCATTTCCGTCCGTCCGTCCGGATCTTTCTCCGCAACTATCCATTGAATTTCTCTGAAATTTTGCATGAAGTTGTAACTTTGGTCAGGTTAGAAAGTGACATTCTTCGATTTTTGAAAAAGAATCTGGTTAGCCCCCAGGTGGTAAAAAGGCCCCGAAATGGCAAAAAAATGACATTTTTTGCCTCATAACTTTTCATCCATCCATTCAATTTCTCTGAAACTTGGCCAGAATATGGTTGCAATTGTTCCTAATAGAAAATAAGTATCGCTGACCTTGGAAAAAATCTAGTTCGCGCCCCCAGGGGGTCAAAAGGCCCCAAAATGGCAAAAAGTGACCCTTTTCTCCCATAACGTTTGATCCATCCATTCAACTTTTCTGAAACTTGGCCAAAATGTAGAGGCAATTGTTCTGGATATAAAATGAGCATCCTTGACCTCAGAAAATTCTGGTTCGCGCCCCCAGGGGATCAAAGGGGGGAGGGCAAAAATGCCCTAAATTGCCCAAATTTATTGCATTTTACACTCGCCACATTGAGTCACATACAGAGGGGGACCACACACGCGCGGCTTGTTTTCATCCATTATTTACAGATTACAGAAAAATGGCTGACATCGTGAAACTTTTTAATTCAACTAGAAAATTTCCAGCTTAAATTAAGGGACTCCTTTACTGGCGTTTATCTAAGATGCAATGTGTTTACCATGCAGGTCACGTGAGAATTAGAGTAGCAATAAAGGAGGGGGGACCTATACTCTTCTAAATATATCCTCATCTCTTTTGATGCGCTTTGTTTTCACAAATGTGCCTCTGTCATATCAAAGAATCCACTTTTAATTTTAATGTGTTGAATTAAAGTAGTATTCGGCCCGGTTTAGTTCTTTACCTCCTGTAAAAGCAAGATGTTACTTTACTAACAACCAATATTTACGGCAAATAAACATACTTATAATTTATATTAAATATTAAACATATTTAAATGCAAATAGGTCACAAACGAGTAGGTAAACCAAAATAAATTGTTTTTTTATTTACTAATTTCCAAACTGTATTTGCTTTAAAATAATTTATGTCGTCAATAGTAACGTTTACCAATAAATTTAAACTTATACATTTGTTTTTTTGAAATTTTAATTTTAACCCTTAAATGCTTTTTGTTTCAAATATGACACATTCCAACAAAATGCCTATCTAATATTCAACGAAAATGTGTCAAACTGCAACTTGTTTCACATCTGCAACGAGCCTGTTGGCAAGTGTGAGTAGGTGTTTGTATGATGTTGCATCAGCACACCCGCTCAATAGGTAATCAGTATCTTCAATATCAAACCAACATAAAAGATAAAGCATTTGAATTTTAAGTAAACTTTCAAATTCAAACAATGCACACTTTTAATAACTAACTCCTTTCAAATTGCATGACAGGATTTTTATTTTTTAGAGTATTTTAAAATTACAGAATTGAAACGGAAGATCTCAAATTTAGCACAAATTTAAGTTAATTAATTACTTAAAGAAAACAAATTCAACACCTGAAATATTAGCAAATTATTCGTAACTTAACCGTGAAAAAAGGAAAAAAAATGGAGAAAAATACTTACAAATTACTTGAAAACATACTTAGTTTATTAGAGTTGTTTAAAATACAGAATTTAAACAGAATGTATATCATTATTCGAAAATTCCGAATTAATATAGAAAAACGAAAACATTTTAAAATAAAAATTTAAACTTTTTTTTAATACCGGAAGTGACAAAAATATATAAATAAGAACCCAAAATGTTTCCGTGATTAAAATATTTTTAATGCAACATTACATTTTTTTAGTTCAATAAAAAAATTGTAATGCTTAAGTTACGCCGCCGGGAGAAAACACACACCGACACACAAGCAGTACTTCATAACCGATCCTCCAAAAAGTAAAAATTATGTGATCAAACATCCACCAAACTTTCAAATTTTCAAATTTTCAAACTTTTTATGCTGATCACAAATGCTAGCGAAAATTCTGTAGCAAAATAATAATTTAAGAAGGTTGTTGCAGTGGCCTTGTTTACAAATTCACCACTCCTTCTTTGAAGCATGGGTATTTAAGCTACACAGTCTAAAACAACACTACGCTATTCGGAAAAACCTTGGCGGACACATATAGGATAATTTTATTTTTTTTAAATGAATCCAGACGACACCTTTACGATTATGGGAACGGAAAACTCCATCCAGATAACAATTCCGGTATTCAATTCAAACAGGCCATTATTTGGTTTCATCAGCTACAGGCCATTTTTAACACACGAAAAATTACTTTGCAGAAATACATATTTGCCTATGTCGTCGAAGCGTTACTTGCGAAAATTGCAGAGGATGTGGAAGACTTATTGGAAAACCCATTAGCCGATAAACCCTATCAAATCTTTAAAGAAACGATTCTACTAAGGGTTGAGAAGTCGAAGGCTGCTCGCCTAAAAGAACTTTTCAACACCACAGGAATAGGCCATATAAAATCCTCTCAACCACTTTGTTTCATGAAAATTCTTCTCGGACACAAGCACATGAATGAGAGCATTTCACAACAACTCTGGTTGGATGAATTGCCAGTAAATATGGCACAACTCCTCATCACCTTCTCAGATGAAAAGCCATTTCCAGAGTAAGCCGAAGTAGCAGACAAAATCGTGGGTACCTATCACGCGCCAAATATCAGCACGATCAACGTAAAAGAAAGAACTCAACGAAAGACGACATAGAAATCGTCAGAGATAATGATCGCATAGAGGCAGATCAAGAGGAAGTGGAGCTGGTATCACAAGAGATTCAGAGAGAAATCGTATGTTTACCACCCTGTTCGTTTAAACAAACGCACCATTTAAACGAGTATTGATTTACTCTTCTCCAGGAGTTAGGCACAAGGCCAGTTTTTATCTTACTCCCACAAGTAAGATATGATCCAAGGTCGGGTCGGGAAAGTGGGGTTTAAAAATTGCCTGGGCAGCCCCGTCGGCATTTCCCGGTAGGGGCGCCTCAGGCAGTAAGCAATAAACTTACTCCTCCCCAAAGAGGGGAGGCGAAGCCTGGGAGGGTGGACCTCCTAGAACTGCACAGGACAGACCCATAGACCGGCGTAAATCAAGCCCCGAAGGCCAAGACGATACCAGTCTATGGAGTGCACTATCCATCGGAACAGATACTACACTTTGATCTTAGCCAAAAGGCCAAGATTTTAAACGAGTAAACCGGCGAGTAGGGGCGTATACTTTCTCCGGTCGTAAACCAAACGGATGCCTACCTTTTCTGTTAGACTGAAACTAAAAAGAAATTCCTTATCGACGCCGGCGCTTCAATTAGCATGATTCCACCCGAGAAAAAAATTAGCGTGATTCAACCCGAGAAAAAAATTAGCGTGATTCCACCCGAGAAAAAAATTAGCGTGATTCCACCCGAGAAAAAAATTAGCGTGATTCCACCCGAGAAATATCATAAACAGGTCACACAAGATTACACGTTACAGGCTGCAAATGGAAGCAACATCGAAACGTATGGTTCAGCCTCACTAATGCTAGACCTCGGTTTTAAAAAAATATATAAGTGCATCTTCATAGTAGTGGAGGTCAAACAGACCATCATAGGTCCATATTTTTTAAATCACGGTGCACTGAGAAAACAGTGTCTAACTGACCAACAAACTCATCTCTCAGTGAAAGGAAAAAAAATTCAGCATTCAGACATCTGGTATATATTTTTTTTTTATGGAAATCGGTCCAGACAAGGCATGAAGTCACTTCATGTAAGGAGCTAAAAAAAAAAAATACTGCTTCAAGGTCAAAACCCAGCTAACGATAAGTGTTATATGGATAGATTCTGACCCAGAAGACAGCAATTCCTCCCCCTTTGTCAGAAACATCGCTCATGAAATGTGAGGACTAAAGGCAAAATAAAGGAAGCGAGACTTACAAGGCTGCCGAAAGTAAACCTCTTGATTTTGAAAACATTGCTCACGAGAGCAAAGTAGAGATAGTTCCCTACAGGACTGGTCTAAGGATAGTTCCACAAAATTTAAAGAAATTCCTATTCCTTTTAACGAAAAAAGTATTTTTGCGATGATACAAAGGGGTACACTAGACCATATTTACCTGTCCCTTGTCGAAAAAAGGTTTTTAAACACTTGCATGGAATCGCACACCCAGACAAACGTGCTACTCAAAAACTAATAAAAGAAGGATTTTTCTGGAAGAAAATGAAATGTCTATCGCTTGTCAACCGGGAAAAAGACAGACACTCTATTTTTATCCTCCAGATTTACTTTTTTTCTAGCGTCCATATCGATATAGTCGGACCTTTACGAGGTCTGTCTAAAAAGTATCCGACCTTAGGCCAGAAAAAAATATTTAAAATACGTAACGGGGTTAGGAGCCTATTTCCTTTCAAAGTAGGCCCCTTGTGCTTGCACACACTTTGCTCACCGATCCATCCACTGCCGAAAACACCTCTGGAAGTCTTCTTTTAGAATGGTGTTCATCTCCGTCGTCGTGTGAGATTCAGCAGGTGTTTGATAATGCGATGTGTAACACAAATTAACAAATGGTTCAACCGATTCAAAAATGGCTGCATACCTGCGGAGAGTGACCAGCATTCTGACAGGCCCCAAACTGCTCGGAATGCAGCTGTTGTTTAGAGGATGCGAAAAAAGAGATAATGCTGAACGCAACGGCGGAGATGAACACCAGTCTAAAAGAACACTTCCAGAGGTGTTTGCGACAGTGGGGGGATCGGTGGGCTAAGTGTGTTCAAGAACAAGGGGCCTACTTTGAAGGGGATTAGGGTCCCAACCCCGTCACGTATTTGAAATAGTTTTCTGGCCTAAGGTCGGATACGTTTTAGACAGGCCGCATACTTGATGGTGATAGAAAGTCTGCTCGGTGGCATGTAAATATTACCAAAATCTTTGTAAATGAATGCATTGCAAATTTCCGAGCGCCACTGCACATTACAACTGAAAGGTTTCGCAATCTCAATCAGCTCTATTCAAAGAGCTAGTGTAAGTACTAGGTGTAAATAACATCAACACAGCCGCTTATCGCCCTGCTTCAAACGGTCTTGTTGAGAGATTCCATAGGCAATGGAAAGCCTTACTAGCAGCCTAACCAGACACTGCTAGAATGAAAATTTACTATAAGTTTTTCTTGGATTACAATCCTATTTCAAGGAAGATATCCAGTCCACATCAGCCGAAATTGTATATGACACGACACTTCGTCTCAAGCAGAAACACACTTTGACAGAAGCAAACAACCACGCTTCACGTTTGAAGCGTATTGTGTCTAACTTACCAGAACACAGTAATGTCAGGCATATTTTCCCCCTAACTTAAACAAAAGCAAATACGTTTTTTGTCGCTAGAGATGCAGTATAAAGCCTTTACAACCAAGTTACGACGGTCTTTACGAAGTTCTAAAAAAAACGAGAATTATTTTATCACAAAGAAAAATAAAAAGACAGATTCTGTGTCGATCGATAGATTAAAACCGGCTTACGTCGAAATAGACACTCAACAAACTCGTCTAAAAACACGGATGAAAAGACGAAGTTAACTCAACGCAAACCAAATCCGACAGGCATGTTCACTGGCCTCTCAAATACAAAAACTCTATACAGTTTAACATCCTAACAAACAAACAAAATAAACATCTTTCTATTTTAAAAATAAATGAACACTGTAAACGCATAAATATTTTCCTGTCTTAAAAAAAATATTGCAACCAAAAAATGTTCTCTTTTTCTAAGGAAAATGCTTAAGTTTCCTATACCTGTTCACTAGATTTCGATTTTTTCTCCCCGTAAATATCGATCTGATGAGAGAGTATTGTGTAATCTCTACAACCCAAGCAGCAGCTCAACAACAGCAGAAACAATAAAGATGCAGCAGCAGAAGCGAGGAAACCGCAATATTCTTGGCGCTATAGCGACTGTTGCTACTACTGGCTCGACTCCCTCTTCCCTCGTGTGACTCCACGATTACAGTCAGGATTTTTTTTCTTCACAGCCATTACCATATTTGGTTCATTAAACCGAATTTCGTAAATAAGTTGTGATTTTTAATTTGTATGAAATGCTTTTGTCATTTCTACTCGATACTGCTTTTCCTTTACATTATACTGCATTTCTGCGTTTGTCATTTCTTCTTTGCGATTGTCGCATTTTTGTCTGTGTATCTTTCTTAGTTGTAAGACCGATCATCAATGACCAGCACCTGCAACAAAGGCAGACAATAATATACCTACCGAGAAAGTTAATCACAGGCCCCCCCAAAAAAATATTTGAATATTGTAAAAGACGAATTTACAATAATCTAATCCACGAAACTCCTGTACTAACCCTGGACCACAAATCGTTAGTATAGAATCAAACTAACACTTATCGGCATAAAGGCCTCAACTGGCATCCATCTCATAGAAGAATACTTATTCGAATGAATGAACATTTATACACTAGAATGGCCACTTATGATTCTCAGCCAATCAGAACACAGAGAATGGACTTTCTCTTCTGAGCATAATGGAACATTCTAGCCTTATTATAAACCGGCATTTTGATGTGCTTGGCAGTCTGACTTATCTTGCTGCTCAACTGGTCGTACAGTTGAGCCCTAAGCATCGACTCTATAGTTAGTACTTATATTTAACCTCAGAAAAGTATTCCATCTTCGAGAATTTTAACATGGCATTCGATTTTGACATAGTATATGTAAAAGTGAATACAATTTCATATATAGATGCCCTACGGGGATTTTAAAGGCCACCTGATAAATCGTTTAAAGAAACAGACAAATAAATAAAATAGCGCAATAAAGGTGGAAGAGGTTGTCAAAGCCCCTTCGGTGAACACTTTTAAAGCCAGGTTTGACCGCCTTATGGAAAGCCATCTTGTAAAATGCAACTTCAGAGCTCTGGACCACCCACAGAAACCCACAGTGTCAGTCGGCTAAAGAAGAGGTACAAAGGAGCGGTCTAAACCGGATGTAAAGCATCCTACCTGACTGAAGACTCTACTATACTCTACTTTATGCACACATTAGTTAATGGAAACATTGAAAAATAGTAACAATTTTGCTACAGAAATCGGTTTTAATGGTTTTTGGAATAGACAAATGTTCGTCAAAGTCTGAAATTGTATAAAGTGTATTTAGCTGTGCTACAATTACAGGTACCATCTGCTTCTCCCAGTGTCCAACGTGGTTCTGCTGATGATGCTTCTTTAAAGTTTGCACCTTAATCGTGGCCCTCAGTCGCCCTCTCCTAGCCGAGTTCTTAACAAATCGGAGATGACCTCTATATTTCCTAAAGACTTATTCAGACTAGAGTTTCATGATAAAATGATAGAAAATCATGAAAATGCAAAATATAAAATAATACACCGGATGGAACGGATATTTTACTCCTAAATCGACTCAGGATAAAAACAAAGCAAGATCTGATATTAAGCTAAATATATTGAATAAAAAGAAATGTATGGAGCAATCGTTATAAGAAACGAGGCGCACACTAACTATAGACGAGGGCATAATATGCAGTGAATATATAATAGTACCTCCACAGACCCTACGTGCATGATTATGTACATTGTGGTATAACCACAACAAACAAAAGGCTAACATTACAAACCTGGTGGCCGGGATATTTGAATGAAATAGAGGATTATATTAAAAGATGCCTAAAATGTATGAAAAAAAAAAAAAAACTTCCGTTGAAGCAAAATTCACTTGTGGCCGGAAAAAAAAGAACCATGGATTAGAGTTCGCAGAGATCATGTATATATTCAAGTATACGGTTAGTCTTGATGTTAATGAACTCATTTGCAGGTTGGACTGAAGCAATCAAAACCAAGAATAGAGAAGACACCATCGTAAAACAAATACTGAGAACAATATTCTGAAGATATGAAGTAAACAAAACGATAGTCATAAACAATGAACCAGAATCTACTGAACATAACAGTTGTGTTTGATCTTGGTATAGGGCCTTGCTTTCAATTGTTTCCCTGGATAATTAATACAGTATAGATTTTAGAAATAATTAAGTGAATGTGTTAAGTTTAAATGGCGGGGTGTAAAATATGTTGAACATAAATTTATGTATCTATCTAATTAATGTTGTTGCAACGGCGTTCATCCTGGGCGGGTTGAGCTGGCTTCTTCCCTGACCTTCACTACATCCCGAATCATGGCAGCTCATGCACAGCGGTCTTGAGCTAGGTAGCATGAGATGGATAATCAATTGCGATTCCACTGTTGAAAAATAAATACCTATGGACCCCAGAGCTCAGTTAAGTTCTCTTTGATGGTTGTTGTCGACCGACACACTTGCGCCACCAAGGCAGAGAGGTAGGGAGGATTACATTGCGAATTAGCTCTCCCTCCGAGCGACAAGCTGCAGGTCCAAACCATCAAAGACATCACTGCAACAAGACAAATGGCAGAGACTTTAGATTAAGGTGTTGATGGAGAACAGCAGTTGCGACATGGTCGGTCTGCCAACAATGCAAGATGTCACGGTTGCAATCATTATAAAAAAATTCCAGCTACCGCCGTTCAACCACTTTCATTAGCCATGTCTTTCAGGAGAATTTAATCCATAAAAATGCCAACAAGATTCTCAAAGTTAGACTCAAATAACAATGCATTTGACATATGGATATATGATTCTGACTAGCCAATCATTTACGCAAATCTTCAGTCTGTGTTCTTTACATAAAACGGAAGGAATTGCAATCGATTTCATCGACTACATATTCTATCCGGCTTGATAATTCTTTCAGTAGTATACTCTGCACGAGAGTCACCGTTTATGTTCATTGGATAAGTAAGTTTGGCAAAAATGATAAATGCAAATGGCGTCCAAAATCTGTTTACTGTGCTCTGGAATAATGAGGAAACCATTTCACTTTAAATAATAAACGATGGAACTTTAGATAATTGCATTCTATTTCACTCGTTATTTTTATGTGCGTTGTAATTTTAGTTTAGAGCCGAGAGCGAATATAAACATAATCCTAAAATCACGCACATTTCCGATTTAAATGGAATAATCGTAAGTAAAATTCAAATTTCTACATTTTTATTGCTCTTCTTTTTCTCTACTTGCTATAGTTGCGCTTTTGAACAATCATTCCAAATTATGGGAAGAGCGAGAGAAAATGAACGGAAGATAAATACATATAATTCATTCAAAATCTCATAAAAAGTAAGTTAAAATTTTCAACAGAAACTAGTTAGGAATTTTATTATTAAATTAAGTTAGAACAACACAAAACTAAATAAAAGACATTGTCTCCACATACACCAGTTGCCATTCACAAAGATAACGTTACTAGATCTCTTCTCTGTATGTATATAAAGTTAGGTATACATATATGTACAGTGCAATCTCCTAAACTAATGAACGGATCATTATGCATTTTGGAATACATATTCTAGGCAACACGGTGAGTAAGATAAGCACAATATTCTTTTGAAAATGTTAACATTTGGGGGGTATCATATATATAAAGTTTTTATTTGTTATGAACTAATCATTATTAATTTTTGAATATATATTCTCGGCAACCCGGTGAGTTACATGTGCACATTATTTTTTTGTAAACTTTCTGATTTAGGGGATGCGCTCTCCCGAACTCACCCCTCACCCCGAAAACTTAAAATAAGTTAGATACAAAATATTTAAAAGAGAAAAAAATTGCTCTACATCAAATTTTAGGTATATTAAGTAATACGTTTTTTAAAGGATCGGTTCGCGCGGTGTGAGCTCAATAATATGTATGTTCTTGGTAAAATACTAAACTATTGAACTTATTAGGAATTATGGAATATGTACTCTAGGCAACAGGGTGAGTAACGGGGGTACATTTCTTTTGTAAACTTTACCTTTTAGTTGGATGCCATCGAAACCGTACACCCCAAAAAGAAGTAATATTAAAATGTAAAACTAATGCTATATGTATTGCCTATATCCGTCCTCGGACGGATATTCTACTAGAATATATACAGGGTGGGCCAAAATAAGGGTCCTATCTTTAAATTTGAATAACTTGAATTTGAATAACTTCCACAAAATAAAAGTTAAACTCACCAAACTTTATGTGTGTGTAAACTGACCCTTCCGAGATTTTTTGAAATAAACAAAACAAATTTTAGCCGAAAAACACTTCTTAAAACTTACAAAAACTAAAGTATTGTTTTTTACACTGTTTTGAGTTTTTTAAGCAAAAATAATGTTTTCTAAATGAGAGTACGTTCCTTAGGGCTAATACGGCTCATGCTTGCTTCGGAAGGGGTCCTTTACTTATTCTAAAAAAAAAAAAAAAAAAAATCAATAAATAAAAAAGTTATGAATTTTTAAAAATAGGACCCTTATTTTTGCCCACCCTATATAAAGAGTTCGAATGCAAAACACGATAAATCCAATTTCTTAAAATTGAGAATATAAACATTACAAGACGAATATTTCAAATCTTTAATACGACTGTAAAAGCTCATTTAAATTAAAAGCAAGAATGTTTACCCAACATTACAATACTTTAACGAAATGGTTTGGTGTGTGTTTAGCGTGATGAAATGTAACATTTTTAGTAGAGATAAGTGAACACTTTTTTTTAAATGGCGTTTATCGCGTTTTGCATACGAACTGTTCATATATTTCTTCAATTTTTCTTTTCAACGTTTACGTTTTGAAAATTATCATTTATAAATATTATATCATTACAATAATTACATATGTTAAATAATCTACTTTCTTTTAATGTATTTCTTTTGATCTTTTTGTTTTCATATTTTCTACATTTTTAATTAGTTTCTATTCAATATTCTAAAATCTAAAAAATACTTTTTGTGCGGCTACACATCCGGTAGGAGTGGATAAAGGGCGAGAGTACTAGAGTGAGAAGAACAGAAAATGGTCGATGAGAAGTTTTCTTTTACACTTTAATTTTATGATATCGTTCGTAAGTTTTCGGGTAATATTGTATGTTCTTTTTCGTTATTTTTTTCTGAATTGGAAATTAAGTTTCGTTTACGGGAAATTAAATACATTAACTTTTAGCGATTAGAAGTTAAGAAACATAAATTATTTGCTCCCGGAGAACTCCGGATAAATAAAACGAGTGATTATATATATATATATATTATATTTACAAATAAATATTAAATTATTAATACCTACAGACGCTAGCGTTTCAAGCTTATTGCAGGAAAGTAACAATTTCAGACGGTCGGTTAGCGCGAACCCGGTTCACAGAGTCAGCCATATCCACTCGGCCAACGGAAACTGTCACGTAATTTAGGGAAATTAAGATCTATATGTACCTAGAAGCGGGCACAGATAGAAGACTAGCCGAGAGTGTTCAGCGAACGTATTCGGAACTTTGCATTAGAGCTTTTTGACAGTCTATGTTTAACATCCCCGAGAGTGCCCAACTTTAATTTCTTAAAGGGACTTAGTATAATGTAGTAACACTTATCTCATATTATATATATATATATATATATATATATATATATACATATATATATAATATGAGATAAGTGTTACTACAGTAAGAAACGTCGTTGAAATGATAAACTTTGAAATTTTAGAAACCAGACAACATGACGCGAGATTTAGTCAAATAAATGAAATATTTATTGAATCATTTTTTTTTTAATCAAAATTTTCGGTTTTATAAAAACCTTATTCATGGTAATACAGACAATATTTTCCTTTTTTTATGGTCAAAGTCTTACGGCGTAATCGAAGATCGGCGATCTTCTTGTGTTATCGAAGAGACTATTTTTTTTAATGTTCGATCTGTAGTGGAGCGCGGTGGGGCGCGTGTGTACAATAATGAGATAGGTGTTACTACAGTAAGAAACGTCGTTGAAATGATAAACTTTGAAATTTTAGAAACCGGATAACTTGATTCGAGATTTCGTCAAATAAATAAAATATTTATTACATCATTTCTTTTTAAATCCAAATTTTCGGTCTTTTCGGACATTTAAAAAAAACAGTTTCTTCGACCAGGAAACAAAAGAAGAAAAAGGAAAAAAAAAAGAAATATAGTGTCTGTATTACCATGAATAGGGTTTATAAAACCGAAAATTTGGATTAAAAAAATAATTTAATAAATATTTCATTAACAAAATATCGCGTCAAGTTGTCTGATTTCTAAAATGTCAAAGTTTATCATTTCAACGACGTTTCTTATTGTAGTAATACTTATCCTCATATATATATATATATATATATATATAATATTTATAAATAAATATTAATTATTTTAATACCTACAGACATCGATGTTTCATGCTAATGCAATCTTCAGTGCAGGAAGCTAATTCTCAACGGTCGGTGGGCGCGAACCCTGATCACAAATCGCCACTGATTCGTAGTCAAGAGTCTTAACCCCTCGGCCATAGACAATTATGGAGGAATTTAACTTTGTAAATAGCGAATCGGCAGCTAGATTTACACAAACAGTCAGAGTGATCAACGAACGTATTCGGATCGTGCACGCAGCTATTAGTACTGCTTGTTATTAAAGTCACTCATGAAGGGGGCTAATAATAATAATATTTATAAATAAATATTAATTATATAATATATATATATATATATATATATATATATATATATATATATATTATATATATATATATATATGAGATAGATAGATAGATAGATAGATAGAGGAGAAGATTGAGGGGCGGGTCAACCTAAATTGGGATCTGCGCAGCGACATGTCTGTTTACATTAATTTTAAATTTCTTCATGTCAGTACTGTCGGGGAAACAGAGGGCAGGGAGGGAGTTCCAGAGACCAGCAGCACGAGGAAAGAAGCTATTTGAGTAGAAAGCTCTCCGGCAACTGGGGACCGCCACAGTGAATGGATGGGATTTAGTTGATTGTCGAGTTGGTCTAGTGAACTTACGTCGAGAGGGCACCAGAGTAGCCAATTCATCGGCGCATAATCCATTGAAGTATTTGTAAAACAAGCACAAGGATGCTACATTGCGGCGATGGGACAAGGACTGGAGCTTGGTTGACAGTGAGGGACCTATTAGGTTGGCGAATCTTTTTTGGACCTTGTCAAGGAGGGAGAGAGTAGTAGATGATGCACCAGCCCAGATGTGGCAACAATACTCCATGCATGGGCAGATGGTGGTTTTGTAGAGATACAGGATAATGTCAGGTGTGAGGAGCTAACTAGCACGGTAGAGGGAGCCAACCTTCTTTGCGGCAGCCTTGGCAATGGCTTCAGATTTCCAGTATTTTTAAATACTAGGTAGACTGCCAAAGTTTTCTAAGGTGATGGGAAGCATTTTTCCTTTAAGCAACGATTGAACAGCTTTGTAAGAATAGGAGCTAGTTCCAGTTGCAGTTTTTTTAAGTACTACGACTAGAATGTTGTCAGAACCAGTGCTTTGCTTGCATGAAGATACTTTATAAGTTTGGCAACATCCTGGACAGATATATCGATGTCGCTCAGACTCTTTTCAGTCAGGGGGGGGGGGGGGGTTCAGGTGGTAGTTGACCCCGATCACAGAATGTGGAATTTGATGCAAAGTTCTTTGCAAAAAGTTTGGCTTCATCAGATGCTGAGGAAATCACATCTGGTCCATTGATGATTTGAATAAAAGTCACACATCTTTTAAAGACCTTGTTTGTTATTCTCTAAAACTTAGCATTAGGAAAAATACAGAATAGTTAACAGTCGTGAACTCATAAACAAAAAATTAAAAAAATAAAATTCATAGCAAAAGCAGTTGAATTAATTTCTACCGTCCCGGATACTTTTGACGTATGGAAAATGTTTATAGAATTTTTTTTATTTCAGACTTTTATTTTGATGTTCGTGTGTTTTATCGATACACAGAAACAAAATGGCGGCCGATATTATCGTTTAACTTTGCTAAACTTAGGCGAGTAAGTGTCGTTTTACAAGGGGTTTGTTTAGAGGGGGGTTGGCTTGCCACTCAGATATTGGGTTACTTTTAGGGTATGTACTCTTTTTTACTATCTTTACAGTATGAAATTAACTGGAGTTAAGCTATCACCTAAGTGACAATTAAAATTCTGAAATAAAAATCTGACCGTTTCCACACGTTTAAAGTATATAGATCGGTAGAGAATTTAATTTAGGAGAGTAGAAAGTGGACCTTAGGTTTACTTTCGGCAGCCTCGTAACTCTCGCTTCCCTTATTTCGTCCTTTAGTCCTCACATTCCATGAGCGATGTTTCTGACAAAAGGGGAAGTATTGCTGTCTTCTGGATCGGAATTTATCCATCTAACACTTATCGTTAGCTAGTTTTTGACCTTGAAAAATAATTTTTTTAGCTCCTTATATCAAGTGGCTTCATGCCTTGTCTGGAGCGATTTTCATTAAAAAAATAAAAAATAAATTCTAATGACATAAATTATTTGTTGTTATTCTTTGTTGTTTATGAGTGCTTGACTATTAACTATTCTGGACTTTTACCCATAGAATTTCTTTCATCGTTAGGTTTATTTTTTATTTAATTGGAATGATGGCAGCGGTGTGATTCGAACCCACAGTTCAGAGGAGACTGATGCATATAGCATCTGTCATAAAAATCACGGCAGCGGTAAAAAGTAAAAGATTTGTTAACTGCCAATCAAAAACGAGGACTTAGCAACGAAGTGCAATACATTAAGACATCAAAATAGGGGAGGAACAAAAAAAAACAGTGCTGACCTGTCAATATCGCCTAATTATGTTCCTAAAAACTTTTACATTCTGACAAATAAAATTATCTTTTCATTCGACCTGTCTACAGATGTTGCTTCAACGCATTAAAAAGAAAACATAAAACGAAAACATAAAACGAAAATAGACAAGCATTTCCATTAATGGTTATTTCAACAGCTTCTTTATTTTTTCTCTCTCTTATTTGCGTCTGTATAGATATAATTAATTTACAAGACATTACTGATGTACATACTCCGTAGAGCTTCGCCGTATGCTTGCGAACAAAATTCCGCCACTTATCTCGGTCTTCGACCAGTCTTTCAGATGTCAGGAGTGGCATGCCAGTCTCAACCCTTATCTGTTCGACCCATCTCTTGTGATCGTCTTCTTGATTTTTTTTAAATTAAATCTTCTTGACCCGATTTCTTTACATAGCTGGAGTCTGGTAGCCGGGAAACATGTCCAAACCATGTTAATCTTTTTATTTATTGATGAATCTGTTAATATTAAGCTTCTTTCTGATATCTGCATTTCTTCGCCTATCTCGCAAAGTTCCTCCATAGGATAGTTCTTAAACATTTTATTTCAAAGACATTGAGTTTATGCTTGTAAGTATCCATTTGATTCTACACCGCTACCCTCTCCCTGGTAAGCAAGCTTAATAGTCTTCAGGGGAAAATGAGTTCCTTCTGGTCTGGTTTATTTTGAGAGAGTAACCTGGAAAATGACCTGGCGGATTTTGCTGACATTGCCTTAGTAATGCTGGGTGATGTTGAATGCCTGGGCAGTGTCGTTACGCTTCCTCTGGTGTGCGATACTGGTGTGGCAGGTGTATGGGAATCCCAAAATGTTCGTTTAGGGGATTTGGACAAAGCACTGGGAATGGGAACTGGAATTTAAAGTGTTTCGAACTTTCTGAGAGAATCTGCGATTTTGAAGACTGATTCTGCTTGACCCATCAATACTGACTTTTAGAGAGAGTTTCGATAACTCTGCATGTTGCGTACTATCGACGATTGTTGGCATGTTGTATAGAGACTATTAATATGGCATAATTACATTGACATACCAGTTCTCATTAGATCACCGAAGTTAAGCAATGTTGAAGCTAGCTAGTACCAGATGGGTGACCATTTGGGAATACCAGGTATTGTATGTAAGAGGACGTCGGCAAGAACTGCAAAAACCTAACATTGTCATCTCCCCTAACCAGGATATACATGCGACTGGGAATCGCTTGTGAATAACACTTCATTTCGTTTTGTATCGAAACTATTTCTCCTTCTCAGAATGGTCAGATAGTATGCGCTGTGCAAATGTTCTGTTCCGTGTGCGTTTAATTTGGACAGGCCTATCGCATGGTTCCGAGCTGCAGCTATCCATTTTGTTTCGAGGATAAACAAATGTTGTGTCGCAGAAATTTTCGTTACCCAACGAGTCTGTATTGCCATGAATTATCCTCTTTACTGATTTTACAGCCGGCTCTGCGCGGCTATTGGATTGAGGCTATGCCATTGAGGACTCTCTGCGCTTCACATACCCTATCCTGAAGAACTGCTGAAATATGTTGGAATTAAAAGGTGGGCCACCATCACCGTTTAATTCTTCTGGGGTACAATAGCTTCAACAAATAGATATAGTGTGTGTTTGTGAAAAAAATAAATATATATATATATATATATATATATATACATATACATTGTATTAAGGGTGAAACTATTTAATTTGTTCCATCATTATATGTCTTATTTGCTCCAACTTGTGTCTATCCGTCACACCTCTGCATTATATTGCCTTCTAAGTATCACATTTCTAAATAGATATTAGTTTTGCGGTGATGGTATGACCTGGTTTTAGATGATACAGATTAATGCAGCCAGTGAGACTATCTGTACAGACAAGATATACAATGTGTCCTATATATAAATGGTCCATCTGTTAAAAAGGTCAATCTGGGATCGGGGTTAATGCGAGTGGCTCATGCAGTTTACTTGGTGTGCTGCTTGTGCATACTAAGCAATTAGTTGTCAAGTTTCCTAGAAAGTTTGTTTATAAGCAGGATGGGACTTTCCATTATGCTTAGTTGAGCAAGTCCATTATATGGGTTCTGCCTGGTTGCTAGTCCAAGGATGGATAATCCATATCAAAATATTGCTTCATTCAAACAAGAATTTTCCTATTAACTATTTGGAGCTCTTTATGCCGGTAAGTGTCAATATGATTCCACATATTATAAAACACATTTTTAAAAATTATATCAAACAAAAATTAATTATTAATTTATGCTGTTGTATTTCTGCCAATAAAACAAAGACTGTTGGATATTCATAGCTGAAACTTGGTGGACAGGTCAGGCATAGACTGAAGTTTATTTGTACCAAACGTAGTTGGATTATAGAAAGGATTGTGAATTTATTAACGATTCCATGAGTGTTTTTGGATAGGCATATATTATACAATTGTCGTTTATTATATTTATCCAGAATTAATGATAATGATCAGCTAAAACCTCATAGGAAAAGTAGATATTTGATTATTAAGATTTTTCTTGTGATGTAAGAGAAAGTTGAAATTCAATTCAGTTGTTTCTAGAATTTTAGCTTCGTTGGACGTGATGTAAGGCCATGAAAAATAAGAATGCTTATATGGTAGACAAGAAGCAACTCCTAGTTATGACAATGATGATCTGTAACTAAATAAAATCTAGTTCAAAATAAATATCATTGCCGACCTCTTCTTGAAGAACATCCTGAAAACACCAGCGCCATAACGAGGATCAAGAAAACATCTTCACTTCTGTCTTGCGTCCTTTTTTTTGTTTATGCATTTTCATAAGCAATGCTGAATCTAGTCATTACTTAGATGGGTGACCATTTGGGAATACGAGGAACCATATTTGGAAGTAGTTGTTGCTGTAAAGTCACTCTCTGTTTGACAAAAGTATGGATCCATCTCTTCCCGCTTAACAATAGGTGAAATAAGCAGGTAAATCAGGTTTCCAAGCAACTAATCTAGCTGAATTTAGAAGTTGAGGTAGAGATACGTGCCCAGGAAGTTACGTCAAACACAGAAAGTCGCTAGTGAGACATGGTGAATAAGCTGATCAGATCTTCCTCTGTTACAGTTCGGTGATTTCTTATCTGAAATCACTACAATTTATGTATGTGAAACAAATAATTATTTTATGGAGCAGAGAACAGACAATTCACGAAGATAAAAATTATGTTCGCACAGGATTCGAAACTCTGCCAATGGAGATGGACTGCCTTTTGCTGGAGTCGATAAGTCAAATTTTGACAGATTGTAGAATCAAATTGACACTTGCTGGCATAAGGGTTCCAACTGCCGTCCAGAAAACTCTTGGTTCAAAATGAAGCATGAACTTTGTTTGACAAGGTCTCGAAAGGGTGACATTCCCTAAGCCTCATGATGTCTCCTTTTCATGATGTCTCCTTTTCAAGACCTTGTAGAACAATTTGACGCTTCTTTTGGAGCCAAGAGTTCCTGTAAACAGGATCACAGTTGGAGCCTATTGAATTTAAGAGTCAGTGCTCAGCGGTCTGATCAGTTGAATTCAACAACATAAACAGAGACAGAAGCCCAGAAAGCTGGTTTATAAGACAGCTGGGACGTTCCATTATGCTTAGATGGGCAAGCCCATCGTCTGGGTTCTTACTGGCTACTAGTCTATGAGTGAATAATCTATAACAAAGCTCTTATTCCGGTAAGTGTCAATTTGATTCTGCAGAAAGCTCTAAAATAAAACCAGTCTTTCTGTGCTTATCCCAACATCCCTTCTGGTCATATCAGATTTCTCTTTGCCAATGGACTTAAGTAATATCGGTTCAGGAGGTGCAGTTAAGGAGTGAGTAACCCTTGCTTCATTATAAACTCTTTCATGAGGTATCCAGTAGAGACGTAAGAAAGTCAACAATGTGTTTTCTCCTCCCGACTCTTGTGAACATGAACATGATTATTACCCAACAAATGCACAGCGAAAGATTTAACCCTGCATCTCTTAAGCGCGTGCACGTCTGCCAAAAATAAGATCAGAATGAATTCCTTTGCCAAGTCAAAGCTCGTCTAATTTGGCTCAACCTCAAGACTTTCGGTGACTCGTTTAGCCTCGATCCTTTAATTAGAGGCAGAACATTAAAACTCTCCCCGTTAATTGCTTTTGTTGGTGCGTAGTCACCCAAGTCGGCCAAATGATTTGCCATCAAACTTGCTAACCTGCTCTTCATTCCAGGTGAGATGTCATTACAACTAAAGATTGGCCCGTCTCACAGGTCAGTGAAAATCTGGCCCACTTTTCTTCCTTTAACCCCCTTCCCCAACATCCTTTTCTTGATACTAGTCTAATTAGGCTCGGCTTTCCCTAAACAGGTTTTTTCAGGTTTTTGTGAGGTTTTATAAGAAGACTCAATAAAGGCTGAAGGCTAATAACTGACATTGGATAAAGTGCAATGTTTATTAAATCATCAATTGTTCAAACAAGGGTCATATATAAAACCTTTTTTCTTTTCTTAATCCATGGATTTTAAAGATATGCTCTTATTATCGGAGGAAATTCGACGGATAAGTCAGTAAAATTTACTGTAATGAAAACATTTGAAAATATAAAAATATAAAAGACATGTAATCACAAACAATTTAAAAAGTTTTAAATATGAAAAAAACAAACATCACCATTGAAGAAGCATAGAAAGTTTGTTTTATCAAATCCGAGGTTTCACAGTATGAAGCAAGTGTAAAGTGAATTTTCAGATTAAATAAAAAAAAAAACGGAAAAAATGCCGAACATGAATTCGTTTTGTTCAACCGCGTTTTCAAAATAAAACAAGCCGCGCATGCGTGGTCCCCCTCTGTATGTGACGAGTGTAAAATGCAATAAATTGTGGCAATCGGGGACATTTTTGACTCCCCCTTTGACCTCCTAGGGGGGAGAGAACCAGAATTTTTCTGAGGTCAAGGATGCTCATTTTATATCCAGAACAATTGCCTCTACATTTTGACCAAGTTTCAGAAAAATTCAATGGATGGATCAAACGTTGTGGGAGAAAAGGGTCATTTTTTGCCATTATGGGGGCTTTTGACCCCCTGGGGGTGCGAACCAGATTTTTTCCAAGGTCAGCGATACTTATTGTCTATGAGGAACAATTGCCTTCACATTTTGGTTAAGTTTCAGAGAAATTGAATGGATGGATGAAATGTTATGGGGCAAAAAATGTCATTTTCGGCCATTTCGGGGCCTTTTGACCCCCTGGGGGGCTAACCAGATTTTTTTTCAAAAATCGGAGAATGTCACTTTCTAACCTGACAAAAGTTACAACTTCATGCAAAATTTCAGAGAAATTCAATGGATGGTTGCGGAGAAAAATCCGGACGGACACACACACGGACGGAAATGCCTCAAAACATAGGTCTCCCAATTTTTTAAATCGGGGGACCAATAAAAAATAAGAAAATAGTATGAATGCTTTTTCGTAACTAATGTCCGAAGTTCAGTTTTTCTCTGAATCTGAAGATTCATTTGTTGATAAAACTTCAACTTTGTTTTTATAAATGTCTCGTCTGTATCACCAATGATGAAACGATCATATTTTTTTTAGATAAAAAACAATTTTGCTTTATCACCCTCTCTCACATATATATATATATATTTTTTAACAACAATACACTTGCCCCACCTCTCAGGTAAGTGCACAGTAATTTCAATTACTGTTTGTGGCGATTTATTGTGGCCGCGTGGGCATAGACGTTAGCTTTGTGATTCTAGTCTGAATCTACGAACTGCGTTCGACCGCCTGCAACTACCACTCCTGCACTGATGAGGGTAGAAAACCTGAAACGATATCGTCTGTAGGTATAAAAACACTTTAATATTTAAAAATATTTACAGTATATATTACATTATATATATATATATATATATATATATATATATATATACATTATATATATATAGTCATCCACATACAGACTGTTTCGCTGTATCACAGCTCATCAGCAAGTACTTCAAGCCAAGATCGAAAGCATGACTGTTAAGCTGACAGTCGGCGCTTCTATCTCCTGCTCTCTCATCTGACACCTGCTGAACGTAAACGAAATTTCAATGTAAACTCAATGTAAATATTGTCAAGTGCCGGAGAGCTCGAATTGTATTTACCCAATGAACAATGCCTTAAAAGCTAGTGGCAGTTGGCGATTTCCTTACAAGAACTCTACCCAAGAAGAGGAGCACACATTATATATATATATATATATATATATATATATATATATATAGTAAGCTATGAAAATATATTCATGGCAATAAGCTACACAGCGGCTTCCGTGTTTCATCCCCATAGGGAATCGTCAGGCTAAAATGACGATTCCCTACGGAGATGAAACGCGGAAGCCTCTGTATAGCTTAATTGCCATAAATATATTTTCATAACTTATTACCTAGCTCTACTCACGTATCGAGCACTGTTGAAGTAAATATTGAAAATCGATACATAAAATATTATATCTTCTTATAACATCTTATGTGGATACATGAAATAAAAAATTTATATATATATATATATGTATATGAAGAGTTCGAACGCAAAACGCGATAAATCCAATTCTGTTTAAATTGAGACCGTAAACAATAAAAACACGAATATATTAAATCTAGACTTCGAATGAAAACTGATTTTAGTTGAAATCAAAAAGTAATTATTTTGGTATCATATTATATAACACATAGTTTTGGGGGTGTCGTCGAGTGATGAAATGCAACACTTGTATTAGGGCAGTTTCGTGAGTTTGTAAATGGCCTTTATCGCGTTTTGCATTCGAACTCTTCATATATAAACTATTTCTATCTCGAGTAGAATTGAAATCTGTTACTATGACATCACACACGAATTAGGAGATACAATCTCTTTTACTAGTGAAGAGTTATGAAAGAACAAATCAAACTCTCCTACCAACTTCTTATGGATAGAGGATCGAGAAATAAAAAAAATCTTGAGATAAGGCATACTAGTCCATTTTACAATCTTACATGATCGACTATGGTAAGAAATATACTCTTAAATTCGAAATTAGTGCATTATTTTATTTCATTTGTTTAGGTTTAAAGAAGTAGATCTTAGTAAAACCTATAATTTGTTAAGATATTGGTGTTATAGTGGTTGTCACATAATTTCAACTAGTACTGATTACCTTACTCAGAACATGTGCATATTCTGATAATTTTGAAGCAAAAAAAGGTTTGTAATATATGTAGTGTCATTTAGGCTGAATTAACTTGAAACTAAGTGTAAAATATCAAATGGCCTTGTGCCAGATTAAGCTGGTTCGAATGTTGGACGTGTTAGAGGATGTTGACCATGGTGATTGAGGAATGACCATATTAAGCAGCCTTTGCAGTGGAATCTCAATTGGAGTTAGACGACCATATAGTTAGAATGGATGAGAATGATAGTTCTTGTAATGTGGTCAGACCACTGTTAAGTTATAAAAACAAGCTTCACAGAAACTGTAGAATAAAATTGACATAAAGTGTTCTAACAGTTGATGTGTACATATTGCTTAATTTAAGCAATAATTTTTTCAGGAGATTATACACTCATGGGCTAGCAGCCTATCATAACTCAGAATGGACTTGCTCATCTGAGCATAATGGAACATTCCAACCTCATTATTTCGATTATTCAAACTACCGTTTTCATCTTGGATGTTATTCTCACAACGTTTCGGCCGATGTAACCTTCGACTTTCTGCAATTTCGAACAGAACCCATTATTTAATCGACGAGGGTAGCTTGATCTCGTTCCGTACAGATTCTTGAGTTTCGCAAGATACACCTGGAGAAGGTTGGAGATTACATCGGCCAAAATGTTGTGAGAATAACATTCAAAATGAAGAACAGTAGTTCCAATAGTCCAAATTATCAATCCTCATCTCAAAAATTCCGAAACACAATTCCACCCTTCTTATAAACCGGCGTTCTGCCATTCTTTTTAGTTTGTAGTTCAACTGGTCAGACAGTTGAGAACTCACTACTAAATTCAAAAGAAACATTCTTCACTCAATAATAAAGGGCAATGTGGATTTATATGTATATATATATCGTCCCGTCACACATAATTTTACGAGTAAAGAAAACAGCCGGATAAATCAATCTCAAGTATTTAGAAAAATGGAGAAAGAAAATATCCAGTCAGACAACCCCTCGCCTTCATTCTATTTCCATAATGAGACGTTATTTTTCTTTTTTTTCTATCTGGATTC
>OY744532.1:88125381-88197881 GCA_963556195.1 Sepiola atlantica
TGGTTGTTTTGTTTTACGGCATATCGACCCTTTTCGAGTTATTTAATGCCGAATCTGGTCATTTTGGTGAATGTTTTTATGCTTCATGTTCTTTATATTTTCAAATGTTTAATCATGGTTTTTGGTTTGGTTGTTTTTGTTTCACGGCATATCGACCTTTTTCAGGTAATTTAATGCCGAATCTGGTCATTTTGGCGAAGGTTTTTATGCGTCAAGTTCTTTATATGTTCAAATGTTTAATCATGGTTTTTGGTTTGGTTGTTTTGTTTCACGGCATATCAACCCTTTTCGAGTTATTTAATGCCGAATCTGGTCATTTTTGGTGAAGGTTTTTATGCTTCAAGTTTTTTATATGTTTAGCTATTTATTTATGGTGTTTGGTTGAGTGAAAGGGGGGGTGAGAAGAGGGACGAAGAGGGCAGGGAGGGAAATTGTTATTTTTTGTTTTGGATTTTGCAGAACATGATTGAGTTTTGCAAAGGAAAAAAACAATAAACCATCAATGTTTGGTACATTTTGAGTCAGGAAGTCAATAACTTCAGACAGCCTTATTTGGTAGTGCCAGTAGGTTCTATTTGACTGATAGATGGTGCCCTTACAGGTACTACCACTCCGGGCCAGAGTGGACCTGGGAGCAATGGCAACTAACGGGCAACTCCACATTCCTCACAGCTCCCAAATGGAGACCTCACCACTGGATGTCTTTTAAGGACCCCGTCTAGGAGATACAAATGTGATTAGACAAATTGAACACTTGAACAGGCAAAAACAAATTAAATTTTAAAACAAATGAAAAAAAAATTATAAATATACATAGTAAAAATTTTAAAATATTTATATTAACACTGACACAGATTTAAAGATGAACAATGGATTTGAAGCGAAATTTAATTTAAAAAAAACATTTAAATTTAATTTCAGATCTATTTCAATTTCTGCCGATTAGCTTTCATTGGCAGCGACCTTCCTATAGAACGTTTGAATTATGATTGAACGCACATTTGACGACGGAAAAATTTTCATGAAATATTATATTATACAGCATTTCTATAAGACAACCGTGACGCAAGTAGGATTTTTATATAATATAAGAAATATAATATATATATATATATATATATATATATTTAAGTGAAATCAACAATCGTGCAATTTAAATGAAAAATTCATTTATTTTTTTTTTTACAAGCTTTCGCTGTAGAAAAACTTTGTCAGGCGAGACTGTCTTATAGTTTTTTTCTTCTTTTCTTCCTCCTCATTTTGATGGTATTAACCTCGAGGGGTCGAATCACGATATGAGCAGAAAGAGATGTCAAGTTCTAAAAGACGTTAGGATAAGTGTAGTCCTGGTGAAATACATTCTCATGCGTGCTTCAAAGATGTTAATTTCCTTACTTAAAAAGCGCCAATCTGGACATAACATCGCCAGGACTACACTCATCCTTACGTCTTTTAGAACTTGACGTCTCTTTCTGCTCATATCGTGATTCGACCCCTCGGGGTTAATACCATCAAAATGAGGAGGAAGAAAAGAAGAAAAAAAACTATAAGACAGTTTCGCCTGACAAAGTTGTTCTACAACAAAACCTTGCAAAAAAAAAAATTAAATAAATGAATTTTTCATTTAAATTGCACGATTGTTGATTTTCAAAATATTTCACTTAAATACATTCTCATGCGTGCTTCAAAGATGTTGTCAATTTCCTTATATATATTTGTGTCATTATACTTCAGTTGAAGTTCTCAGAAATCAAGGCACCCCTACCTGGGGCTAGCACTTAATCTCTATATGAGATGCATAGATATTCGAATATTCTATTAAAATTCTTTATTTCTCAAACATTGATTTTGTAAAGAAGTAAAGAACATTATTTTCCAATCTCCAATTGACCAGTTAAAAATGTTATATTATATCTTTCTTGCGGTCTCTTGGTCTTACCGGACTCTAGGAAAAGAATTTATCTAGTCTGATGGAGTATCCAGTTATGTAGTGTTACTTGAGGTAACATCACTAGGAGAAGGTGTACTATTCCTCGTATTAGCAAGTACATAGTCGTGCTGAGGGGATCTTAAATTTGCTGCAAATACTATGCTATTTTTAATATTTGGTCAGGGTTTACTTGTAGGGTGAAGTATCCTCATGTCAGGTGGTCCTGACCAACCCTTGTACAGAGAGACCGAAGACACTCGATGGTTGGTGTCTAGTAAGTAATTCAAACTCACCCTATATATGTGTGTGCGTGTGTATTGTATAAATAGAATTATATATATATCTTAATTTGCTTCAGTTTGTGTCTATCCGTTATACCTTTGCATTGTATTGCCTTTTAATTTGCCTTTATATACACATTAAACAATGCTTCAAGCAAACTACATTAATCTATATATATATATATATATATATATATATATATATATAACAATGTTAATCTTAAATAAATAATATTAAATTATTTTTGCCAACATATCCTAACGTTTCGTGCTTTTGCTCTCATCAGTGCATCATCAGTCACATGGTTCAGAATCAATCTAGACTCTGTAAGCAAGCGCTGTAACCATTGGGCCACGAGACATTACTACATTCAAGAAAGGAATTTAAGTTCTATTCATGTGGAGGGCGGCATATCAAAAAAGACTGACTAAAGATTTTACGAACCTTGTCGGAATATGCCTTATAGCTAAGTGTCAGTCTATTTTTAACTTCCTCGAACAGGGCTCAACTTTAACCTTTTAATTTTAAATAAATAATATTAAATTATGTTTTACCTACATACGCTAGCGTTTCGAGCTTTTGCTCTCATCGGTGCAGGAATGATAATCTCGGACGATCGCATATATATGTGTGTATATATATATATATATATATATATATATATAGCTATTTTCTTTCTAGAATCATTAAACAGATGACTTCTCATTAAGGCCGATCAATGGCCAATACCAAATGTCACAGGGCCATGAGCACTCTGTTAGCATTTAATAATGACCATACCATCCGTACTCTCATACTTATTAAAATCGACTTTGTGCCACATTAGGTCCTCTTGGGTAAGCAGGTAAATAATATTCGGAAGACAGAGAGGGAGTAGAAGAGAGAGATAAGGGAAGAGGAAGACGGACATAGAAGAAGAGGGAGAAAAAGAAAGGTATTTAAATAAGATATACATATATACCAAATACTGACCAAACAGGTCACGGTGGTCTAGTCTATTCTCTCTATATAAAATAGAGTTGCTTCCCCCCTTACAAATCAGTTAGAGTAGGCAAGGAAACTAATGCATCAAACACATCGAAAATCAACACTATCTATACACCCTTACCTCGACCGTGTGTCAAGCAACTTACACGTATTTTTAACATATAAAATTAATTCCTATTATTTACCCCATACGACTGTTTTAACTGCATGCTCTAAAGAGAGGGTAGCACACTGATTTCTCTCTATGAGTTATTAACTCTTACACTCCTCAGACACTGCTTTGCGATGAATTCACAAGGAAATGCGTTCTGCTTTCACCGATTTAGAATTTGTAAAACAGCCAATCAGCTATCAGCTTACATAGGCGTGAAACAAATTTCATCCCAACCGCGTCTTGCTTTGTCCGAGGTTAGTCATTTACAGACATTCCTTTAAAAAAAAGGGTCGGGAGCAGATTCATTTAATTCATCCACAGACCGCTGATTCGCAGTATCACGGCTCTTCAGTGTGGCTAGTAAAGGGTGGGTGCTTCTAACTGTGATTCGAAGTCTGATCGCATATTAAGCAATCATGTGTAAAGAAAATGGGTGCTTTCACAGATTAGAACCCACGCTAATTTTGACCCCGTCGTTAGGGTTAGGGTCAAAGTTAACGTGGGTCCTAATCTGTGCAGTACCAAAAAAATGTATAAGCGCTTATACATGTTTGCAATTACGAGGCTAAAGATAGATAGCATGTATTACTTATTTATGCAAACACTCTCACTTTATTTTTTTACTGCAATTTTGGATTTGAAATTATTAGTTGGATCCATAACTCAATAATTAGACGATTGTAGTCGTAGTAGCAGTAGTTTTAGTTGCCCCCACGACTTGGTGATGATATGGTTTGTTTCTATTTAAACTCTAATTGTAGAAGTCTTGAAAATCTGATCAGATTATCGAAGATCACAAATCGAGGCAAGAGTTGCCATGGCTCATTTGATGATCATTATTTTTGGTTTTGGGGTTTGTTGTTTTCCCCTTCCCGCCATTCTTCTCAATTAATTCACACTCAACTCATTAGTCTTTATAGAAATCGCATCAAAAACTGAAATCAAAAAAACAAAAGTCATCATTATCTCTTATTCATCTGCCGTGAACAATGGAGCGACAACATTTCACCGTCGACCTTATAAATTATTAAGTTGTTCAATTCTACACATCACTTCGCACAAATCAGACCTTTGTTAAGCAGACACAATCAAACAGCAGAATTCATTGTTTACCACCGTATGAAAGAACTTGATGCTATTATTCGAAACTAATACTACTTCTGTAATTAACCGTTTTTACTCAAAACCGGTACGCCATGACAAAATTAAGTCCAGATTTGAGAAGACTGAGTTTTTTTGTTTTTTTTTTACTTATGAAGCATCACGTATCAAGGCGTTAAATCTACTCGAGGATAAGGGTTAATGAGATGGATAGATTGACAATTGAATTATAATGAATACCATAAGAGAATTGAAAATCTTCACATACCACCAAATTGAAGACTGATAAAGTATTAAATTTAATAGTCATTACTCAGCTGTCTGACTAGTTGAACCAGAAACAAATAAACCGAGACAGAAACCTAAAAAGTTGGTTTATAAGAAGGCTGGGACGTTCCATTATTCTTAGATGGACAAGTCCATTCTCTGGGTTCTGTTTAGGTTCTAGTCCATGGGTGGATAATCTAATATATAAATATTTTATTCAAGCAAGAACTGCCTTATCAACTATTTCGACTCGTTTATGTGTGAATTTGATTCTACATGAAACAGTAGAGGGAGGGGGGATTTCGTTTTAACAAAGGGGTTAGCTGCCGGCTGACTATACTCTGAGACCATGGATTTTTAACCTTATGGAAAGTTTTAAGACTTTATTTCTAGTTATATAGCAGACTTCCTGGCGCTTGAAAAGGATTTCGTAATTAATTGTTTTTACTCGAAGATAAGGATTACGAAGATGTATAGATTGACAGTTGAATGATGATGAAAACTATGAAAGGATTGAAAATCTTCATGTACCACCCACTCAAAACAAGAGCCCACCAGTTGAGCAGAAATTATCCTCCTTTTATCAGAAACATCGCTCATGTAATGTGAGGACTTAAGGACAAAATAGAGAGGAAATGATAGTTTTTTTTTGCATTAAGTTCAAAAAGAAATACATTTCGTTAACGAAAATATAAATTGGGTTGGTAATAAAGTTCGGGCACAGCGAAATATAAAATATTAAATGAGAGTAATCACTTCACCACAGCCACCTTGCAATTCAGTGGGTCCCATAGCACTGCTTCCATATATGGATGTTGAGAACCTTCATATGCTCTATCCTGTAAGTAACTGATTTTCGAAAAAGAATTGAGGAAACCAATGCCAACAACCGACACGAACTGGTCAAAAGCAAATGCATACACATTTATTTTACTGCCTTTGTTTTATAATGTTAGATTTTGTGTCTTATTTACAAGTATTTCCATGGAATGAGCTCAGATGAACTTGCGGCACTGATGTTGTGTTGGGAGGTTTTGGTTCTTCTTTTGTGATGGTGGCTTCATTATCTTTTTTATTTCTTCTCTCTTGAGCCAGTGATTATTTGGTTTCGGATGTGTCAGGAATTTGTGGTGGTTCTATTTTTGTTTTGTCTGATGTTTTGATTGTTTTTTTTTTGTTGTTTTGGTTTATCTCAGGTTAGGTGTCTGTATTATTTGTAATGTTCATGATTGTGGCTTTGATTTCACTTATAAATTTTGCTCAGTCATTTTGGACCCAAGTTCAGTCATTTTTTAACGAGCGTATCATATTTATTATTTTTTTCGGTAGTTTGTTTTTTTCGGTAGTTTTTTTTTTTCGGTAGTTTGTTTTTTTAGGTAATTTGTTTTTTTAGGTAATTTGTGCATAGCCCCCCCCCCCCCATCTATGTGTCTACGATTCTCTTTGCTTCAGGAAAAGAGATGTTTTGTTTTTGTTTTACTACGGTTGTTATTTCTTTTTCTTTCTTCCATAATTCGCAGATCCTTTTGTAGACTGGATGATCTTCTCCACAGTTTGCACAATTGCACCTGTTTATGCATCCATGTGTAGTGTGGTCAGGGATTTTGGGGGGAACAGCTACCACATACTAACCGGTTATAACATGTATTTTCATGATGTTCGAACTTTTGGTATTTATGACACCGAAAAGGGTTTGATATGAATAGTTCAACTTTTTCTCCTGAGTATCCAATTCTTATCTCTTTTAGAGTCTTTGGTGTGCTGAAGGTCGTGATAAAGGTGTTTGTTTGTATGATGTTTCCGTTTTTTTTAATGGACACTTTTTTTTATATCTATTAGATTTCAATTCTGTTTTTATTTCATCTATTGTGCAGCTGGAGAGATCTTTACTTCGCACTACACCCTTTGACGTATTCATTTTTCCATGGAAATTTTCTATTTTTAGTAGAGTATCGGCATATCTTTTTCCCCACCTCTACTAATATTGTTCCATTGCGTAAATTTTTAATGGATTTGGGTGTTATGTTTGTGAAGATTACCTTTTGGATTAAGAATGGAGATAATTTTGCTTGGGGGGGGGGGTCATCTTCTGATTGCAGAATAATATATCTTGGAAAGTTCTCTTTTTCGGAGTCAGTTTTACAACCTTGCCAGTCGGACTTAGGGTTAGTGTTAAAATATATTAGTTAACTGTCATAATAAGTTAGAATTACGCTAAAAATTAGAATCACATTGTTTAAACTTAGCTGAGGTTGTTAATCTACAAATTTATTAAAGTTTGTTGTCAAAATTATGGAAGACTAAAAAAACAATTGTTTTAACTATACCCATCCCCAATTAATTGGTGTTTTAATATAATATAGTTTGGATGAATGAAAAAAAAAAACTTTCGCATTTATTCACTTAGACGACATAAAAAGACATTTAAAAATAATATGAATCTAGTTTTTTTTTATTATTTAAAAACCTGAGAGGGGTGGGATTCTTCTTTTTTCTTTATTATAGCAAATATAATCATATGTAATAGTCGTCGTCGAAAACAACAAATTTAGTTTCAAATAAAAAGTATATATCTAAAGAAAAACTTTGTTAGTTATTGCGTTCAATGCGGAGTGTAATTTTAAAAAATAAATTATTCCAGGTAAACATACACGTGACCGGAAGTTATTCGAATTTTTAAATAATCATTTTTGAACGTTTAACATTTTTATATAAAATCGTTAGAATTAATATTACTACTACTAATAATAATAACATTAATATTAACAGAACTTTTGAATATATATAAGAAAACTGTAAAACGAAAATAGAAATGAATTGTTCAGAATATTAATTTATTAGAAAGTGTTGTTAAAATGATTATGCTAATGAATCATCGTGATACGTGTTTTACGCAGTGTTCTGTTGGCTATATATAATGTATTTGAAAATGATAATGTATAATTGAATTAAATAAGTGTAACGTGTTTTGATATAAACATAGAGTAAATGGAAAAATATTTCGCATTTATTAATTTATATATATATATATCATTATTATCAGCCCCCTCCAACAAAGGCCGGGCACTCTTGAGTGACTTTAATAACAAGCAGTACACATAGCTACATGCACGATGCGAACGCGTTCGTAGATCACTCTCGCTGCTTGGTAAATCTAGCCGCCGACTCACTATTTACATTTAAATTCCTCTCTAATTACTAACTAATTGTCTATGGCCGATGGGATAAGACTCTTGACTACGAATCAGTGGCGATTTGTGATCAGGGTTCGCGCCCGCCGACCGTTAAGAATTAGCTTCCTGCAATGAAGATTGTGTTAGCATGAAACATCGGTATTAAAATAATTAACATGTATTTATATATATATTATATATATATATATATATATAAATGAATAAATGAGAAATATTTGTTCATATATATATATATATATTTATATATATATTCTCATGTGTGTATGCTAAGTGGCTTAAGCTGGTTAAGTCTATGTGTTCAATTCAGGTGATGTTCAAATGGCTGGTTTATCACTACTTGTAATGCCCATGAGTGTATCAGGTTCTGTTTGCACTGATACAAAAGTATTGGTATGAGATGGTACCACTACTGAAATCGATTCTATTATGTCAAGACACCTTCCCACTTGCATCAATGTGGTATAATCTGTTGTCTAGCCTTTCCATGATTTTCCATTTATTTATACTATTTGCTCTTTCTATATTTCCTAGGCAGTGCCAGAGTGGCCAGGATACCACCTAACATATACAGTTATCTTGTCGGATTCTCAAAGTCAGAGCCAAATACCAATCGGTCTAACATATATCGATAATTGATCCGGACTAGCCTATTTCTCCCTTTCACTATGTAATTGGCATACATACAGTTGATTTCGCTTCAGTTTTTTCTTCTGAAAATACTTATTCCAGCTAAGAAAACTGTTGGAAAAATTTTCACGTGGCTTTGAATTTTACTATATTTCCTAGACAAGCCAGGGTGCTATCTAACAGATTATGTTATCTTGTCGAACTTTCAAAGTCAGACACAAATAGAAATCGGTTAATATATTTATTTTTTGTAGTGAAAAGATTCAGATTATTATAAGTATGTTGTTTGGTCGGCTAATAGAAATATTAAATTGGAAAGTTGACACTAAAAATGTTGGGACATTTGTTTCTAATGTTATTTTTACGTTTAGTTTTAAATAATGAATTTTAAAAAAGATTCAGATTATAAGTATGTTGTTTGGTCGGCTAATAGAAATATTAAATTGGAAAGTGGACACTAAAAATGTTGGGACATTTGTTTCTAATGTTATTTTTACGTTTAGTTTTAAATAATGAGTTTTAAAAAAGATTCAGATTATTATAAGTATGTTGTTTAGTCGGCTAATCTATATATTAATACCATAGGATGTGTGTTCGTGTGTCATGCTTCCGGCAAAAGCTCTGCGCATGCGTGCCGCACCTAGATTTTGTAAAAACATTCAACTCGCCTAACTTTCAAAACATCTTCAAGTATTTCCCTTTGGCGCAACGGTTAGCAGCGTAGTATTTTTTACTTCGGCCCGACTGGTTTATAGTTCGATCCCAACCAACCTCTAAGATTTTTTTTCTACATTTTGAGGGGAAAGGGGAAGAGAGGTAGGGAGGAGACGACTGGGAAGACACATATTAATACAATAGCGTGTGTGATTTTGTGTGTCATGCTTACATCAAAAGCAACGACCTTCCGAATCTTTGTATGCTACTCATTCATTAGCTTTTTGGCTGCGATCAAAGTGTAGTATCTGTTCCGATGGATACTGCACCCCATACTGGTATTGTCTTGGCCTTTGGGTCTTGATTTACGCCGGTCAATGGGTCTGTCCTGTGCAGTTCTAGGAGGTCTACCCTCCCAGGCTTTGCCTCCCCTCTTTGGGGAGGAGTAAGTTTATTGCTTACTGCCTGAGGCGCCCCTACCGGGGAATGCCGACGGGGCTGCCCAGGCAATTTTTAATTGCCAGAGTGCTCACCTTCTCGGGCGCTGGCTTTTCAAACCCCACTTTCTCGACCCGACCTTGGGTCACATCTTACTTGTCGGAGTAAGATAAAACAGGCCTTGTGCCTAACTCCTGTAGCAGAGTAAATAAATATATTGGCTTGGCCTTTTGGCTAGGATCAAAGTGTAGTATCTGTTCCCATGGATACTGCACTCCATAGACTGGTATTGTCTTGGCCTTCGAGGCTTGATTTACGCCGGTCTATGGGTCTGTCCTGTGAAGTTCTAGAAGGTCCACCCTCCCAGGCTTCGCCTCCCCTCTTTGGGGAGGAGTAAGTTTATTGCTTACTGCCTGGGGCGCCCCTACCAGGGAATGCCGACGGGGCTGCCCAGGCAATTTTTAATTGCCAGAGTGCTCACCTTCTCGGGCGCTTGCTTTTCAAACCCCACTTTCTCGACCCGACCTTGAGTCACATCTTACTTGTGGGAGTAAGATAAAACTGGCATAGTGCCTAACTCCTGGAGAGGAGTAAATAAATATTCATGAATTGGAGCCAAATTTTATTTAATCTAAAGCATTTACAAAGTAAGGTTTAGTCGTCGAAATATTACCGTCACTAGAAATATTGTATATAAAGAAGTTTTGTAAATTGTTTCATGTATTGTTCATTTTTTAAAAATAAATATACAAGTCAAATCTTATCATATTTTATTTAAACATGTATAGGTTAGGAACAAGATAATTAGTATCGAAAACATCATTTCGTGTAATTTACACGGGTCCCACTAGTAGAAATATTAAATTGGAAAGTGGACACTAAAAATTTCGGGGCATTTGTTTTTAATGTTATTTTTACGTTTAGTTTTAAATAATGAGTTTAAAAAAAGATTCAGATTATTATAAGTATGTTGTTTGGTCGGCTAATAGAAATATTAAATTGGAAAGTGGACACTAAAAATGTCGGGGCATTTGTTTCTAATGTTATTTTTACGTTTAGTTTTAAATAATGAATTTTAAAAAAGATTCAGATTATTATAAGTATGTTGTTTGGTCGGCTAATAGAAATATTAAATTGGAAAGTGGACACTAAAAATGTCGGGGCATTTGTTTCTAATGTTATTTCTACGTTTAGTTTTAAATAATGAGTTTTAAAAAAGATTCAGATTATTATAAGTATGTTGTTTGGTCGGCTAATAGAAATATTAAATTGGAAAGTGGACACTAAAAATGTTGGGACATTTGTTTCTAATGTTATTTTTACGTTTAGTTTTAAATAATGAATTTAAAAAAAGATTCAGATTATTATAAGTATGTTGTTTGGTCGGCTAATAGAAATATTAAATTGGAAAGTGGACACTAAAAATGTCGGGGCATTTGTTTTTTATGTTATTTTTACGTTTAGTCTTAAATAATGAGTTTTAAAAAAGATTAAGATTATTATAAGTATGTTGTTTGGTCGGCTAATAGAAATATTAAATTGGAAAGTGGACACTAAAAATGTCGGGGCATTTGTTTTTTATGTTATTTTTACGTTTAGTCTTAAATAATGAGTTTTAAAAAAGATTCAGATTATTATAAGTATGTTGTTTGGTCGGCTAATAGAAATATTAAATTGGAAAGTGGACACTAAAAATGTCGGGGCATTTGTTTTTTATGTTATTTTTACGTTTAGTCTTAAATAATGAGTTTTAAAAAAGATTCAGATTATTATAAGTATGTTGTTTGGTCGGCTAATAGAAATATTAAATTGGAAAGTGGACACTAAAAATGTCGGGGCATTTGTTTTTTATGTTATTTTTACGTTTAGTCTTAAATAATGAGTTTTAAAAAAGATTCAGATTATTATAAGTATGTTGTTTGGTCGGCTAATAGAAATATTAAATTGGAAAGTGGACACTAAAAATGTCGGGGCATTTGTTTCTAATGTTATCTTTACGTTTAGTCTTAAATAATGAGTTTTAAAAAAGATTAAGATTATTATAAGTATGTTGTTTGGTCGGCTAATAGAAATATTAAATTGGAAAGTGGACACTAAAAATGTCGGGGCATTTGTTTCTAATGTTATCTTTACGTTTAGTCTTAAATAATGAGTTTTAAAAAAGATTCAGAATATTATAAGTATATTGTTTGGTCGGCTAATAGAAATATGAAATTGGAAAGTGGACACTAAAAATGTCGGGGCATTTGTTTTTAATGTTATCTTTACGTTTAGTCTTAAATAATGAGTTTTAAAAAAGATTCAGATTATTATAAGTATGTTGTTTGGTCGGCTAATAGAAATATGAAATTGGAAAGTGGACACTAAAAATGTCGGGGCATTTGTTTTTTATGTTATTTTTACGTTTAGTCTTAAATAATGAGTTTTAAAAAAGATTCAGATTATTATAAGTATATTGTTTGGTTGGCTAATAGAAATATTAAATTGGAAAGTGGACACTAAAAATGTCGGGGCATTTGTTTTTAATGTTATCTTTACGTTTAGTCTTAAATAATGAGTTTTAAAAAAGATTCAGATTATTATAAGTATGTTGTTTGGTCGGCTAATAGAAATATGAAATTGGAAAGTGGACACTAAAAATGTCGGGGCATTTGTTTTTAATGTTATCTTTACGTTTAGTCTTAAATAATGAGTTTTAAAAAAGATTCAGATTATTATAAGTATATTGTTTGGTTGGCTAATAGAAATATGAAATTGGAAAGTGGACACTAAAAATGTCGGGGCATTTGTTTCTAATGTTATCTTTACGTTTAGTCTTAAATAATGAGTTTTAAAAAAGATTCAGATTATTATAAGTATATTGTTTGGTCGGCTAATAGAAATATGAAATTGGAAAGTGGACACTAAAAATGTCGGGGCATTTGTTTTTTATGTTATTTTTACGTTTAGTCTTAAATAATGAGTTTTAAAAAAGATTCAGATTATTATAAGTATATTGTTTGGTTGGCTAATAGAAATATTAAATTGGAAAGTGGACACTAAAAATGTCGGGGCATTTGTTTTTAATGTTATCTTTACGTTTAGTCTTAAATAATGAGTTTTAAAAAAGATTCAGATTATTATAAGTATGTTGTTTGGTCGGCTAATAGAAATATGAAATTGGAAAGTGGACACTAAAAATGTCGGGGCATTTGTTTTTAATGTTATCTTTACGTTTAGTCTTAAATAATGAGTTTTAAAAAAGATTCAGATTATTATAAGTATATTGTTTGGTCGGCTAATAGAAATATTAAATTGGAAAGTGGACACTAAAAATGTTGGGACATTTGTTTCTAATGTTATCTTTACGTTTAGTCTTAAATAATGAGTTTTAAAAAAGATCTCAAAACTTCTGACATCGGAGAAAACGTGCCGATTCCAAATCGGCAGTTAGTTTGAATCTTAGTACAACTGTTAAACTGTGATGCCGCGACATGCATACAGACTATCGAATGTAGTATTCAGTACCCAACTGTCTCACAGTTGAGCTACAACCAAATAAACTGAAAAGAACACTAGAAAGCCGCTTCATAAGAAGGCTGGAATGTTCCATTATGTTCAGATTGGCTGCTAGTTTGTCATATAATGAGAATTGAATTGCTTGAATGAATCAATATTAACATATCAACTAGTGAAGCCTAACAAACTAACATAAATCACGCTGTAAGGTTAAGTAAAGATGTTCTTAATTCTTGTTTCTTGATTTTTTTCCTTTATTTCTTTGTCTATCTTATTCAACAGGAAATAATAGTTGTTGGAATTTTGGAAAGAATGATCAACAAACCAAATAGATGCAGAATGTGAACGACATAAACGTATACATAACTCCACAAAATATAGACTACAAAATGTGGCAGACTAGCCAGGGTATCAGTTTGCCTGATGGCAAGTGTTCTCCTGATTACGTGGACCCCCATTCATCAAATAAACATTGAATAAAAACAAAGAAAGGCAACTTTTAGTAGTAGGAATGAATAAGATTTTTAAAAGAGAACAGGACACAAAAAAAAACAGTCAATGAAAGGAAAGGAAGCGGTGAAGGGATATAAGAAGGATTATGAAAATTAAATGATAGTAGGGTCTCCATTTATCTCCTGGCAACCAATATTAGAACCTGTCCGCCACTGATTACAAACTATATATGCATACATTTTTAATTATATATGCTCCAACTCATTGTAGAATAAAATTAGCGGCATAAAAAAATACAATAGTTCATATGTAGATATTGCTTAATCCAAGCAAGAATTTTCCGAAATTGATTATTTACTCATGGACTAGCAACCTATCAGAACTCAGAGAATGGGCTTTCCCATCTGAGTATAATGAAACATTTCAGCCTTCTTATAAACCGCTGTTCTAGTGTTCTTTCCAGTTTATTTATTTGTAGCTAAGCTGTTCAGAGAGTTGAGCACCGACTACTGAATTCAATTCTCATCAGCAGAATAGATCCTAATCCTTTGCTTCTAATGACTAGAAATTGACCCCATCATTACCTGATCTTTATTTATGTGTGAGAGTTCAAGTAGTGACTAATGACTTACTACAGAATACACCCACTGGCTATATTGAGCTGCCAGTGGATCTCAAGATAGAACAATCATAATTGTACCATCGTGAACTTATCGTAATCTCTGGCCGGTTGCAACTAAATATAACGACTTAGGATAATGCACTTAAATAATGGTCTGCACCGATAGCTCGTTTCTTGAAGTTACAAAAGGACACAGGTTACCGAGACCGAGGCTTTGATCAGAAGTTGGTCATACAAAGATTGGAGACAACAAAACAAAAGAAACATTTATTCCGTAAATGGTTGAAGAAGAAAATAGATGGAGAAACATTATAGGCTATTTGGGCCATCTATAACTATACAAGTCCATAGGATATTTTTGAAAGAGTAATTATCATTATTTAAATCGCTTTTTTTTCTTTGGACTATTGTTTTTATCAACATTGATATATCTTTGTTGTGAGTGATGAAACAAACATGAACAAATAAATGGATGAAAACGATTCTATGAAGATCAACAAGGACTGATTGAACAAATTTACAACTGAAAGAATTATTATGAATGAGGAGTGATTAATTGTCTTTTGGACAGTCGATTTCGGTAGCATCCTTCATTTTGAATTTCCTACTTTGTTATGTCATTTCGTCTATGCAGGGGTAGATAATTCTGCCTCAATCTTTCTCATCAAGGGCAGATAAATCTTCCTTCAAAATGTCTTCCAAAATCTCTCTTGGCAAGGGAGATAATGTAAAAGTACAAAAGAGTGTTCTCCCTTTAAATATAGAAATGTAAAAAAGTATTATTAGGTGGCTTATCTATCCACCTAACACAGTATAAATGTAACATGTTTCTTTACATAACAACTTTGCTATGAAAAAGGCGCCATATTATTTTATTTGTTTAAATAGTCCAATAGGTATAAAGTTTTAGAATCTAATGTCTTCTAATAAACCTATTAATAGACAGCAACAGGTATCAGAATCACGACAACAGAATAAAGCAATCAAGTTGAAACACAGAGAAAAACTGAGAACAGGTGTGCTTGTTTTTATTTATTAAAAACTTTTTTTACTAATGAGTCACCACTTATCAAGACTAAAAACCACTCAAGGATAAGGGTTAATAATATGAATAGATTGTCAGTTGAATGATGAAGAATATTATGAAAGCATTGAAAATGATGAATGGAAGAACAAAATTTGACTAGTTAGAAGAACGGATAAGGACAAGTATGTCTGGACATTGGATTCGAATTCAGTTGTAGTTAGCAGGAAAGTAATCCAATAGTAATGTGTTACACCGATGGGAAGTACTCTTTCTCCAGAATAACCCATCCATTCACCCTGCTCGGGTTGAACTGCTACCAATACTCCTTAATCACCAGACTAAGTTCCATCTGACTTCCACCTGTTTTCTGAACTCAAATTCCATTTGTAATTTGGAAACAAAAATGAGATTATATCTGGTGTGGTAGAGTTTCTTTAATGATGGGATTGCAATGCTTGAGCAATGTTGGACCAGGTACATTGATGCCAAAGAGGACTACATTGAAACATAGCTTAGTACAAATTTCTTCCCGGTTCAACCATAATTCTTATTAAGTATAAATGAACAAGACACTTGATGAAGGCCGAAACATAGCATAAATATAAATATCACATGGACAAGAGTTGGAAGAAAAGCAGCGTAAATTATTTTGTAATGTTTGATTGAATAAATCTGAAAGTTTTTTTCATTTGTCACACCTATATTACCATCAAACGGCTCACCATTATTTCAATCAATAATACAACATAGTCTTTTGAAATATTATATATATATATATATATATATATATATATGAATTATTATTTTTATTTGCACAGACATGTACAAAATCTGCCACACTGGCATGTCGATGTTATCGATCAACAGCTGTTATAAACTGAGATCTCATCAGGCAGAGTTAAAATCCGATCTTAACCTTAGATCATATCTGGAAAGAATGAAATGGAGAGAAAATAAAATAAATTTAAAATTAAAATTTGGAAAGTCACGTGGTTGGGACCGTTTAGGATCAAAATCAAAAAGAATATCGAAAATAATATCAAAATATAAAATATAAAATGAAATAAAATAAAATAAAAAGAAATACGAAGAAATAGAAAGAGAGAGAAATAATAGATAGATAGATAGATAGATAGATAGATAGATAGATAGAAAATGAAATAAAATAAAATGGTACAGATAAAATAAGAAATAAAATCATTTGGGATAGAGGGTAAAGAAATGGGGAAGGAAAGAAAGGGTAAAGGAAGATACATGCGATGGGACGTGTCAAAATCAGTCTAGGGTCATTGTTAGGCATGTGGCATAATTTAATGTCTGGTTATCAGTTGGGGTCTGCGATGACGATGGTGGTAGTGTGTGTGTGTGTTGGGGGTCGTTAATAAATTCGGCTACTGATTTTGTTTTTTAATTCTTAGTTTTGTACTGTTTTTTTAGTTTTTTTAAACTTATCTAATTATCATTAATTAATAAATTTATCAACAAATTCACTAACACATTTATTTAATTTACACAATAAGTGGTAATAATAATAATAATAATAATAATAATAATAATCATAATAATAATCATAATAATAATGGCAACAGCATAAATGGTAATAATGCCACTGCTACCTAACACTAATAATAACAGTAGTAGTAAAAACTAGATGACGATAACTATGGTCATAGCAATAATGTTAATAACAATAATAAACATGGTTATAGTGCCATTGATGCTGCTACAAACAATAATAATTATAATAATAATAGTTGGAAAAAAACTAATAATAATAATAATAATAGCGGTAATAATGCAGAAATGGCATGTAATGATATTGATAAATAATAATAATAATAACAATAAAAATAATAATCAATAATAAGCAATAGTGGGATAAAAAATAAAATAATAAGGAAATATTAGAAAATAGTGATAATAAATATAATAATGGTAATAATAATTAAAAAAATAGTAACAATATTAATCATAGTTGTTGTAAATATGATAAGAATAATTTTATTGATAATAAAATTAGTGGTTGCAATAATACTAATATTAATAATAGTAATAATTATAGAATCAAACTAACACTTACCAGCATAAAGGCCTCAACTGGCATCCATATACAAGAATACCTATTCGAATGAATGAACATTTATACACTAGAATGGACACTTAGGAATCTCAGCCAATCAGAACACAGAGAATAGACTTTCCCTTCTGAGCATAATGGAACATTCTAGCCTTATTATAAACCGGCATTTTGATGTGCTTGGCAGTCTGACTTATCTTGCTGCTCAACAGAATCGACTCTATATGGCGCTACGAACAGGATATATGGATTCTGAAGATTGGGAGCAGTACCTCCTCAAAGCAGGGATCTCTGCTAGCTCAGCTCGAACTTATGCTGCCACATTTGCAAGTGAAAAGCTGACAAAGAAGAACCTGCAAATCATGGATTGAACCATGTTGAAAGAGCTATGGATTGTGACAATGGGAGAAGCCCTCTCAATCCTTAAAGAAGCTAAGGAACTCTCTATTGAGGTAACATACGATGAAGCACCGGCCTCAAAACTGCCCCAGCTCCATCTTGAAATGACCCCGGAACAATTCAGAAAATTCAGAATTGATTGAGAAGTATTCACCAAGATGATGGGTAGGCCAACATACAGCTATACAGTTCTGCTGATGAGTTCGTCCAGAACGCTATAGTCAACACTCACACTAAATTCTTCACCACTGACCCAGACAAGCTACAAGAAATGATAGAGGCATTGGTCACTCAAAGGTCGAATCCCATCGTTCATCGCCTTACTCTTGCCTCCATGTCACAGGATGAGACTGAGACAATACAGAACTATCTCGGCCACAGCCCTGGACTGCAACTTTTTATGTCCCCTTTGTGAGCATGACCTGTCTAACATGTACATCAAGGACCAGCTCATCAGGGGAATAGCAAACAATACCCTTCAAGCAGACCTGCTGGCCAAAGCTGGAACACTTACAACTCTCGAATAAAATGTTCGCCATTCTGAGGCGTTCGAATCGGCATTGAAAGACCAAACTTCAATAACTGACACCTCTAACATGGCTATTGCATGGATATCTACGTACCGCAAGCAGAAAACCAGTGCTCAAGCTAATAAAGGTTAGTATCAGCAACTCCGCCAAACGTGATAACTTTCAAGCTTGCATGGGTTGTGGTAGCCATTATCATGGTATTCTAAGAACAAGTTCCAACCAGTTAAAATGTCCAGCGTGGTGTCAAACATGCAGCACTTGTGGAAAACTTAACCACCTTTCAAGAGTGTGCCGAGCAAAGAAACCCTGTATTGGAAAGCTGAAGATTTTCCCTGATAGTGGGGCCACTATATGTCTAGGGGGATCAAAGCATCTGTTTAACATGGGGCTCACAATGAATAACTTAGTACTATCAAGAAAAATCGTTCGGACTGTGGGAGATTTCACACTTGTGTGTCAGGGGTGGTTACCTGGGAAATTCGAAGTTCGTGGAAGAACAAGCAAGCAAGCCCTTTACATATGTGATGGGATCCAGCGACTTTATTTCAGCAAGGCAGCATGCATTGATGTGCGAATGCTGTCTGAAGATTTCCCAAACCCTGCGGCAACATTTTCAACCCAGGCAAATATCGTAATACAACACATTGAGTATGTGAATCAATTGCCAAGTCACCCCAAAAACCTTCCCTTCACCCCGACGGAAAAAAAACATTAGTAGACTTAAGGATTGGCTCCTAGAGCATTTTGCCAAGACAACGTTAAAAAACGATGGGGTGTTCCCATCTATGTCCGGCCCTGCCGCCCATATTCACCTTAAAGAAGGAGCAGTCCGAAAAGCCAGACACAACCCAATTCCTGTGCCTTATCATTTCAAGGAGCAAGTACGACTGGCACTTTGGGATGATGTTAAAAGAGGCATTCTTACTCCAGTGCCCGTTGGTACCCCTACCGATTGGTGCAGCACTATGGTAATCACTGCAAAAAAAGATGGAAAACCAAGAAGAACGGTGGACTATCAGCATTTAAACGTGCAAACGAGAAACACACCACACTAGCTTGCCATTTCAATTGGCATTACAGGTACCACCCAACAAAAAAAAATAACGTTTTGGATACAATAGATGGTTATCATTCAATCTCTCTAGATGAGGAATCTCAGCCACTTACAACTTTCATCATGGAGTGGGGTTGTTTTATGTATCTCCACATGCCTCAGGGATACTTAGCCTCCGGAGATGCCTATATGCGTAGATATGATGAGATCATTAAGAACATTCCTCGCAAAGTGAAGGTCGTTGATGATACACTACTTTTTGACAACAGTATAGAAGATGCCTTCTATCATACATTTGACTACCTATCGCTTTGCGCAAAAAAACGGAATTTTCCTTAACAAAAATTAATTCCAAAAAAGATGTGGTTCAGTTTGAAGGCCTTCAAATAACATCATCAGGAGTAGCCTCTTCTGAGAATTTACTCAATGCAATTGCCAACTTTCCTATCCCAAAAAATATACCTGATGCAAGGTCTTGGTTTGAATTAGTTAACCAAGTAACATGGTCACCTTCCCTAAGCCCCATAATGTCTCCCTTTCAAGACCTTGTCAAACAAAATTCATGCTTCATTTGGAATCAGGATCTCGAGAATGCATTTTTCACATCCAGGCAAATCATTGTGAATTTGTTAAAAACATGGTGTAACGACCTTTGATATTAACAGAGCAACCTGCCTTGCTCCAGACTGGAGTAAAGAAGGCATGGAATTCTTGCTATTACAAAAACACTGTATATGTTCCACTGAGAAAGCACCGGTATGTTGTCCTGAGGGCTGGCACATCGTATTTGCAGGCAGCAGAATTTGCACAGATGCGGAGCGCCGATATGCACCCATTGAAGGCGAAGCAGCAGCAATCGCCTGGGCATTAGACAAATGCTGTATATTCATTATGGGATGCCCTAACGTAATAGTAGTAAAAGACCACCACCCCTTATTAGGAGTATTTAGCGACAGGGACCTGAGCAAGATACATAACCCGCACCTCTGTAAGCTTAAAGAGAAATCACCTAGGTATTTTTTTACCATCAAACACTGCCCAGGAAAGTTGCATCAGGGTTCCGATGCCGTCTCTCGCAACCCAGTCCCTACAATGAGTGCCCTTACATCCCTATCTTCCACACACCCTTCCTCTGAACACATCCATCTCTCGAATAAAATAGATGCTATGGTGAAGCTAGCAACCCAGCAGGCCATGAACGATTTTAAAGACAACAATACAATCCTGTCAGCTGATCACGTACGTGCATCAGGCCGAAATGATCCATCTTACACGACTCTGATCAACACAATACAACTAGGTTTTCCATCCAAACGTTCACTTACTGAACCGGAAATCCGTAAGCTCTGGGATGTACACCATCGACTAAGTACCGACAGGAGCTTAGCACTGATAGATGTGAGAATCGTGGTACCCAAATCTCTCAGAGGAAAAGTACTACGTTATCTACACTCAGCCCACCAGGGCATGGTTGGCATGAAAGCCCGTGCCAATGAATCGGTGTATTGGGTCGGTATAAATGCATCAATATGCAACTTTCGAGACAATTGCCTTATCTGCACAAGCATTGCCCCAAGTCAGACACCTGAACCACTCGTATTAACCCAAGCTCCAGATTGGCCCTTCCAGCAGATAGTGATGGGCCTTTTTTACGTCGGACACATTGCATACTTTGTCTATGCAGACAGACTCACTGGCTGGATTATTTTGTATCATCTTAAACCAGGTCATGCCATCACCTCAAAACTATTATCTATTTATCGGAAACTATTCTACACATATGGCACCCCAGAAGAACTTAGTAGTGATGGTGGCCCACCTTTTAATTCCAACATGTTTCAGCAGTTCCTCAATCTAATGGCCGAGCAGAGTTAGCTGTAAAAACAGCGAAGAGGATAATTCATGGAAATACAGGTCCCCAGGGCTCATTGAATAATGACAGTGTTGCCAAAGCCATCCTGCAGTATCGCAACACCCCTATCCAAGGCATTGGTCTATCCCTAGCACAACCCTTGCTCTACCGCCGACTTTGTGACTTCATACCATCCCAACCCGCAATATATAAACCACATGCAAAATGGATAGCTGCAGCTAGGAACCGTGAAATAAGCTTATCTCAGCGCAATGCTAACCTCACCGAGCGGTACAATCGCACAGCGCATACTTTATGCCCACTCCAAGAAGGAGAAAGTATCAATACAACGTGCAAACAATCGTCGATGGGACACAACATGTCGCGTTGTCGAAACTCTCCCTAACTGTCAGTATCGGATCAGGATGGATGGGTCAGGCAGAATCACTTTGCGAAACCGCAGATTCCTCAGAAAACTTGCAACACTTGTAATTCTAGTCCCTATTCCCAGTGCTTTGTCTGAATCTCACAATCCAACGCCTTGGGATTTCCATACACCTGGTACAACATTGCCGCATAACAGAGGAGATGTAATGACATCGCCGAGGCACCCAACACCACCCAGCACTGCTAAACCAATGCCAGTGAAATCTGTCCGGGCATTGTCCAGGTTACTCCCCCACAATCAACCAGGCCAGAAGGAACTCATTCTTCCCAAAGACTATTGTGTTCGCGTACTGAGGGGGGTGGGAGATATAGAATCAAACCAACACTTACCGGCATAAAGGCCTCAACTGGCATCCATCTCATAGAAGAATACTTATTCGAATGAATGAACATTTATACACTAGAATGGCCACTTATGAATCTCAACCAATCAAAACACAGAGAATGGACATCCCTTCTGAGCATAATGGAACATTCTAGCCTTATTATAAACCGGCATTTTGATGTGCTTGCCACTCTGATTTATATTGCATCTCAACTGGTCGTACAGTCGCACCCTAAGCATCGACTCTATAATAATGATAGCAATAATAATGATAATAATAATAATAATAATGATAACAATGGTAACCATAATAATCTTAATAACTATAATAATGATAGCAATAATAATGATAATAATAATAATAATAATGATAACAATGGTAACAATAATAATAATAATAATAATAATAATAATAATAATAATTATAGTAGAGGTGGTTATGGTAATAATTGAAATAATGTTAGCCAAAGTAGTAATGATAATAAATAAATAAAATAATTATAATAATAATAAAAATAAATATAAAAATAATAATAATAACAATAATAGTAAAAATAATGCTAATAATATTTTTTCAATTGGTAATAATGTTAAGTGTTTTGATTGTAATACTTAGTGATGGACTCTGATTATGATTCTCATTTAATAGAAGATTGAATATAATAATTATATCAAGTATAGTAAGGAATGTGGTATAAAAGGATAGTTATGTTGTCTAATTATTGTTAGTAGATAGGTAAAGTTCTTTTTTCATGCTTTAGGGGGTAATTGATTCTGGGGTATTTAGTAGATACTATAGGATGATAGGTTAAGTTAGGTTTAAATTTTGTTTAATGGTAATATTGGTTTGAGAGATTATATGTGAATTACTGATAAGGTGTAATCTATTGTGCCTACAGTTAATTGAGGTCTCTTGTTTTTTGTTTAGAAATTTACCCCTATAACTAAATCTAACTATCTCAAGTTTTTCAGTTAAGCATAAGTAACATGGTGAGTTCAAGGAACTGCATGTGCTGGTTTTTCTAATAGTGTTCAAAGTCACTGTTAGTGATTGATTATTGTGGGTTAATTCCCAGTAGTATATAGAGTGAGGTTCTTTTTTGGTAGACAGAATTATTAAATGAGCATTTATGGCCGGTATATCTTTCTTTGAAAGTGTTACCAGCCATACCTATATAGTATTTTTTTTCAGGGTTGGGTTTTTTTTGGTTGAAATTGTAGCTTGGTATACTATTTGGGTTATTTGGCAATTTTGTTGTAAGGGGCATTCTGTTTTGTTTGTGCAGTTGCAAGCCTTAGTTTTTGTTGTTTTTCTTTCAGTATTTTTGTTGCCATTTAGAATTTTATTGTGATGTTTTTTAAAATTATTGTTTCTAAATTTTCTTCACAGCTATAGCTTACTTTAAGAGTGTTCTTATTAAAGATTTTATGTAGTATATTATTAGGACGGAAGTGTAGGTTAATTAAATCTAGGAATCTTTTACCATGTGATTAAATGGGGTGTAAACCAGATAATTTGTCTACTTTATTTTTGTGTTGTTGTTGGGAGTTGTAGGTTTGGCGAATTTAATTTGAGTGTTTTGTGTCCGCCCTCTTTTAGTGCTTTGTTGTAAAAGGCCTTATGAGTGTTAAAGATTGCTTCATTAGAGGAGTTATTGCTGATTCTTTCTCGATTGATTTGGGGATATGTTTGATTATGGTTTTTGGGTGGTTAGAGAGTGGGTGGATATAAATTGGATTGGAATTATCTTTAGTATAGGGTCCACACGTTTCTTTATTTAAGTGTTACATCTAAGAAGTTAACTCGTTTAATATTTGATGTTATTTCAACTTTAAGATTTAATCTTTTCATTTCTCTAAAGATATTTTTTTCATTCTTTCACACTTTTTCCCATTTGAGTTTTTTACCACCAATAATCCATAATCCTTATAGAATCCTATGTCTTCTGTGTTAATGTCTTTAGTAAGGTTGTATAATATGTAGAGATCAACTAGGTCGGTTACTTCTGGTTCCAGAAAGCCCATAGAGACATCAAAAGATCCAAATTGATTCATTTTTGTTCATTGTTTTTGTTTACAAATTAGCACTGTATTTCTACATTTTCTAATGATATTGATTTCGTCTTCAGAAATATCAGAAAGCAGAGTGGCAAAATCAATAACATTTTCAATAGCTGTATTTTGGATGTTGCTCTCTACTAATATATATATATATATATATATATATATATATATATGTGTGTGTGTATAGTAGAGAGCAACATCCCAAATACAGCTATTTGTATGCCTAATTTGAATAACTATTTTTTAAACAGTTTATAATAAATAAATATTTGGGTTTTTTCATTTGTAATTTTATTGTCCTATTTTCTTATATATATATGCAAAAGTTTTGTCGATATTAAGAGTAATTGATTAAAGTTATTGAATAAAAAATACCGCAACGTTTCTGAAAATATTTGATTTATTATATATACCTTCTTCACATATGCAAAAGTCAAGAAATGTAATCTACTTTTCATGTAAGAGGTTATATTATGAAAGAATAAGGAAAGACAATTGACAGAGTGTTGTGGACCTGGGTAAAGCTGAATGAATGACACAAGAACACATGGTTTAAATGAACAAAGGTATATATTATATAATAGAAAGAAAGATATTACAAGGAGATGTTGCTCTCAACCGCCATTGCTGGTTTGCCTGGGAAGAAGAGAACAAGTGTCACGTGCTTCCCGTATTTATAAGGTGGACGAGTCCATTAGTTCTTTGTAGGTAGGTACAGCACCATAACACCCCCCTTCCAAGCCTTACCTCCTCAGGAGTCTTAATAACGTTTCCTTTTCGGATCTATCTCTAGGTAGTCCGGAGCCATTCGTTTTCTTTTTGGTTGTCGTTTATGTGTGACTACCTGGGGTGCTGGTAAGTTGAAGGTGTCATATATCACGTCCATCACGTCTTCTCCTTGTGGGGTGCTGTCAGTGTCATCTGACAGTCTTTTTCTGATCTGATTTAGATGTCTCTTATGCGAGAACCGTGGTCCTTTTATGATATAGACCATCGATCCGATCCTCTTTTCAATTGTACGGGGTTCCCAGAACGATGCATTGTTTTTGAACATCTTAAAATATACCCTATCTCCTGGGTTGTATTTTTTCTTCGGTACTGTAGAGATTCGGTCATAATTATTATGTTTAGGTAATAATTTATCAAACACGGATTCACATTCCGCGCAAACATCATCTCTGCAGGGGATAATGATGATGCTATGTTCATGTTTTTTGTAATTCTATATACCTGTAAGAATTGTTGTAAAGCCTTCTCCTTAGGAGTATCACCGGCCTTTTTTAATGCTCTTTTTAATGTGTCTACGAAGCGTTCCGCCTGGCCGTTTGACCTAGGATGATACGGGGGCGTCGTTATATGTCTGATTTGAAACGTCGCGCAGAACTCCTCAAAATCTGATGACGTGAACTGCGTCCCATTATCACTCACCAAACAATCCACTACCCCAAAACGGGCAAATAGTTCATGTAGTAATCTTATCGTAACCTCTGACGTGGGACTCTTACAACGTAGTACCTCGGGCCACTTTGAAAAACTGTCGACTACGATTAAGTAGTAAAATCCTTCCAATGGTCCCGCGAAATCCACGTGAATTCTTTCCCACGGACGGTCGGTCTTTGGCCATGGGCTATGCTTTTGCCGCTAAGGCACAGCCTTTACAAAGCTTTACTGCTTTTTCAATGTCATTGTCCATACCTGGCCAGTACACAAAACTCCTCATTAACCCCTTCATCCTGGTTATCCCTGGATGGCCAACATGAAATTCTTTCAGAATTTGCTTTTGTAGTTTTTCTGGGATGACCACCCTTTCGTTATGCATGAGTACGTCATCACAGAGTAAAAAACTCTTTGCCGCATGTAAATCCTTATCTACCAATTTCAATTTTGTTCTGGTGATAAATTCATCCTCTTGAGCTTCTTTTTTTATCTCGTATAGTGTCACCGGGAGCTCTCTCACTGCGTTGCACAAAATCTCTTTAAAATCTCCTTCTGTTTGAAGAGACGCAATCACTGTGTCTTCTAGAGTCTCTCTCTGTTTTGGCACTAATCTCGACAATCCATCTGCATGATAGATTTTATTTGAATGCAAATGTTGCATTTTAAAGTTGTAGTTTAATAAGATAGTTCCCCATCTTTGTAGTCTATTAGCTGTATATACAGGTAGGCCTTTTTTAGATCCATAAATTGTAATTAGCGGCTTATGGTCTGTCTGTAAGGTAAATTGTCTACCATGTATGTATCGGTGAAACTTTGTTATTGCGAATATTATTGCTAGGGCTTCTTTCTCGATTTGAGAATACTGTTTTTCCGCTGGGAGCAAGGTCCTTGATGCATGTGCAATGGGTTTATTTAATCTCCTCCATGTATGTAAATTTATAATGGAAACGTCTGAACCAGAATCCAATTGCAATTTTATATTTTTATCCAGGATTTTCACCTGTACATATTTTCTTATGTTCCCGCGAGTTTCCTTCTTTGTCTTAGTGGCTTGAATCCGCATTTTATTTCCTCTGCCCGTTCTGCAGTGTGAACTTTTATGTCCAACTTTTTTGCATTTCATACAGGTTTTAAAACGGAATGGGCAATCATTGTACCAATGTGGATTACCACAGCGTGAACAAGGGCTTGGTGGCAATTTATTTATTTTTTTACTGGTTTGGTTTGTCTTTGTTACATCAAAATTATTATTTCTTATTTTTCTATAAGGTTGAGCTTTTGTTTTTTGATGTACCTTTTTTATGTGCGCAATGTCGGACAATTCAATGTCTTTTGAGTCCTGTTTTACATTTACAAATCTTTGACAGTCCTCAGCCAACTTTTGCAGCGTAAGGCTTGGTTCATTCTCTAATTTATTTAGAACTCTACGCCTTATCTCCGTGTCATTTCCTGAGATCAAACCTTGTACAAAAATTAGACACTTGAAATTATCTGCACTTAATTCAGCTAGTCTAAAATCGTCACAATGCTTGTTCACTATCGATGCAAAAGTAGCGTAATCTTCCTCGTCTTTCTTTACCAGGTTCATGCACTTCCATCGTTTGTGGAATAGTGTAGTTCTTGGACTAAACAGTTATGTCAATAAACCAACCGCTTCTATGAAAGTTAGCTCGCTAGTTTTCCGAGACAAAATGAAATCCACGAATTTCGTATGTTCTGTGGTATTTAGTTTTATAAGAAGGAGGCGTAGCTTCTTCGCATCACTCCAACTACCGCAGTCAATTTTATATAGGTCTTCATATCTTCGGAAATATTCTTCAAATGTATTATTTTCCGTGTATGAGTAATTATCAATACTGTTCCAAATTTCGTTCTGCGAAAACGTGTCGTCTTTTTCATTTTTTTGATCACTGCGCGATATTGTTTGTATCAGAAATTCCAATCTTTCATCATACTCTTTTTTGTGTAATAAAATATTTTGGTTCTGTTGTAATAAAAGCTTTTGAAATCTTTCCTCAGTTTGTTGTTGCTGGGAGATTTGGAATTTCGTTAGTTCGGCGATTATAGACTTAATATCTTCCATATTCAACCATTTAGTTTCTGATTTTATTTAGAAAATTAATATTTTCTTATTATCTTATGATTTTATAAGAGTTCTTTTCTTTAAATTAGCGTTTGCTAGGCGCCGTTTTAATTATGAAAAGATTATGAAACTTTTCCTTTTCTCTATATACGCGTATATTCACTTATTTTTTTATTTTGAAAATTAATATTTTCTCGTTATTTAATGAATTTATAAGAAGTTCTTTTCTTTAAATTAGCGTTTGCAAAACGCCCTTTTAGTTATGAAAAGATTATGTAATGTTTTTTTCATATACACGTTTTTAATTTTAACGAAGAGAAAAAAAAATCTGTTTCACAATTAATTCTTTCTGCATTTTAAAATATTTCAGTACAAGTCGGAAAAAAAAAGAGAGAGAGAAAATAAAACTGACCTTTTTTTATCGTGCGTCATTTTTTTTTTTTTTTTTTTTTTATGGAGTAACGCACGTGTGTCCATTTCATGTTTTTGTTTCTAATCTGTTTTTAAAATGAAGCACGTGGTGTCGGTTTCATTTTTTTGTGTGTGTGTTCGTCAAATAAACTCGCTGTGACGTTCGTCTAAAAAAAAAACAATACTCGCTTAATCTTGGTGTTCGATATTTCTTTTGTTTTGTTTTTTTTAGTTTTCCAACCCAGAGAAAAAACGCGCATTCAATTTCAAGCTGTTTTTTTTTTCGATAAGCAGTTTTAAAACTTACAGCACAACATGTCCATTTCAGTTTTCTTTTTCTTAAAAGAAAACAATTTTCTCGCACTTAAGAATTCAACGTGTTTTTTTTGTTGTTTTTTTTTTGTTTCAGTTGAGTTCTCTTTTCTTCTCTCGACCGTACGGCAAAAACCTTTGTTTTTTTTGTTTTTTGTTTTTTTTCGTGCGGCTTCCTGTATTACCCGTGTGAGAGCATTTTCACGTGGTATTTTCAGTTTTTTTGACCCAAGAGTTCGAATTGCCTCGTCGCCATTTGTTGTGGACCTGGGTAAAGCTGAATGAATGACACAAGAACACATGGTTTAAATGAACAAAGGTATATATTATATAATAGAAAGAAAGATATTACAAGGAGATGTTGCTCTCAACCGCCATTGCTGGTTTGCCTGGGAAGAAGAGAACAAGTGTCACGTGCTTCCCGTATTTATAAGGTGGACGAGTCCATTAGTTCTTTGTAGGTAGGTACAGCACCATAACACAGAGGAAATGAAAAAATAAGAAAAGAATAGATGGAGAGGAGCAGCTAATGCAAGAGGAAATTGCTTTCTGACAATTCTCTAGAAATACTTCTACAAGGGGTCAGAAGAAACGTTATATAGAATGAATAAAGCCTTTTTCAAATAAAATGATTTTCTAGTCAACTGTATACAACACTATAGGATATTTTATCACTTTTTCTACGTATATATATACATTTGTGTTGCGTATTAATGCGGTGAATATGATATTGGTGGTGACATATGTATAGATGGTAAGATATTGCTTAATAGCGCATCAACCCTAAGGGTCATTTCATGCCATCAATGTAGAAGAAAATATCCATCATTTGAGTCTGAAGTCAGTGGGTCATTTATATTCATTAGTGTATATTTATTTACTACTCTGCAGGAGTTAGGCACAAGGCCAGTTTTATCTTACTCCCACAAGTAAGATGTGACCACAGCTTGGGTCGAGTAAGTGGGGTTTGAAAAGCCAGCGGCCGAGAAAGTGAACACTCTGGCCATTAAAAATTGCCTGGGCAGCCCCGTCGGCATTCCCTGGTAGTTAATTGTGAGGGAGTAATGTGGACAATGCCTAGGCTGGCATTGGATTCAAAATCCGATGGATTATTCCCTCACAGGCATAAATCCTGTTCCAAGTGCCATATCAAATTTAGTAGTCAATGCTCAGTTGTCTGACCAGTTCATCTCAACTAAATAATCTGAGACAAAAGACCAGTAAGCTAGTTTACAGGAAGGCTGGGACGCTCCACTATGCGTAGACGGAAAGTCTATTTTCTGATTAATTGCTAGTCCATGAGTGGATGATCTAAAATAAAACTCTTCTGACGATAAGTGTTAATTTCATTCTACATTTCAGAATGTCTCTTAAATGTTTAAAACCGTCTGTTTTATATAAATTTCGCCCAAGCTACAAAATCCTACACCATTTATTGAAAGTTTAGTAAATATATTTTAAAACGTTTCTTAATTTTTATTTTTATTAAGCATTTCTAAACAATTTCTCTAAATACATAACTTTCTTTACCTAAACGAAAATTGTTAATCTACTAAAATATAAAAAAAACTAAAAAAAAAAAAAAAGCTGTGAAAGGATGGATGGACTCCATGGGAGACAACAACTATCCATACTGATGGAGACTAGTCAATGGACTTTAGGTTCACTTTCGGCAACTTTTGCTTCCCCCTATTTTGTCTTTTAGTCCTCAGATTCTATCAGCAAGGTTTCTGACAAAGGAAGAAGAATTACTGTTTCCTGGATTGGCTGTAGTTTGTAAATTGAGTGGTGTGTCGACATTTTCAATCGTCTCACATTATTCATCATCATTCAACTGTCAATGTATTCATCTTATTATCCCTTATTCTCGAGTGTTTTTAGTCTTGATAAGTGATGATGTATTAGTAAAAATAAATCTTCCTCTTATATTTCATTAGTTTTTTTTTTACCTAAGCTAATATTCTGTAATTACTTTTATCCACCCTATTTTTTGTTTGTCCCCCCTTTAAGGGAGACATCTTTAAAGAAACTCTGCATCTGAATTGAAATCCACTTTTAGCTTTTCTCCGCGTTCCTTGTAATTCTGCATCTATTTTAATAGCACTTTGAAAGACAGAAAGAAACCCCTTGAATCTCAATAAAGGCCTGATTTTATGCGTCCGCGTTGGTCCAGTCAGTCTTGGTATTTATGGAAGGGGATGTCAGCCAAATTGATTGACAACTGCAGTAGAGAAGAAACGTGAGCTAGTGAACCAACACCAAGAAATATGGCCTATTCAACCAAAACCATTTCCTGAATAGACGTAAGAAAGCATTATATTTCTTTTGGTTTGGTTTTATTTCAAATCCAAATATCTTTTAGAGTACATTGGATTTTACAAGCATATTGCACTCATGTAGTATATATATATATATATATATATATATATATATATATATATATATATATATATAGTAGTAAGTATTTGAAAGGCTGTGGGCAATGCAATTCCGGGTAAGATGCAAGTTGAAAGGAAAGGAACAAAAACAATAACAATAAATCGAATACGATATAAGATTTACTATTTATTTTCACTTTTTTTTTTTTTTTCTTACATAACAGCAAGAGTGTTTTAGCTGTTCGTGTGATGTCCGGGTGATTAAAAATCACTATTTGATATTTCGGGAAAAGACATCCCTTTTTCAAAAATAATTAGACCAGAAGAAGAATAATATTTTATTCTTCTCCGACTGTGTAGAGAATAATACAAAATAAAATGGCTGCCAGATATAGACCGCAGCAAAAAAGCAGTTTCACACATATATATATATATATATATATATATATATATTTCATTAAGTACGATAGACAACTTCTGTCTGCATACTTTTGCCCTGATCCGTTCCAATTTCCTAATTTGTTTCCTTGTTTCTTGTGAGAACTGGCCGATGAATCCACCATACTCACTTTTAACCCGAGTACTTTCTGATCGCACCGGATCCAGCATGAGGGCTGATTATCAGTAAAGGTCATGGTGCTACGACATTTATAGATCAAAGTTGTTGTTTTTATTATTTAAAAATTAAAAAAGTTTTTTTTTTTATCTTTAAATTAATCCTACCTTGACACGTCAATGCTCAATATACGAGATAGAGCAACAATAAGATGAAAGGATGAAGTGATGAAAATAAAAATTAGAAAAATTATTTATCGAATCATCAATTAGTTTAAACAAGGAATATATAAATACACTTTTTTTTTCTTTTCCTTAACCCATAGATTTTTAAAAATGCAAATTTTTATAATCAGAGATCATATGAATAAATCCGTAAAATTATATTACTGTTAGATTTGAGAATATACAAAAATATAGAAATACACAAAATGTTTGAGCAAATAGAATAAACTTCGATGGAAAAATGTAGCATTTCCAAAAAAAGATATTATGAATGTTCGGCAAAAATTCTTCCAGAAATTTGAATAATGAAAATGTTCCGTTCAGAAAATATAGTGATTCAGATCCGATGTTAAAGATCATTGCTATAGAATCAAATTAACACTTACCGGTTCCAATGTCCTATAGGAAAATATTACTTGAATGAAGCAGTATTTATATATAGAATTATTCACTCTCAGACTGGCAGCCAACTTGGCATAGTGGAGCAGTCCAGCTTCCATAAAAACTGGCTTTTTGGTTACTTGAGTCTTTACTGCTGAACTGGTCGTACAAATTCTATGATTGGCAAAAAAAAAATTATATATTCCTTGTTTAAACTACTTGATGATTCAATAAATATTGTTCTTTTTCAAATTTTTATTCTCATCACTCATTTTATATATATATATATATATATATATATATATATATATATATATATATATATATATATATGGATATATACACGCCTCTTAAAGTGGGTCGATAAGGCATATGCAGGGGAGAACACTCGTGCGTATGTATAAGGGAGGCAACTCCATACGCCTAAGGTGTGCAAAATATACCATTAGTTAATTATTGTTAAAAATCAATAACAACAAAAAGTAACTTTATAAACGATAACTTTTCATGTAATTTTATACGGGTCTCTTAGCTTAACGGTTTCGTGTATTTCTATGTTTTTGGATATTTTTTTTATATTTTCAAATCTAACAGTAATATAATTTTACGGTTTTATCCATATGATCTCCTCTGATTATAAAAATTTGCATTTTTAAAAATCCATGAGTTAAGGAAAAGAAAAAATGTTTATATACATGAGGTTCGAGCCCAGTCATAGTCAGCCATACTGATGAGCAGCAGTAACGGCGAAACACGTGTCCGTGGATAACTTTTCTATCTCTCTCTCATATATATATGTGTGTGTGTGTGTGTATTCCTCCACCAGCATAAATAAAGAGCATTGTGTATTCCTGCTTTTAGCATTGAACCCCATATTATTTTGTAATCTCTATAATTTTTAATTATCAAGTTATAATCAAAAACATAAGTCGGTCATGAGACTGCATACTTCCACCTGACAACGTAAGGATGGGACAAATTCCTATTTGGGCCCTAATTCTCCATATTGCATGAAGTATTCCCGAACTTATGTCAGGGAAACGTTTATAACTCCAAAATTATTTTATCTGATCAGGTTGAAACTTTGCATGGCGGTTACTGTTATCAAAAAACATCAGAACCGTAAAGCAAATTTTGAAAAATCGGAGTTGAAATTACATAAAAATTTAGACCGTGACCGAACTTTTCAAGGTCGATCTCGTATAAGATGGGGACTTCATTGGCTACAATATGGGTCAAGTAGTAAGTCTGTACGATTAAGAGGACCGAAGTTACCACCAAAAGTGTGACTTTAACCTTTTCCGTGACCTTCATCTTTGAACTAGATATCCCCAAATTAAATAATTTCTAAATTAGACCGGGACCTATATTTTTGACCAAGTTTGGTGACGATTGGTCAAGCGATGTGGACGCTAGGCTGTAAAGAAACAAACTCAACCGAAAACATAACCTCCTAGGTGGAGGGAATAAGGTAAACCTTTGTCTTTGCTGTTTATGGAAGTCTGGCAGGAAGGTAGGCTCCACATTATTATTATTAAAAAAATAACGCCTAAATTCAAAATGAATACTGTGATTAGATTCCTTGTAAAATTTTACAGTAGAAAGGTTGCTTGACCTTGCTATAGGGTTGTAGCGAAGACGGTATAGACAGAAAATATCGATCTCTAGCCGTCAAAAGAATGCGCGTGGCAACATACATCGCCTGTGGGTGTAGACAAGCCTGACGTCAGCACGATTGGATCTCGAGCTTGAAATTAACGGCTGACGGTGATTTCCCCGAATAGGCCATTTTCTTGGACGAAGATTTGTGGTGCCAGGATGTTGGAACAGTGATGCAATTTGCATATGTGCGATTGCATTAAACACCCTGATCCTCGCCTTCCGGTGACTACATAAAGCAGTCGAAATGTGTCGATGTTAGTAGAAAAAAGCAACTACTAATGAAAGGAGAACAGCCAAGACGAACCAGAAACTGTAATGCGTTGCCTTTCTTTTATAAATCGTAAAAGCGGTGTCTATTGAGTGTATGTACCTCATTAGAAAATCGCCCTGGACTTTTTGTGTATTGTCTTTATTAAGATTTATGGGACGAAAGAAAGAGATGCAGAGATAGAGAGGAAGGGGTGAGAGAGAGACAGAAAGACGGAAGGCAAAAGACAGAAAAAGAGAATGAGAGAGAGAGAAAGAGAGAGAAAGAGAGAGAGAGAGAGAGACAGACAGACAGACGGAAAGCGAGAGAAAGAGAGAGAGGAAACTATAAGACAGACGGTGAGAGACAGAAAGAGAGAGACAGAAAGAGAGAGACAGAAAGAGAGAGACAGAGAGAGAGAGAGACAGAGAGAGAGAGAGAGAAAGAGAGAGAGAGAGAAAGAGAGACAGAGAGAGAAAGAGAAAGAAAGAGAGAGAGAAAGAGAGAGAAAGAGAGACAGAAAGAGAGACAGAAAGAGAGAGACAGAAAGAGAGAGAGAGAGAAAGAAAGAGGGAAAGAAAGAGAGAGAGAGAGAGAGAGAAAGAAAGAGAGAGAGAGACAGAGAGAGAGAGAGAAAGAAAGAAAGAGAGAGAGATCGAGATAATATTAAGAGTGTATAACTTTTAAAAGTGTATAACCTATTCCAACTTAGATCGTTATACAGTACTCAATACACACGGTAGAGCTATTGTAATGTAACATATATTCCAGTACTAAATCGGGTGGTTATTTACATTAAGACCCACGCTAACTTTGACCCCGTCGTGGAGGTTAGGGTTAGCGTTAGGGTCAAAGTTAGCATGGGTCCTAATCTAACGAAGTACCAAAAAACGTATTCATAAAAGAGTTTCAAAACGAAATCTTAAAACGATAAAATTTCCAAACGGCAGCGTTACTTCCAGTTTCACTTGTGGGAGAAGGTGAAGGAGTAAAAGTCGTAGAAGACTATATTACAGTGAATGTCAGAAGAGGTAGACATCAGATGGAAACCATGAAACTGAGAGTAACATTGCCGCCACTTGGTAATTCTACCATTTTGAGAATTGATTTTCAAATTCGATTTTAAATGCTTTTTTAATGCAAGATAATATCTTGCATCGTTTGTGAAGAATTCGATTTCAAAACTCGATAAATCCAAATTGAAAAAATAAAATAAAAATAGACTACAAATCGACGATCGTCTAAAATCTAGGGGAAAAAAAATGTAAAAACGTATTTTAATTGAAAGCGAGAAAATTAAGCAAGCATCTGTAGCAGTTACCTCCTCCTTTCAAAACATAACTACACCGGTTTGCCGGTAGGTGTCGCTTTTTCACCGACAGGTGGCACTGTAAAGCGACACCAGAGTTATCTGCCCTTCTGACTATAAAAACCGTTGCAAACGGAAAATCCATCTCTCCTTCACAGACCAGCCTCAGCAAAACAACGCTGGCACCAGCGCTCCGTTTCACTCGCCTTTTGGCCTCGACAGAATGACGCTGACACTAGCGTTCCGTTTCACTCTTCTCTGGTATATAAAAACGAGCTGAAATACCCGTCTATGCCGGGTTTCTAAACTTTTTTTGAATTTTGTAGCCCAGATTAGAAGTTTAAAACATCTATTAAATAATTGTCATCCATTTATTATTAAAAAAAGAAAGAAAGGTTATTCGGGTGTATGATTATGATCGATATCGGTTAGGAAATAAGTGGAATGCTATAGCAAAAAAAAAAAAAAAAAAAAAAATAATTGTCTAGTGTGAGATTCGAACCTTGAAAGATGGCATACAATATTGGAACTGAAGACGAACACTTTAAACGAACATATTTTCTCTTTTTAATTTACTTAAATCATGTTTATGGGTTTGGCATTGGGATACAAAATTTAAAATCTGTTTTGCATCTCCGAAATATAAAGAAACATAAATACAGAATAAAGAATACTTATTTAAGTAAAAAGTGGTACTTTTGCAGTTTACGGACCGTGCTATTTTTCAGGTAGGATTTTCAAGTTAAATTTAATTTTTATGGTATCTTTTGTTTATTACATTTTCAGGTGAAAGTACAGAATTGTTAACAAAGCCCCCCCTCCCATATTAAGAATAGATTTCTAAATAATAACGTTATTATTTCAACACAGTCCGTAAAAATATATTCTTAAACAAGTATCACATATTTTTTTATCCATCTTATATATAAAGTAAAGACGTTTTTCCCCTGTACCTTCGCGTCGAATAGGAAAATAACCACATACATCACAGGCTACTAAACTCACCGCTACACTACACTTATTCACTCGAGCGTGTTTTAGTAAAGTTGTTATTATTTTTTCCAACCTAACACTAAATATTATATTTGGCCCACCATCAACGTCTCTCCGAAAACCCAACTCCATATAGGTGGTAGCAAAGACTTTTCCCCCTAACAATTGTGTACTGTGACTACACTCATCGACACCGGGTACTATTAAACACAGTTTACTTTTCACAAAACAGTCCGTCCTTATTTATTATTTGCCTGGTATTACTTTACTACATAATATAAAGCAATACGCAAACAAATAATAACCGCTCCCGTTCAATCCGATGATATTCCGCGAATATCAGATTACGTTTCTCCTACTTCTAACTATGATTTCCACATTTACATTCATTCCGGAATTAAGCGAATGACATTAACGAACACAGTACCTGCAACATTTATTCTTCATACATGACGGCTAAAATTCCTTCATTAAATCGACTTCCTACTTACTTCAATAGCCGCCAAGCTACTACATAATTACAAATATATTACATTTCATCTCTAAACAATTATATAAAAAAATTACGTTTTCCATACTAAAACAAAACAAATAAACTTACTTCTACCGATTTTGACCCACCGTAATACTTTACGAAAAAAAAAAAACAACATATTACGTTAAGAAAAAAAACACGGTTACAGAATAACCGAATGACATTCCCACATTCTTGCTTCGCACGGATTCTTCCCATTCTTTTATTTCCAAAAATAACTGTTGACTATTTTGAGAAACTTTTAATTCGTACAATAACAAAAAAAACAAATATTCTTTTTATAAATTATTACTAACTAAAATACAATAACAATTGCTTCTTTGGCAAAACTTCCCTAACCGTTAAATACTTTGATAAAATAAACAAAACATAAACAAACCGAAAAGATACATTTTTCCTTTACGTTTTTCTCATTATTACACTTAAAGGACAGCGATTACATAATAACAAACATGAAAACTTCCAACTATAAAAAATAAGATAAAACAATAACGTTTTTACTTACTAAAAAAAAACAAAAAAACTTTACTTCTACAGAATTTGACCCAACGTAATACGTTCGGAAAAAAACAGGTTATAGCTTAGCCGAACGACATTCCATACTTCTTCCTTCGCACGTATTTTTCCCATTCTTTTAATGGCTATTCATTTAAATGATAACTTTTTATTTTCACAATAACTGTTCACTATTTTGATACAGTTTATTTCATATAATAAAAATAAATATTATTATTTTATAAATTATTAATAAATAAATTACACTAACAATTGCTTCCTTGTGAACAGTTCCCTCAACGTTAAATACTTTCAGAAAATTACCAAACCATACACAAACACCATAGATACATTTTTTTTTAATCCAATGTTGGGGGGGGGGGGGGGAGAATTGAAATCTCAGCGATTAATTAAAGAGGCCTACAGATCTTTGTATAGAAATTCCATTTTCTTTGGCTCAAAAGACAATTGCAAAATGAGCATTACAAATTGTATTCGGATGGTCGGGGGGAAATAAAATGACGATTATATGATTATTTTCAATAAGGAAGACTATTCGCTATTTTTTTAATTGACTGCGATTGAGTGACAAGAGTCAAATGCCTAGCAGCGGGGTGTGGCGGGATTGATAGGTTGATGTGGTGGATCTGTTTTGAAAAGTAACAAAATATAAATAAACCGAAAAGAAAAATATCGTATTCGAGGGAGGGGGGCATAAAACACCGAATTGTACAATATATTTACATCGACAGAAGACTCAGGAATGTGCGGAAAATCCATCAACGTTAATTATAGTATTTCGAAAAGTAAAACAAATAAAACTAAACCGAAATAAAAAAAAAACATGTATTGGGAGGGGGGGGGGGAAATTGCCTATTATATGATTATTTATAATAATAAAGACTATTCTATATTTTTTAATGACTGCGATTGAGTCACATGAGCAAAATGCCTGGTGGCAGACGATGGTGGCCGTGAAAAGTGCTGCCCGTTTTATGTTACGATTCACCTTCTGGCGAGCAAATGTATGGGGCGATTAGATATAACTCTTTCTCAAACACTAAATTAGATATTGTTCTTGCATTGCAAAGCATGCTTCACAGAGAAAATATAAACAGATGTTCACTCTGTCTCAAAGATGGACACTGCAGTAAGAGATATCCCAGACACTTCTTGAGTGAAACTCAATCGGATACAAATGGCTACCCACAATATCGACGACTATCTCCTTTAGCTGGAGGTTTTAAGACGACAGTTACCCTACCTGGCAACATAACAGTTCCTGTAGACAACCGATGCGTTGTACCACATAATAAACTGCTTTGTAAGATTTTTGATGCACATATCAATGTTGAATATTGCAACAGCATGAAATCAATAAAATACATTTGTAAATATGTAAATAAAGGTAGTCATCAAGATACCTTCACACTTGAAAGTAATGCTCATGATGAAGTTAAGAGATACGAAATGGGACGTTACATATCAACCAATGAAACCATTTGGAGAATACTTAACTTTCACATACATGTATATCATCCCCCAGTTATTCACCTATCAGTTCATCTAGAAAATGGACAGTGGATATACTTTACTGAAAGTACTGCGGCAGATAGAGTTGCTTCTGTTTGAGACTACTTCTACACAATGTTAGAGGTACACAGAGCTTTAATGACCTAAAAACGATCAATGGTAAAGTTATGACTACATTCAGGGATGCATGTAGTGCACATGGACTACTTGAAGATGATAACCACTGGGATGCTACACTACAGGAAACATCTATATCTGATTCTGCAAACAATTTTAGACATTTGTTTGCGATCATGTGCAGTGTCTCATCCAAAACGACTTTGGGATGCACACAAAGAAGCTTTTACTGAAGATTTACTTCTTAGGAAACGCAATCAACAGCCTGAAGTTGATATAACACTTTTAGACGACATCTTCAATATGGCTTCAGTACATATAGAAGCTATGACTTATATGATGAATGGTAAAACACTGACAAAATTGGGTCTTACCTCACCTAATCGATCTAATACACATCCGGTCATTACTGCATGGACGCGTGAAATTAGTTATCAAACTCATGAGCAAGCATCAATTGTTTGAGATGGTATCGCACAACTAAATAATGAGCAAATTCATATTTTTTGTACTATAGTTAATACTGTAGAAGATCAGCAAGGTGGCCTGATATTCCTTGATGCACCCGGAGGTACAGGAAAGACATTTGTTACCAAGTTAATTCTTGCTAAAGTTAGGTCAGAAAGCAAAATAGCTGTGGCAGTCACATTATCTGCCATTGCAACCACTCTTCTTCCTGGTGGTATAACAGCTCACTCCACATTTAAGTTGCCATTATCCTTAACAAAAGATGCTGATCCAATTTGTCAAATAGAAAGAGGATCAGATCCAGCTAAAGTTTTACAGAATTGTTCCTTGATCGTATGGGATGAATGTACAATGGCACATAAACAAGCGTTCGAGGCTCTAGATATAACATTGATCTCAAGAAACGTGATGTTGTTATGGGTGGCATAACACTTTTAGTATCAGGTGACTTCCGACAAACGCTTCCTATTGTTCCACGTGGAAGTCCCGCTGACGAGCTAAATGCTTGCATTAAATTGTCATATTTGTGGAAGTACATTAAGACTATAACGTTATTTACCAACATGCCTGTACATCTCAATAGTGACCCAATGGCTGGTGAGTTTGCTTCCCTACTCCTAAAAATAGGTGATGGCAAGCTTGCAACAACCAGTGATGGCACGATTGTTATTACTCCAGGTATTGGCTCAATTGTTTCATCACTCACAGAACTTAGTAGCAAAGTTTATCCAAATATAGCCGAAAACTATGTGCATCCTGAATGGTTAACGGAGAGAGCAATTCTAGCTACTAAAAATCACATGGTACATGTCGTCAATCAACAACTGCTTGATGAAATTCCAACGCATGAAACCTCATGTGATAGAAGCTGTAATACTAACTGGTGTGGCAAGGAGCAAACTGACATTCTTTCCCAGAATACCCATTATTCCGTCGGATTCTGCAATAGAATTTAAAAGGCTTCAGTTCCCAGTTACATTGTGTTTTGCCATGACAATTAACAAGTCCCAAGGACAATCATTGGCAGTGGTTGGTCTAAACTTGACTTCACCTTGCTTTAGCCATGGGCAGTTTTATGTAGGATGTTCAAGGGTAGGCTCTCCACAATGTCTATACATATTGGCACCAGAAGGTAAAACATCAATCCTATTTTAATTACTTAAATTACTTCCAGTGAAATGATTTATTTTCTGAATCTATTTATTTAACTTATAAATTAAAATCAGGCTGTTATATTTCCCCGGGCAACGCCGGGACACGGGTCCTGCTAGTTTTTAATAAAATAATGGATATATTGAATTAATAGTGAGTGCACAACTGTACGACCAGTTGAGCTACAAAGAAATAAACTGCCAAAAACACTTGTTTATATTAAGGCTGGAATGTTCCATTATGCTCAGATAGAGCAGTCCATTCTCTGAGTTCTGATTGGCTGCTAGTCGATGAGTAGATAATCAATTTAGGAAACTTCTTGCTTGCATTAAGCAATATTTGCATATTAAATATTGGAGTATTTTATGCCGGTAAGTAAACTTCATTTTACCCCCGCCCCTCAGTATGCAAGCGTAATAGTCTCTAGGGAAAAATGAGTTCCTTCTAGCCTGGTCGATTGTGAGGGAGTAACCTGAACAATGCTCAGGTGGATTTTGCTGACATTGATTTAGCGGTGCTTAGTGATGTTATGTGCCTGTGCGATGTCATTAGGCTCTCTCACAATTAACCAGGCCAGAAAGAAACTCGTTCTTCATCAGAGAGGCCTTATGCAGTTGTGTCACTTTTCATGTCTCCAAATACTCCTATTATGGGCTGCCCTAATGTAATAGTGGTAATAGACCACCAGCTCTTAATAGGAGTATTTGACGATAGGGACATAACCCATGCTTCTTTAAGCTTAAAGAGAACTCATTCGGATAGTTTTTTACAATCCAGCACAGCCCAAGAAAGTTGCATAAGGGTTCTGATGCCATCTTCCGAACTCCAGTCTCCACAATGAATGCCCTTACGTCCCTATTCTCCACACATCCTTCCTCTGGAGACATTCATATCTCGGAAAAAATAGATGCCATGGTGGTGTTAGCAACGCATGACTGATTGGGACAATGATACAATTCTGTTCACAGAGCCATATTAAATTTAGTACTTAACTGTTTGACAAGCAAATAAACAGCCAAGAACAATAAAATACCGGTTTATATTAAAGCTGGAATTTTCAGATTGAGCTACAGACAAATAAACTGAGAAGAACACTAGAAAGCCTGTTTATAAGAAGGCTGGGATGTTCCAGTATGTTCAGATGGGAAAGTTCATTCTCTGAGTTCTGTTTGACTGGTAGCCAATGAGTGTATATTCCATTCAGGAAACTTCTTGCTTAGAATTAAGAAACATTTGCATATTAAATATTTGAGCATTTTATTCCTGTAACTCAAAGTAAACACAATGTACAAACACGTGAAAAAGTTTTTCTTTTTTTATACTTATTTTTTATTCTTACTGGTAGTAAAAAGATTCAGATTGTCAAAAATATTAAATTGGAAAGGGAACACTGAAAATGTCGGAACATTTGTTTCTAATATCTTTATATACTTTTAATTCTTAATAAGTTTTACAAAAGGTTTAAGAACTTCTGACATCGATATTGGATCGAAGGTGATGCTTGCAAATCTGCCGTTAGTTTGGCTCTTAGATGAATCCTTCAGCTTTGATGCTGCGGCATACATACTAACAATTTTGCTTTACATTCTTCAGATTCGCACATATTATTAGTAATTCCATTAATAATTACGACAAATAAAAAATAAAAAATAAAACTAATTCGAAATTGAATTGTGATACAATGGATGTCGCAGAATAGGAAGTGACTCATTGACAAAGACAAAAGAAAATGCGGGAGTGGTCAACTTCCATTGTTCAGGACAGGCGACATTTAGGAGTGACAGTGTTTTACGACATCTGACTACAGTAAAGTAGGTTAGTTTTACGACAGTTTGACGACAGTAAGGTTAATGACAAAAAGTTAACGAGTTTAGGTCTCGGAGAGAAGACGAACAGTTAGAATCGAACCTCCCGAGAGTTAGGATCGAACCTCCTGAGAGAGCGGATCGGACCGAGAAAACGATGAGATGAGCTGACGACTTTAGCAACGACAATGGGGGTCTCGACAAACCGCGTCGGTGTCACCCACACTCATAGTTCTAACTAAATTATACACAACGTATATGTGTTTGTGGTCTTTCTCGAGAGTTGTGTTTCTTTTATTTTAACTTGTGGACCATTGTTGTGCCCTCGACGATTCGTCAGTGGATAGACGACACGGCTAAGACGATGAAGACAAAGAAGAAGGCCACGGAAATACAACGTTGGGGGTCGACGATCGTCGAGTGGGGCAACATGGTTCTACAGAATATTATATTTTTCATTTTTTAATCCCATTTTGATCGGATCTTACTGTCAGTTCCTAAGAACCTTTAATTGGACATTATAATATTCAACACCGAGTGAGTCTTCTGAACTTTTTGTATGATTTTGCTTTTTTGTATGATTTTGTTTCTTCTATGCTTTTTCTATGTTTTTTGTTTTATTAATCTACGTACACCCTCAACACACGCTTCATTGTCATCTACTGCATCGATAACAAGCAAATCTCCCGCCTACCATTCACCACCTGGATTGTTTTTTAATCGACTTATTTGACATTTTTCTTGAAATTGTTTTAAACTTTCTGACTTGGATAAACTGTAAAAGTTTAACAAAACAGTGTGTTTTGTGCCAATATATTTAGTGTTTTATATATTTTTTATATATTTTCAAAGCTTAATTTGTATTACCCGCAGTAATGTCATTGCGGTAATGGTCCTCTGAGGAGAAAATTTTCTTTGAAAACTCATGAGTTAAGGACGTAATATCACTCCTTGTTGTTGAACTTTAATAAAATCTGATTAATTTCTCATTTTATTATGTCATTCAATTCATTAATATATATATATATACACAATATTTATTAACTAAATATTAAATCATTTTTACCTACAGATGCTGGCGTTTCAAGCTTTTGCCATCATCAGTGTAGGAAGTGATGATTTCAGACGATCGGAGGATTGACCCCAGTTACAGAATCAGCCTCGACTTCAAAAGTCAGTGCTCTAACCCCACGGCAACGGGGAATTACCACGTAAATAAGGGAAATTAAGTTCTACTTGTTCCTCAGAAAGCAGGTAACAGACAGTAGACCATCGAGAGGGTTCAACAAACGTTGTCAGAACCTTGCGTAAAGCTGTGACAGTTATTTTTAACTCCATGTACAGGACTCAACTTTAATTTCTTAAAGAGGCTTATAACAATATTTATTAAGTAAATTTTGAATTTTATTTTTACCTATAGACACCGGCGTTTAAAGCTTTTGGTCTCATCAGTGTAGGAAGTGATAATTATATATATATATATATATATATATATATATATGAGAAGGAATAGGTAAAATAAATACCTTTTGAAGCATAAAGATGCGATATCAATTTTTTTTTATAAAAAAGAAAAATAATAAATCGAAACCGATTTTTTTTTCTTTTTTATTATTAATTAGCATTTTTTTTTGGTTAGTTTAAAGTGATACAGATATTTCGCCAAAATCTTGGCATCATCGGTGTGTAATATATCCTGATGTCATCAGATTTGTATTTTTTTCCCTACCGTCTTTTGTTGTTACAGCCGGGCCAAATGGGTTAGCTGTTGTTTCCCACTATCAAATATGAGAACGTGAATGCAGCACGTGATTTGTATAAGTGTTTTAAGGTTCATATATTTTTTTTAAAAGCATCTATTGTTAAATTTAATAAGGAATAGGTAAAATAAATACTTTTTGAAGCATTAAAGATGCAATATCAATTTTTTTTTTTTAAAGATAAATAATAAATCGAAACCGATTTTTTTTTCTTTTGCTCTACATATAATTTTGAGTTATATTAAGTAATACATTTTTTAAACGATCGGTGCGCGTGGGAGTGTCAATAATATGTAAAATCTTAAACTATTGAACTTATCATTAGGAATTATGGAATATGCATTCTAGGAAACATTTAGGGGACTGTCACCGAAACCGTACAAAGAAAGAAAAAACATTAAAAGTTAAAACTAATTCTATACTTATTGCTTATACTAAAATGCATCCATAATGTATAAATATAAGAAAATGGACAGGGCTTCCCTCACTAATGTGACCCCCTAGCTCTTTTAACATGGCTCGATCCATCATTTGTAGATTCTCCTAACCCTTACCTCTCACAAATGAGAGAGCATAAATTGTGGCTGAGCTGGCAGAGATCCCTGCCTTCTCAAGGTAATATTCTAAATCTTCAGGATCGATACATGTTCAGTGCCATACATCTTCAGAATCCATACATGTTCAGGATCCATACATGTTCAGGATCCATACATGTTCAGGATCCATACATGTTCAGGATCCATACATGTTCAGGATCCATACATGTTCAGGATCCATACATGTTCAGTGCCATACATGTTCAGGATCCATACATGTCCAGCGCCATACATGTTCAGGATCCATACATGTTAAGCGCCATACATGTTCAGCATCCATACATGTTCAGCACCATACATGTTCAGGAGCCATACATGTGCTCTACTGTATGTCCAGTTCAGTTACAAATTAATGAACTGAAAAGAACACTAGAAATCCGGTTTGTAAGAAGGCTGGAATGTTCGATTAAGCGAGTCAATTCTTTGAGTTCTGATTCGCTGTTTGTCCACAAGTAGATAATCTATCAGCTAAATATTGCTTAATTCAGCAAGAATTTTCCTACCAACTATTGGAGGCCTTTTGTGAGAGTAAGTGTAAATTTGATTCTACAATGACGAAAAACATGAAGAAAAGTGCAAGTTGTTACAATTTTTGTCTAACCTTGTATATTAATGAGATCTATTTTCTGATTGAGCAGATCTTTCTCAATTTTATGTTATGATACTTTATTTAATATTGTAACTGGGTATTATTTATACAATTACTTAAGCAGTCACGTATATCACTTATATATATATATATATATATATATATATATATATATATAACATATATCAGTTAGCATCCGTCTATGAATAATATAATAGTCTTCTGAAGGAAGTGTAAATGTTTACTTTTATATAGATAATTTATAGGAGGCTAATAACAATGCGGAAATATAGTGGGTTGTAAGAAGGAAAACTGAATACTAAAAACAGGGATGTTTGTTTTATATAATTAAATCTTATTTGCTTCCAGATTTTTCCTCAATTACTGAAGTCGTGTGCGACGCTGGAATGTCACAATATTTCGGAGGTATTACCCCCTTTATCAAGTGTTTCTATTTCTTTACCTGGGGTTAACCGCTGCCTCCAGCATATATTTGTTGACTGTGAGATTGCTGTTTTAAGGATCACAAAAAATGATGTATCAAAGAAAGTCAAGGACTAAGCGTTACATAATGAAAATATATGTGAGATGTAAATGTTATATTTATTTTAATTTGCATTTATTTTATTTGATTTATTGTATTTGAACAAATTAGATGTTTTATCTATTTTTCTCTGAAGCTTTGTGTAATATCTAAGGGAGGTAGTTGTAAAATATTCAATCAGAGTTATGTCCCTTAGATTCAGATATTAAGTATCAATCTTGATAATTATTTTACTTTTCAGTAATTATATGTATGAAATTAAATATTAATTATAATCAATTGTTCATAATTCAGTAATATATATATATATATATATATATATATATATATTCGCTAATTATATACATCTGACGTCCATATGCATTTGTATACATATATATCTACATGTGAATACACACACACACATATATATGAGTTTGAATTACCTATTAGACACTATCCTAGAGTGTCTTCAGTCTCTCTGTACAAGGGTTTGTCAGGACAACCTGAAATGAGGATACTTCTCCCCTACAAGTAAAACCTGACCAAATATTCAAAATAACATAGTTTTCTAAGTAAAAATAAGATCCTCCTGACATGGCTATATACGGGCTCATATGAGGAATGGTGCACCTTCTCCTAGTAATGTTACCTCATGTAACAGCACTTAGCTGGATACTCCACCAGACTAGATGAATTCTTTTTCTGGAATCCGTTAAGACCAAGAGACCACGGGAACATAGTAAACTGGTCAATTGGGGAGAGCAAATTAATGTCCTTCACTTCTTTACTAACTCAATGTTTGACAGGTAAAGAAGAACTTTAATGGAATATTTGAATATCTATGTATCTCATATAGAGATCAACTGTTAGCCCCAGGAAGGGGCCTTTTGATTTCTGAGAACTTCGAGTGAAGAAAAATTAAAAATATTCATTATTAATATTATCTCAATAATGATGGTAAGTAGTTGGGGAAATTGTATGTGAAGAGTTAATTGTGTGATAGTATGTATTATACTAAGAATACAGAGCGAAGTTCTGGTCTATTGTTAATGTTGGGTTTTGATCTGGATATAAGTATTGATTCTTTTATGCAGAGGTTGTTTTCTTCCTTACAACCCGGTATATTTCCACATTGTTATAGCATTTTATGAATTATCTATATAACTCACAATGATTAAATCACTGTTAACTTTTATCTTTTATAAAGTTGGTTCATGTCATCAGTTCCATGAGGCCAACTTTCCAGACTGCAGAATTTTTTTATTGAATAATCGTTACCGGCTATGAAAACCTATATCATGTTCAGTAATGGCTCTATACCAACAAAACTATAATCATGTTCACACACCATTTCTCATTAGATCTCCCGAAATTAAGCAACGTTGAACCTGGACAGTACGAGATGGGTTACCATTTAGGAATACTAGATACTGCAAGAATCTTAGGTCTCAACTGGTCGTTATTTATGTATAATGGCTTTCAAATAAAGATGGGAGTTATTTTACTATAATTTAAATTTACAAACACAAACGAATGACATCGATGACTTGTAATTTTATTCATGTTTTAGTCAATATTACTGGGAGGAGGAGAGGGAGAAAGTCTTAGTTTGTTTACTAATAATCTTCAGCCATATAAAAATCTTCCAACTTTTTCTGATGACGTCACTGTGCATGTGATTCCAACTTCTGCCTTCTCCATTCACACCTTTGTAAAAGCTGACCCCTTGATCTCATCAGACAAATACTTGCTGCAGTTGTCTTTTAACGGTTCTGAAGCAACCCCCAATATTTCAGCCATATAAAAATCTTCCAACTTTTTCTGATGACGTCACTGTGCATGTGATTCCAACTTCTGCCTTCTCCATTCACACCTTTGTAAAAGCTGACCCCTTGACCTCATCAGACAAATACTTACTGCAGTTGGCTTTTACCGGTTCTGAAGCAACCCCCAATAAAAAATCGAGCCCCCCCCCTCCCCTAGTACCGACACTGTGTAAAAGCAAGATTATAAAAATTAGATTAAAGATTTGCAAGAAATGAGAGAACGATGTTCACTTAAGTTGATTGTCTAGGTTTTGGAATAATGATAATTGGGAACGGTTTTTTTTGTTTTGTTTTCCAAAGCAAAGTTACATTTAGCCTGGGGAGAAAAGGAAAGGTTTTTCTTCACAGCGCTGAATTCCAGCAATGATCTATCACATTGTTGCCAAGTTTAATTTTCCATGAAAACGGCAAAAATCATTAGAAAATAAACATATAAAAAGAAAACATACAAAGAAAACACCTTGGGTGTTTTTTTTGGTTGTTTTATGTCTTCCTTTCATATGAAGTATCCATCTTTTACTTTTTTTGTTCGAAGCATCCATTTTTATTTTTGTAAAACAAAAAGATCTTATCAGAAGGGTTTAAAGAAAATAATTATGATTTCAAATGCTCACTTAAATTATCAAGTGAGTATTGTTGTATTTAATCTGTTTAAGAAAATCTGACCCATTTGTTATAATAGTTAGACTGCTTGTAATGGGCTGAGAGACTGAGGTTCAATCCTCGATCGAATCATACCAAAGCCAAAAAAAATGGTACTTGATGTCCCCTTGCTTTAACACTCAGCGTTATAAGTTGAGAATCAAGGGTAAGTTGAGTAATACTCAGAAAGAAGTGGCGCTCTTCCCTACACATAGGAGCTAATGAAAAGGGAGCCTTCGGCTTGCCCTCAGCTATGGTCGACCACTTTACTATTTTTCTAAGACAATGTGTATCCCTTACTATGATGAGGATTTTGTTGGTAAGGAAGAAAACATATCACAGTTTTATAAAACATGTCTTTTTGTATGGTCTGTTTTTGAAAATTTACTAAATATGTATACATAGATTCATCGATTTGTTGGAGATAATCCTTGTAGTCTGTTGTAATATATCCATGTATGTGCATATATGAATGAATGAGTAATATGTATCCGCTTTGTATTGTCTCCTTAGAAAGTCTGCTTCCATCATCTTCAGGGATGATGAATAAAAGATGAAGAATTGCATCTGCCTTGCATCCTCATCCCATAGAAGTTATCACATATAGCTATCTATGAAGTTCTTTTGGATATCTTTTATAATTTGGTAACCGAACGTCTTCAGTTTAAAGCCAGGTAAAGAAAATTGACACACAGTTATTGTAAGAGATTGGGCAGAAGGAGAGCGCTACTGTCGTTTTTCATGTTCTGGCGTTTTCTAATCATGTGCCTACACTCCATATTTATATAAACAAGGCACAACAATGTTAAACATGATTTTGTTTAATATATGTCTCCTGACATATTACTCATCTTTAGAATGAGCTGTTTTTGTCTTCAATGAATTTAACTTCCTCTAAAACATCCGCCGTGCACATCAAATTTATACCCCCCCCCCAAAAAAAAAGAAGAACGACTACATCGGTACATTTATTAATAATGGAGATTATGTATCTGTCGTTCTGTCATAAGTTTTGATGGTTCTCTTTTTATACTCATTCCAAAACTTCCCCAAACATCACTCGTCTTTCAAATTTTCATAATTATTTTGTTTTAAAGCTTCTAATAAATGAATATTCGCAAATATACACTCATGATTGTTTTTTTTCAGATTTCCAAATGTATTAAAAATATTTTCCTCGATAATAAATATCTTAATAAAAATTATAAATAGAATTAATTAAAGACACTGTTTTTTTAAATCTATATAATTGAGTTACGTAATTAAATTAGATTGTAATGGAATTTGATGGAACAGCCGGCGTCCACTTCAACATTTGGTTACCTGCCCTCTGATTATTAAATATAACGTTCTATTTCGACCGCAGAGAAAGTTCTATCTCGAGAGGTGAGAGAAAAGAGATAGAGAGAGAGATGGACACAAGACAGGGGCGTGGTTTTTGATGAATAACATGTAAACAACACATTCTCTAAGATTTTTTATTAAAACGTTTCTGGTTTGTTTGTTTTTTAATCTTTTAGAAATTATGTTTTAAAGCACAAATTTATTGAATCAAATAGTTTAATTTAAAGATTACTATTTTTTGTAAGACAAACCCACATTTTACTGAGCAATTAAATAACTGAATTTAGAATCGTGTTCACTGTATTTTATTTTTTTAATTATCGAGTTTATTTTAGGGACAAATATCTTTTTACGACCTTAAGTGAGTTTAAGTTTGTTTTTTTTACATTTTATGCCGTAAAGTGTAAATTCTGTTTTAAAACTATTTTTGTTTATTATTCCGTGTTTTATTTTATTTTTTTTTTTAAAAACACACATTTTACTGAGCAATTAAATGAAATAATTAGTAAAAAATATGCGACCGGAGAGAGCATATATTTGTTAGTAAACAATAATTGTATAAATAAATATAATGAGCAGTGTTATTTAGCACCGAGTGACATTTAAATAAGTATTTATTTTTTTAATAGGATTCGTAGCTTTAATGTAACACTATGAGGGTGGAAGACGTTTAAATTATTTATAAAGTTTACTGATGGAGACGGGAAAACTTGAAACTATAAAATCAATAAATCAATCCTTTTCTAAAAGAATTAGTCAAATGAAATTGTGTTAGGATTTCTATGATGTCAGTCAACGGACAATGGTAGAAAAATCTATTTGGATTTGGTAAAAAGTAAAATTCAGGAGGGTACAATGCAAAAGGTATCCGGATTCTGGTCAGAAATATCGTTGCGTAAATAATATAGAATTGAGAGAAATGTTTATTGATGTCAATTGTTACGTAAGCAAGAGGAATGGATATAGATAAGTAAACAGAGAAGAGCCGGGAGAAAAGAAATGAAAGACGGACTAATTTATGCAACAAGGCCTGCATACGCATTCAAACATACACAAAGCCTTCACATATATACTAATAGCAGTCTACTAAAACAACAATGAAAATCTTGTTATTGTGTGACTCGCATAAAGAAAAAGAACTATTAAAACCAAAGTGATAACTGTACGTGTTTTCTTTGTGTTTTGTAGGAACTAACGACAACAAAAAACTATGTGCCCCTCTGTGTGCTAAATCTCTATATAAACGAGCTATAAGGGCAGAAACCCTCTCAAAACTTGAAATATGTATATCCGATTTTAATGAAATTTTATGTAGAAGACATTAATTTAGAGAGTTAGTGTGATAAGTGGATAAATGAGTGGGCACGAATTACTCTTTGAATTTATATCAGTTTTCTGTATTTTTACCTTTATATTTGAATGTATTGAACACTATTTTGATATTTCTTTTTTTGTTGCTCTCTTTTCATTCATTTTATTATTTCAGCAGGTTGTCTAGAATTTTGTTTCATTGTATATAATATATATATATATATATATAAAGTTAAGTATATGTTTATATATTTGTATGTACAATTTAGCTTATAAACTAACCGATTATTATAAAATTTGAAATGGGATGGTAATGTAGGCTGTTTTATGCAAAGGGGTGTAAAAGGGGAGTGAAAGTCTTTTGTGAAAATTTAGATGCCACCGAATTTTTGGAAATTTTTTACAATAGGTATGACACTCAACATTTCAGTTTAAATTTAAGACATTTTCTAGAATCAAAATCATGCAATGTGTTTTGATCAAAATTGAAATAAAGATTCTTGACATAAGACTTAGTATCACTATATCTTGATTTTAATATGCGTAAGTGGTACGAAACTTATGTTCGGAGAAAATTAATTTTACCCATCCTGGAACACGTATTCTTCTATTGCGTGTATGTGTATATATATATATATATATATATATATATATACAGGGTGGGCCAAAATAAGGGTCCTATCTTTAAATTTGAATAACTTGAATTTGAATAACTTCCACAAAATAAAAGTTAAACTCACCAAACTTTATGTGTGTGTAGACTGACCCTTCCGAGATGTTTTGAAATAAACAAAACAAATTTTAGCCGAAAAACACTTCTTAAAACTTACAAAAACTAAAGTATTGTTTTTTACACTGTTTTGAGTTTTTTAAGCAAAAATAATGTTTTCTAAATGAGGGTACGTTCCTTAGGGCTAATACGGCTCATGCTTGCTTCGGAAGGGGTCCTTTACTTATTCTAAAAAAATAAAAATAAAAAAAATCAATAAATAAAAAAGTTATGAATTTTTAAAAATAGGACCCTTATTTTGGCCCACCCTGTATATACTACTTACTAGAAGGAAGAGCCGATGTTGCTCGGGATTGAATAAAAATCACTACTAAGTACTTTTTCACTATGCTCATTAAATGAATATGCGCGAATTACTCTTTGTCAGGGTGCAATGTCTGGCTACTTTATTAATGAATCTGAATAGAAAATAGAAATATTTATTTTTGTTTTGTTTATTATCTATGTACGTATACGTTTCGTCCTTTATAATCGGGACGCATCAGCATAGAGATATAACTATTCACTACTGGTCATGCGATTCGAAACACCGGATTCCGAGTATTTTACAACTCAAATCCCGACATCTAGAACCACTGGGCCACTGTTGAATAGCGAATAAACAGTGATAATGTTAACACTTTATTCGGCTGCTTGACGTCATAAGAGCGTGTAACTTAATGAAAGGAACGATGCATTTGTAGCTAGCGACGTCATGCTGTGTTAATACTACACTTACAGTGCCCATCTAGAGGGTTTTCTAGGAGCTACAAATAATTTTGTTTTTTTGCTTTTCATATATATATATATGTAAAGATAGGTATGTGTATTTACATATATATATATATAATAAATACACATACCTATATTTACATATATATATATATATATATATATATATTAAAAGCAAAAATCAATATTATTTATATATTCATCAATAAATAAGTAGGCACAATTTACTCATTGTCAGGGCGAAATGTCTGACTAGTTTATTGGTGAATCTGAATAGCAAATAGAAATGTGAGATTACAAATGAGAAACATTAGGTAATATTCTAATACATAATACTCTACGAAACTACCATCCTATACGCCCCCTTAAGTTTTTGGCACGAATTATCGAGTTGCAAGGATTGAAAATCTGATATACTAGTTAAGTTAGATAAAAGCAGCCAGTATGGAAAAGTTCCCCATGACAAATAAAATTATATGGTGTATTACAGAACCCATTTGCATTGTGATTTAACATCAATAATGTACTTATAAAAAAGCAACTACAGTACTTGCAGCCTTGAACTGATACAAATGATCAGATTGCAAATATAAGTAGGCATCACATTAACAGAAAGATAATAGTGGGCATAACATTAACAGAAAGATAATAGTGGGCATAACATTAACAGAAAGATAATAGTGGGCATAACATTAACGGAAAGATAATAGTGGGCATAACATTAACAGAAGGATAATAGTGGGCATCACATTAACAGAAAGATAATAGTGGGCATAACATTAACAGAAAGATAATAGTGGGCATAACATTAACAGAAAGATAATAGTGGGCATAACATTAACAGAAAGATGATAGTGGGCATAACATTAACAGAAAGATAATAGTGAGCATAACATTAACAGAAAGATGATAGTGGCATAACATTAACAGAAAGAAAATAGTGGGCATAACATTAACAGAAAGATAATAGTGGGCATAACATTAACGGAAAGATAATAGTGGGCATAACATTAACAGAAGGATAATAGTGGGAATCACATTAACAAAGAAATAATAGTGGGCATAACATTTACAAAGAGATAATAGTTGGCATAACATTAACAAAGAGATAATAGTGAGCATGACATTAACAGAACGATAATAGTGTGCACGATGTAAGCAGAAAGATAATAATGGGCATAACATTAACAGAAAGATAATAGTGTGCACACCATTAACAGAAAGATAATAGTGGGCATAACATTAACAGAAAGATAATAGTGGGCATAACATTAACAGAAAGATAATAGTGGGCATAACATTAACAGAAAGATAATAGTGGGCATAACATTAACAGAAAGATAATAATGGGCATAACATTAACAGAAAGATAATAGTGGGCATAACATTAACAGAAAGATAATAGTGGGCATAACATTAACAGAAAGATAATAGTGGGCATAACATTAACAGAAAGATAATAATGGGCATAACATTAACAGAAAGATAATAGTGGGCATAACATTAACAGAAAGATAATAGTGGGCATAACATTAACAGAAAGATAATAGTGGGCATAACATTAACAGAAACATAATAGTGGGCATAACATTAACAGAAAGATAATAATGGGCATAACATTAAGAAAGAGATAATAGTAGGCATAACATTAACAGAAAGATAATAATGGGCATAACATTAACAGAAAGATAATAGTGGGCATAACATTAAGAAAGAGATAATAGTGGGCATAACATTAACAGAAAGATAATAATGGGCATAACATTAACAGAAAGATAATAGTGGGCATAACATTAAGAAAGAGATAATAGTGGGCATAACATTAACAGAAAGATAATAATGGGCATAACATTAACAGAAAGATAATAGTGGGCATAACATTAAGAAAGAGATAATAGTGGGCATAACATTAACAGAAAGATAATAATGGGCATAACATTAACAGAAAGATAATAGTGGGCATAACATTAAGAAAGAGATAATAGTGGGCATAACATTAACAGAAAGATAATAGTGGGCATAACATTAAGAAAGAGATAATAGTGGGCATAACATTAACAGAAAGATAATAGTGGGCATAACATTAACAGAAACATAATAGTGGGCATAACATTAACAGAAACATAATAGTGGGCATAACATTAACAGAAAGATAATAGTGGGCATAACATTAACAGAAAGATAATAGTGGGCATTATATTAACAGAAAGATAATAGTGGGCATTATATTAACAAAAAGATAATAGTGGGCATAACATTAACAGAAACATAATAGTGGGCATAACATTAACAGAAAGATAATAGTGGGCATAACATTAACAGAAAGATAATAGTGGGCATTATATTAACAGAAAGATAATAGTGGGCATTATATTAACAGAAAGATAATAGTGGGCATAACATTAACAGAAAGATAATAGTGGGCATTATATTAACAGAAAGATAATAATGGGCATAACATTAACAGAAAGATATTAGTAAAGATACACATACTTATGTTAGCATCGGATTGTGTTCCCGACTATAAGCGAGTGCATAAAATCAAGCAATTGTTGCATGCAAAAACAGAGTAATAATTAACCAACAAAAGGAGGTAGTTCAAATAAAGTTTATTGAACGTGTGTGTATGTGGGATGATGACGTGTGTGGTGTATGTATGTGTGTCAATAGAAAACAGTTCTTGAAAACATAACATTAACTAAGATAATAATAAAGAGCAACCATGAATGGGCGATCATGAGTGTGGGAGAACAAAGTCAAAATTACAGTTATAGAAGAATAATTGCTGAATTGTTTGTTAATAAAATAAGCAAAATCACAGAAAGTTCATCAGTTTGTGTCGGACTGATATGCTGAGTAGGTTGGATCACGTCCAGGCCGTAGGGGTTGTATTTTTCGAGGTCTGGCACTGTTGTGAGAAAATAACCTGACCAGGGCTCGAGGCAGCTTCTTAAAAGGTTGCACTGAGAGCACACAGTTTTGTGGGTTGGTAGAAGCCGGTGGTCTGGGTGGGGAAACTGCAGCGGAATCAGCTAGGTGAGATTTATGGCTGAGCAGTGATTGGGGTTTAGGCTGAAGAACTGGGTCAGTTGAGGCAGGTCAAGTTCTGTGTCGGATTTTGTTAAGACTGAAGAGGAAATGGTTGAGGGAGAGGACCTGGTAGTGAGGTGATAGGGCCTCTCTATAACAGGGTATAGCATCGTATGAAACACCCGTTTTTGAGAGTGACACATCCTGAGCCATCAACACGCATTACATATTGATGAAACTGCTGAACTTCTATGATGATCCCAGTCTTATCCTATTTATTTGGGTGAGGTCTCACCTGGTTTTGGATTCTAATATAGTCTCCAACTTTGAGAGGGAGTAGATCTACAGTGAGGGGGTGGGATATTGCTGTTAGTCGGGTTGGTTAGGGATATTTACGTTCATAAAAATGAAATGAAAATGGTTTCCAATAAAGTATTATTAGCCCATGACAGACAAGAAATGATTGAACAATTATTTATATAAAAGAAGTATTTGCTCATTTCGGCATTAAGGCAGAACATCAATCGTCAGTTTATTATTTCTAGATAGGCCTATAACCATTGATGTATGTTAGGGACAATCATTGTAATATGTCCATGTATGTATGAATGAATGAGTAATAAATGTCCTATTTGTATTGTTTCACTAGGAAATCTGTCTGCATCATCTTTAGGGATGCTGAATAAAAGATGAAGAAGCTACATTATGTCCTCATTCTGGAGAAGTTATAGTACATAGTTATGATGGAAGTAGACTTCCTAAGGAAACAATACCAATAGGAGACATATTACTCATTCATTCATACATGCGCATACATGGATATATTACAACAGATTACAATGGTTGTTATTAACATACATCAATGGAATACGTGCAATTTCAAAAAGTAGTGCATCATATTTGTTTCTATAATCTAGAGTGAAGTGAAGTGAAGACTAATTTGTTGTAAGAAGAAGCTGAAATGTATGTTTTGGTTCATAATTACATCAAATTAAATAAAAAACAGTTATCTTGAAATCAGAAAAATTTGCAAAAATGGGTCACATTGAGACATAGGTGAATAACCCATGAGAAATTAAAAATACAAAACTGTATCTGTCAGTTTAATATAACAAAGGTTATAGGATATCGACTGAAGGAAGAGCCTATCAGGCCTTTCGGCTGAGATCAAAGTGTAGTATCTGTTCTGATAGATGCTACACCCCAAAGACCAGTACCGTCTTGGCCTTCAGGCCTTGATTCCGCCGGTCTGAAGGATTGTCCTGTGCAGTTCTAGGAGGTCCACCCTAGGGATTAGTTTACTGCTAATCGGCTGACGCACCCCTACCGGGGAATATCGACAGAATTGCCCAAGCATTTTTTGTAGGCCAGAGTGCTCTTCCCTCTAAGGCGCTCGCTTTTCAATCCCACGTTCCGACCTTGTGTCACATCTTACCACTGTGTGAGGGAGATTTAAAAAAGTGTATAGCATGGGATTTTATTCAAAATTCGATATGGGTGCCAACAATCGCCACCAGCTTCTGAAGCTGTCTAGAAACCGCATCAACTGATTTCACAAGGAACTTTTTTTCTCTTCTTTTTTTTTTACTAATGAGTCAACATTTATCAAGGCTAAAAACCCACTCAAAGATTAGGGTCGACAAGAAGGATAGATTGACAGATGAATGGTGATGAATACTATGAGAGTATTGAAAACAGCAGCCGACCCAGAAAACAGCATTTTTACCCCCATTGTTAGAAACATTGCTCATGGAATGTGACGACTTAGGAAAAAAATAACGCATAATTCATAGTCTTGCTTCCCCCATTCATTTTTTTGTAAGAATTATATCAAGTATGACTTACAAGTATCGGGCGTTACTTTCCAATCACCCTGTATTTTATTTGTGATTTGATAACAAAAATGTGCACACATGCAGATGAAATCAATGTCCGAATATAAGAAAATGTTATTTTATTTTAATTTTATTATTACTTTTGTTCGCCCCGAACACGGCATATTGCCATTGAAGGAGCTACTGTGATATGAACCAGGTTTATAGGGGAGCAACGTGGGTGAGGAGTTGGCCAGCAAGGAGTTTGTCTACATTACATTTAAATTTCTGCATGTTGGTCAGGCAAACGGAACAGGAAAGGAATTCCAAAGGCCAGCGGTCAAAGGAACAAAGCCATTGAAGGAAAAAATCTTCCAGCATCTAAGGTACTCTACAGTGAAGGGGAAGGATTTTGCTGCTAGTTGGGTGGATTGGGGTTATTTTTGTTTAGAGAGCAATAAGTTCATCGGAGTACATTCCGTGGAATTACTTGTAAAACAAGCACAGCGATGCAACATGGTGGTGATGCGGCAAGGGCTGGAGCTTGACAGACAGTGCGGGATCTATTAGGTTAAAAAGACTCGTGGTTGGTGCACCAGCTCATATGTGGCAACAATACTTCATGCAGAGGATAATGTAAATAATTACAGCCGAGTCCTTTCGAAACAGAAAATTAAGTTTTTTTTATCGCGATCCATAAAAAAAATAGCTAAAGTAGCCCTCTCAAAATTGGTCCAAAATACTGAGAGATATTTGAATCCTTCAATAAGTAAAACAATGATGTTTGAATATGTGTAACAGGGTTGAACTCAAAATTATTTCAAATTAATCCAAAACATGCTGCAATGGAAAAAAACTGTAGAAGTAGAGCTAACACAACTGAATTTATGGGCTACGCTAAATAAACTTAGGATAGTTTTTCTAGAAATTTAGTATCTTATTTATTATGTATACGTGATTGATCGTGAACTCCACAGCAGTTTCTTTCAACCAATCAAAATGTATGAGATATTCACTTCCAAAACCCGTGCGTAGTCTAAAACCGTAAACAGTATTTTTCCGCCAAAAAATGTATTCCTGTTTTTCTTCAACAGACAACACACATTCAAAGGCCGTCGACAAACGCAACGAGAGACACACGCAAACATCTGTATGCCCAGTGAATCACACTCTGAATGCATATGTGCAGTTCATACATACACTCTCACTAACAAAACAGACACGCTAATATACACACACAACTGCATGCCTATATTTACACACAGTTAAACGCATGCAGCGCTAGGAGAAATAAACATGTGTACTCAAATTTTTTTCTTAGAACCAAAACAATTCTTCTTTGACTAGAACGGTCTTGGGGTTCCTAGAACTTTCATATTCTACAAACTATTTATCTTTCGTTGTTTTGAGTTGTCAAGAAAAATGTATGATTTTGAATGGAGAGACTTTGTCATTCTTTCTTTTGATATTGCCAATCCCTCTACAATAAGCATGAAAATATAAACCCTTTCTAAAAAAAACCAAAAAAACAGTATTTTGCAAAATGTTAAATATCTTCAAGATATTTTTATCATATAAAACAATGTCGACAAGCAGAGCTGCTCTATTTAAAAGGGCTAACTGAAATGTATATGGCCTAAAATGCACTTAATGTACTGTCAACTTGCTCTGAAGAATTGTTTCACTTAAGTAAAAAGTTCCTCTGCATGGAAAAACTATCAAAGAACAAGAAGACTTATTTTTCAGAGTTTACGACCAGAGGAGACAAGTATAACCTGTAATGATTGCAGCCTGGTTTCGTTTATGTACAATTTGGGTGGAGTTGTCCTTTCTCATGCCTTTAGCGTTTTTCATAGTAGGTGCTCGAATCTATGGATCCCCCCTCCTGTAAAAAATTCACAACAAAAACTCGTCTCTCTACAACCACTGTAAATAATTTTCCTTTCTTCCTGTGTACCTAAAATTAAACGGAACTTTCATGAACAAAGTTTTTTTTTCAAGAACTACCCATCTGTGGAACACAATACAAAGTGGCTGCTTCCCAGTTGACTACAATATCTCATTTTTTGGCAATAATAAAAACTACTGGTGCTTTTTAGGAATACGTATCAAGAAATTTTCAGTCGTGACATAAACAGTTCCAACTTTCTGGAGAAAGCCGAATCAAGTTCTGATGCTTCTACACAATACGAACCAAACTAAACCTACTTTGCAAACTAAGATTTAGTTTAGGGTTAGGTTAGGGTTAGTTTAGGGTTAGGTTAGGATTGGGTTAGGTTAGGTTAGGATTAGTTTAGGGTTAGGTTATGATTAGTTTAGGGTTAGGGTTAAGATTAGTTTAGGATTAGGTTAGGGTTAGGTTAGGATTAGTTTAGGGTTAGGTTAGGATTAGTTTAGGGTTAGGTTAGGATTAGTTTAGGGTTAGGTTAGGATTAGTTTAGGGTTAGGTTAGGATTGGGTTAGGTTAAGGATTAGTTTAGGGTTAGGTAAGGTTTGGGTTAGGTTAGGATTAGTTTAGGGTTAGGTTAGGATTAGTTTAGGGTTAGGTTAGGATTAGTTTAGGTTTAAGTTAGGATTGGGTTAGGTTAGGATTAGTTTAGGGTTAGGTTAGGATTTAGTTAGTGTTAGGTTAGGATTTAGTTTAGGCTTAGGTTAGGATTGGGTTAGGTTAGGATTAGTTTAGGGTCAGGTAAGAATTAGGTTAGGGTTAGGTTAGGATTGAGTTAGGTTAGGGTTAGGTTAGGATTAGGTTAGGATTAGGTTAGGGTTAGGTTAGGATTGGGTTAGGATTGGGTTAGGATTAGTTTAGGATTAGGTTAGGATTAGGTTAGGATTAGGTTAGGGTTAGGTTAGGATTAGGTTAGGGTTAGGTTAGGATTAGTTTAGGGTTAGGTTAGGATTAGTTTAGGGTTAGGTTAGGATTAGGTTAGGGTTAGGTTAGGGTTAGGTTAGGGTTAGGTTAGGATTGGGTTAGGTTAGGATTGGGTTAGGTTAGGATTAGTTTAGGGTTAGGTAAGGATTAGGGTTGGGTTAGGTTAGGATTAGGTTAGGGTTAGGTTAGGATTGGGTTAGGTTAGGATTAGTTTAAGGTTAGGTTAGGATTGGGTTAGGTTAGGATTAGTTTAGGGTTAGGATTAGGTTAGGGTTAGGATTGGGTTAGGTTAGGATATGGTTAGGTTAGGATTAGGTTAGGGTTGGGTTAGGTTAGGATTAGGTTAGGATTGGGTTAGGTTAGGATTGGGTTAGGTTAGGATTAGTTATGGGTTAGGTTAGGATTGGGTTAGGTTAGGATTAGGTTAGGGTTAGGTAAGGATTGGGTTAGGTTAGGGTTAGGTAAGGATTGGGTTAGGTTAGGATTAGTTTAGGATTAGGTTAGGATTAGGGTTAGGTTAGGATTAGGTTAGGGTTAGGGTTAGGTTAGGATTGGGTTAGGATTAGTTTAGGGTTAGGTTAGGATTAGTTTAGGATTAGGTTAGGTTAGGGTTAGGTTAGGATTAGGTTAGGGTTAGGTTAGGATTGGGTTAGGTTAGGATTAGTTTCGGATTAGGTTAGGATTAGGGTTAGGTTAGGATTGGGTTAGGTTAGGATTAGGTTAGGGTTAGGTTAGGATTGGGTTAGGATTAGTTTAGGGTTAGGTTAGGATTGGGTTAGGATTAGTTTAGGGTTAGGTTAGGATTAGGTTAGGGTAAAAATAAAAAATAAAAACGATTCGGTTCTTATTGCGTAGATTGTTTTGTGAAGTTCGTTAACGTGTCCGCCAGTCTCGGAAGTGTTCGGTGAAACTCGGAATCGATGACGTATGTACTGAACTTTTCTTAGATACCCATTCCTAAAAAAGTATCCAAATAATTGTCTGCCTTTTGCAAAAGAAAAATAAATTAAACTTTCTTAGTGACCAGTTCCCATTCTAGGTAAAATACATGTCGATATTGAGAAAAAGGTTATTTAAAAATATATATATATATTAATGAGTCACCATTTATCAAGGTTAAAAGCCACTCGATTATAAGGGTTCATGATATGGATAGATTGTCAGTTGAATGTAAAGAATATTATGAGAGGATTGAAAATAATGAATGGAACTCAATCTCTCTTTCTCGAGGATTTAGAAATATCCATAAAGATAATATAAAAGTAAAGGGACTGTGGGGATGACGTTGTCATTATTATTTTATTCATTTATCTTTTTACTAATCAGTCATCAATTATCAAGGACAAACGCCATTTGAGGATACTAAGTATGCAAAGGGTTAGTTTAGGGTTTTAAAAATGTTACTAGCCCCCTCAATAAAAAAGAAAAGTTGAAATAAATGGTGGCTTTCAAATCGTAAAAATCTTTGGCAATCTCCAACCACAAAAAGATTCAGTAAGACAAACCTATCACACATCAACTCTTTTTGTTTTGCTGAACAAATTCAACCCATTTTACAACAAAGAAAAATATATGCCACCAGTAGTGATCAGAGAACAGATCCACACCATAACAGCTACAAGGCTGTCTAACCCTCCTAGAGATACACAACATCAAAAAAGTCTACCAATGTTGAACCTATCACAATCAGGAATATATTAATAGAAGCAGGTATCCCTGCACATAAATTAACAATCCAGAAACAAATGTTCCAACAGAAAAACAGCAACCCCAAACAGAACTAAATCACCTGAAGCAACCACTAGTAAAAGGTCACCTTTGGCATTGAGAATACTAATGCCAACAAACAAGCCATGAATACTTAAGTCTCTGAATGGTTTACACTCTTAAATTAAATAAAAAATGCTAAGCATTTTTTATACTAACCGAACCAAGTTTTTTTTCCACTTCAAAAAAAAAAAAAAAAAAAAAAAAAAAAGAAAAAGAAAAAAAGAAAAAAAAGAAAAAGAAAAAAAAGAAAGAAAAAAAAGAAAAAGAAGAAAAAGAAACTTCCTTTGGGAAAGGGATACAGAAAAATCCATCGGTGTATGTGAGGAACAATCATTTTAATCTCTTGTAATATGCCCATGCATGAATGATGTCCTATCTGTAGTGTTTCCTTATGAAGAATGCTTCCATCATCTTTAGGGATGATGAATAAAAGATGAAGAAACTACACCTGCCTTCCGTCCTTATTCCGGAGAAGTTATCGTACATAGCTACGCCCAAACAAACCTATCTCTGCCCAGGTCTTTATTTATCCCTCTTTCTCTCAAGTCTATCCTTATCACTTTCTTCCATGTTTTTCATGGCATTCCCCTGTGAACTGACACTGCTACCTCAATTGTTCTACATCTACTAACCCAACAACTCTCATCCATTCTTTGAATGTGGCCATACCATCGAAGTCTCCTGTTTTGGACACATTTCCCTATACTGTCCAGATTTAATCTTAACCTGAGGTTATCAGATCTAAGTCTGTCATTAAGACACACATTACACACCCATCGTATCATTCTCATATCATTACTTTCCATGCAACGCGTGTCCTTAACCCTTAGTGGTTAGATTTCACTTCCATACTGCATATGCATGCCTACCCTTTGTTGACAGTGGAAAACACTCTGCTGATTAGTAATGGCAGAAGTTCCCTGAACAAAGTTTTTAACTCAACAAGTAAACCGTCCATTGTTTCACAGGCAAGTACTGAATCATTAGCATACAGAATCCCTTTTCGGATATTCCGGACAGAATTCTCTGGACAAATGAAAATCAACAAACTCAGTACAGAACCCTGTCATTAAATGTACATTTCAAACCATTGCTTGAACAACTTTCACTAACCACTCGTTTGCCCCTAATTCATGCAAAGCCTGCCACACAACACATTTTGGCATTGTCAAAAGCTTTCTCCATATGCACAAAAGCAAAATACAGGTTCGTTTTATTACCAGCGTACTTCTCTTGCATTTGTCCCAGGATAAATATAGGATCTTTTTGCACTAGCTTAGCATTGGCAGAAAACAAAATATGTTACAGTTGTATCATACATGTGTTACAGTCCAGTTTTAGGGGTCAAACACATCAAATTCATGAGTTTAAGTGAAGAATAGAGATTAACATAGGATTGTCAAAGTAGCCGAGGTTGATTGTAGGTATCACTCATGAAAAAATCCACGTCTAATAAACCCAAAACTTGTTAGTCAATAGACAATTTATTTAATACTAATATATATATATATATATATATATGATAATAAAAGTGTTATTTGTACAAACATATCATGGCTACATATCCAGAACATGTTTTAATCGTAGCTTTGATAAGCTCGATTTCCTCAAGCCAAAATATGTTACAGTTGTTTTTTTCAATATCAAAACAAACACTTATTTTTTGTCCTGAGGAAATCTAGCTTATCAAGGCTACTATTTAAACATGTTCTGGATATGTAGCCATGATATGTTTGTATTAATAAACATTTCATCTATATAATAAAACGAAGTCGATTTTTCCTGTGCAACTCCAGACATTATAGGAAAATAAACGACCACTTCATATGCTAATCTTTTTCAGTAGCCACCTAAAGCACTTCTTAATGAGTGTTTCACGAAAATATTCTTACATTTTGTCTCCTTACAAATATTATTACATTTATTCCGAGATATCTACTTCTCCCAAATACGACTTGCATAAAGAAGGTCGCAAACATTTTCCCTCCATAATACTTTTCTACTCCCACATTACACTTCTACACCGTGCTCTTTCTTAATACAACTGAAATTACTTTACAACACCGAAATTATTTCATTTCAAACTCCTTAATATCTTCTACATAATATATATACTTCCAAAACAAAATAATAGTCGCTCTGTTCCCAAGAATACAGGAGTATCGGAGTTTAGAGTTCGAGCGTTAGGAATTACTTTTTCTTATAGTTTCTATACTCATCCTGGATAATCAGTTCGCTTAATAAAAACCTTTCAAGTAACAACTTCTATGTTATCATTGCACACGTAAGTACGTTTTTTGCTTTCGAACAGAAGAAAACAACACACATATTTAACTCACGTAGACATTATCTTTTATTTTTCATTCTCACTATTTCAAATTGGAGCGATTTTTATTCTTAATTTAATAAAATAAAAAAAAGACTCAGCGAATTTCTTTCAAAATTAAATGATACCCATTCCCATTCTTGAGAACCAAGACATGCCCGCTAAGACTCTATTAAATCTTTGCGCTTATTTCTTGATTACATTTACTTAATGTAATCTTGGTATATTGACATTAGCATATTTATTTATTTCATAAGTGTTTTCCTTTCAGATTTCCAACGTAATACTCAATTTGATTTAACCGGCATCACTTTCCACGCTAACCACTGCCGCCTCTAACTCTGCCCTCGATTTGAATTTTAACATTTTTGGCGGCATTTTTTTCCTTTTACGGATTATTTTTAGTTTTCTTTTTCTTCCTCTGTTCTGTCCTCGCTCACCGAGGTAGAAATAATCCAACACCGAGAAAACAGGTTTACATACCAATATTCACGTCTTCTTCCATCTTTTTTCGATATTGCTTTTTCGCCTTTCTTAAAAACCACTTATTTGCTAATTGCCTCAGTCTAAAAGGATTTCTCCTTCACTGACAGAGCACAGAACAGATGACGTGAACTATCGCAACAAAGCGCAAATAGGTCACAGTTTAGTTGCTTCGGTTTATTTGTTTACTAGCAGAACTCGTAAATAAAAAATAAAAACAAAACATAATTTATTGCAAACGCAGTAGAATCAAATTCTCTACCGACACATGTACTTTTAACGGGTGGAAACAAAGATTTTTCTAATTTCAGAATTTTTATGAAATGCTGTCTTATTTATTAACACACAAACAACAACATACGTTGCTGAGATGATCGCTTAACTTTGCTAAACTTAGGCGATTACATGTGGTTTTGCGGGGGGTTTCTTTTGGGGGGGGGGGCTTTCCACTTGAACTTAGGGTTAGTAGCAGAGTAAGTAATTTTTTTTTTTACTATCTTTTCAGCAATTAAGCCACTTACAGTTAAGCCATTGCCCCAGCGACTATTTTTGTTTTCGTGCGCCGATAAGACAGTTTTTCATTGATATAACATTCTGAAATAAAAATAATATTACAAACAGTTTCCACACGTTAAACATACACGGGTTGGTAGAGAATTTAATTCTAATGCGTTTGTTATAAATTATTTGGTGTTGTTTTATAACCTCATAATTTAGGTTAATTATAAATAATAACTTGTAAATAAATGGATGAACTATCAAGAGAAACGTTTAACAGATTTATTAAAACTGAACACAGAATAAATTAATGAGTTAATTGGCCGCTGGACGCGATTGATATATTTAACAGTTTGACGCCGTGGTCTTTGTTTTCTTTCTCTCCGGGCAGACGACCCTTTCCCAAGGGCGATAACTCTTAACTTCCGAAATGGTTCAAGGGAGGTAATTCCGTTTTTGTTAGGTGTCCTAACATTTTCTTGCTTACGAGTTCTCGGCTGTTAACTATTCTGGACGTTCACCGACGATTTTTGTAATCATACATATGTGAAATTTGTTAAGGAAATGTGGAAAAGCAGGGTAACATGCTAGTAATAATAAGGGCACAAACACGTCATTGTAGTTGCGCCAAAATATTCCGGTCGTTGGATGCGACCATATATATATATATATATATATATATATATATATATTAAGACAAACGTTATTGAACAACATGTAATGCTTCTGTTTAGTAAGTCTTTTTTTTTTTTAATTTTCGTATGGTCAATTGAGTATTTCTGTCAAATTGTCGTATGTAGAATCTGTAGGTTTTATGTTGCATTTTTCGCGAGTACTTTCGGATTGATTCATTCAATCGTCTTTAAGCGGGGTCTTCATCTGGCTTGTTCATATCTGCCGAGTTTGTTGAACGGTGCTGAAATTTATGAGTCGTTTTTAAATGTACGCATGGGTGATGAGATGCCGTATGCTGGACATGATCACGTGCAACGCGTGTGACTAATTAAAAATTACATATTTACAAAGGTTAACCGTAATTTTTCTTTTGTCGGTTAAGAATTTGCTGAAGTCAACTACTAAGCTAGGCATTTGAAAATATTGTGGCTAGACTCATAATTGATATTGTTGATTGATTATATTTCAGTCTTCAAAGACGATGAGTACTCCATAGTCTATGGTGAAGCAAAGGTTACGCAATCACAAACACATTCTGAACCGGTATTGCTTGAATCCAGAGGCATGGAAAAATTCAGGATGATTGGAAACAATGCCAGGATAAGTAGAGAAAGACTAATGTTATTTCATAATTTTCCTTTTGCTAAACTAGTTGTAAAACCAAGGCTTGAGAGTTTAGCCTAACAATTATACCGTGCCACTTCCACATATATATATATATATATATATATATATATATATATATATATATATATATATAATGCATCGTTCCTTTCAATAAGTTGAACGCTCTTATGACGTTAAGCCGCCGGATAAAGTGTTAAAACTATCCCTGTTTATTCGCTATTCATCGGTGGTTCTAGATGTCGGGATTTGAGTTGTAAAATACTCGGAATCCGGGGTTTCGAATCGCATGACCAGTAGTGAATAGTTATATCTCTATGCTGATGAGTCCCGATTATAAAGGACGAAACGTATACGTATATAGATAATAAACAAAACAAATATATATATATATATATATATATATATATATATATATATAAGAATAATATTTTGGAGGCGATAACAATGCGTTGTTAAAGTGACACATACGACACGTGGAATCGTAAAAACAAAACAAAGTGACAATATTGAAAAGTCAATAATTTTCAAAATATTTTTTTTTATTTACCAGTGTATCGTTGGCCGTGGTGTTAGGTTGGAGTGTGTCCTTTTCATTATTATTTTTTTAATTTTTATTTTTTAATATATATATATATATATATATATATATATATATATATATATATACGTTGTGATCTTAAAATGATCATAATGAATAAGAAAACACGGTATATACTAGCATGTCGCCCAGCGTTGCCCGGATGTTGTGGTGGAGAATAGTGGCTAAAGCATGACAACAGTAACAGTCGATTTCTTCCTGTCAATATTAAGAATTATGTACCGTCATAATCGCGAATTACTTTAGAAAATTAAAACCACACGTGAACGCGTAGAAAAATATTTGGGAAAAAAATTTACTGCCATGAGTATGTAAAACGAATGCTACGAAATCGAATGGAAACATACGAAGCAGCGTGACGTATGTACTACGAATGTGAACAGAGAAAGACGAAGCAAGTTATGCCGTTCCGAATGTTATCGAAGTCTCCCCCCTCCTCAATGTTAAGAATGACTTCTAAAACTCCTGGTGTAAATCTATACTTACGTTATCCGAAACAGTACGTTTTTTTTCGAACAAGTTACTCTTTCGGATAACATAACCATAGATTTACAGGCAGAGTTTTAGAAGCCATTCGTAACATGGAGGTGTGTGTGTGTGTGAGGGGGGCTTCGTCTTTCTCCGTTCACATTCATAGAACCTACATCATGCCTGTAAATTTTTGGTTGCCTTTTTCGAAACAGTACCAACAAATCTTTAAATGAAGAAAATCTATTTTCAAAAAATAAATTTCGTTTCTTTACGTTCTAATATACTTCAGTTATTTAATGGACCTAACCGATAACTGTTCCTAGTGTCCCCAGATGAAATCGAAGGAAAATTCCAATGGTGTCTTAAGATTCCTTGAAAAATTTAACCACCATTGGCACTTATTTGAATGTTCTAACTGTTAACATATAGATTTCTATAACAAACATTGACTTATTCCCTTTTTGTTTCATTTTACTTCAGTCGAAGTTCTCAGAAATAAAGAGGCTCTTTCCCGAGGCTAACACTTGATCTCTATATAAGATACATAGATATTCGAATATTCCATTAAAGTTCTCCTTAACTAGTAAAACGTTAAGTTGTAAAGAATTTAAGAGCATTCATTCTCCCCAATTGACTAGTTAACTATGTTATAGTATATCTTTCTTTTGGTCTCTTGGTCTTACCGGATGCCAGCACAAGAATTCATCTAGTCTGGTGGAGTATTCAGCTAAGTGCTGTTAATTTAGGTAACATCACTAGGAGAAGGTTCATTATTTCTTTTATAAGCCAGTGTATAGCCATACCAAAAATATCTTATATGTGCTGCAAATACTATGTTATTTTTAATATTTAGTCAGGGTTTACTTGTAGAGGGAAATATCCTCATGTCAGGTTGTCCTGACAAACCTTTGTACAGAGAGACCGAAGACACTCGAGAGTGGTGTCAAGTAGATAATTCAAACTCCCCTTCTGGGTAATTCAAACTCCCCAGTAGGTGTGTGTGGATGTAAGACAGAATGGAAAAACAATTAAACACAGAAAAAATTAAAAAACAAATAAATGTTTGTTTTTTCCTGAGTTTTATTGTTATTCCATTCTGTCTTTCATACATTCTGTCTCCATGACATTTCATGTTATAAGATATCGTATATTTTATTTTGTTACTAAAGAGATAAAAAAAAGAACATTTGAAATATATTTTAGCACAGATTACAGAAAATAATTAGCTATTCGTTTCAAATTTTTTTTTTTTTTTTTTTGCAGAAAAAATATAATATAGTGCTTCAAATTGCCTTAGCAACTTTTTCAAAGTTTAACTTTCTGATAATTTTGAATGTTAACGGTTGCCAAACCTTAGGTAAATGAAAATATCGAGTTAATCTTTTGAAAACAAACACAGAAAAGTAAAAACGTTGACTTTATAGAATTACTTCTGAGCAAAGAAGCTAAAAAGACGTCAGAAGTTGTAAAAAAAAAAAAAAACTTTCTAAAAGTCTGATATGAGTAAACAAAATGGAGTATATTCAATCGAAAAATCACATTATTTCGAAGTGGAAGGATAATTTTACAATGTCTTCAAAATTATTTACAAATAAAGATCTGTTGAGTGAATATGTATTCACCTACCTTTCCGTTGAAGCCCTAAGTAATATCCAATGTATCCAATTGCGTTCATATTTATATAATCACTAAATTACATCCACTTGATTATGACGACTTCTTTTGAGTAAAGTAAAAGATATAATAGAAAACAGAGTTACGCCCCTTGATTCTGCACTCTTCTGTTAAATACACTAGTTTTGTGAAGGTTTGAGAGGTTGATTAGAGAACTAGAAGAATTAATTTCCTGAACATAACAGTTTTGCACCACTTTTACGTCCCCTTACAAAGATTAACAGCAAGCTATAATGATCCTAAACCTCATGCCTAGAATCTTTATTTCAATTTTGATCAAAATCCATGGCATGATTTGAATTCTAGAAAATGTTTAACATTAAAGCTTAAGGGGTCTTAAAACGAAATTAAAATTCAGAGAATCTTGGTTAATTTGGTTTCTTATGACTATGAATCAAATTTAATGCTAATCTGAAATATTTGAATTTTCAAATGAGTGATTTTGTGCATATTTTGCCCTTTTAACATGCTCCAAAGAAACTAAAATTTGGAGAATATTTATTAATTGTTGTATAATATCTATTGTTCAAATTTCACAAAAATCGGACACATCTGAATTTTCACAAAGAGCTTCCACCCCCTATTTGTTCCCTTTGCATAAAACTCAATTAAACTAAATATATACCCACATTATCCACCATCATGCTTAGCAGTTGTGTTCCCAAATTCATAATGATCGTTTAATTAACTTAGGAGTGAATTCTGTACATACAAATATGTAAGCATATACACATTGCCTACCTTTATGAGAATGATACGACGGATGTGTAATGTGAGTCTTAAAGACAGGCTTAAATATGATGACTTCAGAGAAAGATTAAATTTGCACAGTATAAGGAGATGTGTACAGGAGACCTTGATGCTATGGCCACATTGAAAGAATAGATGAGAGTTCTTGGGTTAGTGGATGTAGAACAGTTGAAGTAGTAGGTTCAGTTCACAGGGGAAGACCAAGGAAAATATGGAAGGAAGTGATAAGAATGAACTTGAGAGAAAGAGGGATAAATAAAGACCTGGCCAGAGATAGGTTAGTTTAGAAGTCAATTTCTAAAACCTGTCTAACACATCACAGTATGTAAAACGGACGTTAAACGAAGAAGAAGAAAAAGAAGAAGAAGAAGAAGAAAATAAAGATAATGCTGCTGCTGCTGCTGATGATGATGATGCTGATGCTGATGCTGATGCTGATGCTGATGCTGCTGATGATGCTGATGAGGAGGAGGAAGAGAGATATGACCAAACCACCAACAGACCATATATAAAAAATGAAGAACACTACCAAATTTGATTTTCATAGAGTTGTCAAATACTCTATATTAGACCAAAAGTGCTCAATCTTGTGAAAAGTAGAGCATTCATTCAAAGATAAAAACATGATATGTTTTACATCGATATTACTAAAAGCCTTGATACACAAAACAACTTATTAAACATCTATCAAAATAAAAATACATTCTGATAAATTTTGATGGGTGAATATTTTAAATACATATGTTTACTTTTTATATTAAAGAATTTGGCTCTGAAGATAGAGAGACATTAGATGGAAACCTTGATAGTGTTGATGTAAGTCATATGATATATATATATATATATATATATATATATATATATATATATATATATATATATATATATATATATGTTTTCATCTCCACCTTCATAAGAAGAAACTGGCTTGACGAAGTTTAGCTGGTTTGCAGCTAGAACTGAAACATGTTTGCAAATGTGTAGCCAAATTATGTTTGTATAAATAAAAATCTTTATTGCCAGTAAATAGCTATATTTATTATTGAGCATTATTATATAAACACAGTAATGATTCTTAGGATTTTTTTACCCTGTGAATAGAAACTTTACCTGGATTACTATTATATATATATATATATATATATATATATATATATATATAGAGAGAGAGAGAGAGAGAGAGAAATATTATGCTACATTCTAATGACCAAGATTTTATTCACCTTACTAATCATTAAAAAAAAAAAAAAGTTCCGTACAATAATGTAACCGTTTTGTTCACAGAAGAACATCCGATATATATATATATATATATATATATATATATATATATATATATATATATATATATATATAGAGAGAGAGAGAGAGAGAGAGAGAGAGAGAGAGAGAGAGAGAGAGAGAAAGAAAAGAAAGAGAAAGAGAAAGAGAAGTAAAAGATGAAAATAAAGATTGTAAAAATACAATATCTATTACGTCCTCGGTTGCGTTTCAAATTACAGATTTATTTTTCCTTCTTTAATTTTCCTACCAACTTATTTCTCTGTATCCCTCTGATGATAAGATTTCATTCTTTGAAAAACCATGGCTTAAGGAAGGAAAATAAATCTGTTATTTGAAACACCTTTCTCTTTGTTTACAGTTTACTTAATTTTATGTTTTCTTCCGATTTCTTCGACCTGCCATTTTGTTTAGAGTTTTACTCTATACATATTTAACTATATACAGGGTTCGAGCGTTATTTAAGGACATATTGTTTTAAGTTCACTACACACTCAAATCATTTATAATATTGTTTTTTATTAATTTCTGATAACCCATTCACAGGAAGGGGTTTACCCAATAAATGTTGCCATCACATTTCCTCTAACTCCAATCAAACCTTATGGACAAATGTAAAAAGTTACTAATTTCTAAATCACTGTTATGCACATTTGAATTTGAGTTGAGCACAGATCTGAAGAAGAAAGAGTTCCCGAAATATTATAATATCGTACGGAGTTTTCACCAGACCATTTTGATGCAGGTATTACATAACATTGTAACATTGTGTAAATAGACAGATATATGTGTATATATATATATATATATATATATATATATATATATATATATATATATATATATATATATGTATATATATATATATATATATATATATATATATATATATATATATATATATATGTGTGTGTGTGTGTGGAATTTCCTTAAGATTGCAGCTGTTTTGATCATTGCCGTCCTTTGTATCGTCTCAGTGATCCCTTTGATTCCAATTTCTCCCAGTCTTTTCTCCAGGTGTTTTGGGATTGTTCCTAGTGCTCCTACGATTATTGGTATTATACTGATTTTCTTCATGCTCCATATTCCTTTCAGTTCTCTGGCTTGTTCTGTGTATTTGCTTCGTTTTTCCGTCTCTTTAGATTTGGTCCGCTGGAACGGCGAAGTCTACGTAAACTTTGATGTTCCAGCATCATCATCATCATCATCATCATCATCATCATCATCATCATCATCATCATCATCATCATCATCATTATTATTATTATTATTATTTGTTTCATGATAGAGTTAGATGTTTCGAGAATGACTTCTAACTTTTGTCTGTTACCATTTCGCTTGTGCTGCCCACAAGGATCAAGTCATCATCAACTGATCCCCTCCATGTCGTAAGCGGCCTACCACGTGTCTTTAGGGCATCGACATCAATGTAGGGCACACATTGGAACGTTCCGTA
>OY744532.1:88205381-88220381 GCA_963556195.1 Sepiola atlantica
TATATATTGTTACACCGGCCGTTCTTACACAGGAGAAACTGCACCGGTTGTCACTATAAATAGTGCGAGTCACCAGAGACACAGAGAAGACAAAGCACAGTCTTGTAACTGTCTAGCCAAGTGCTAGTCACTTTCTTACTTTGTTAATACACTTGTTAAACCAACCCTCGACTTGACTTCCTTTATTTATTATTTACTGTTGGACAACTTCACAACATATATATATAGAGAGAGAGATACTACACTAAATAAATGCTGAAAATTCTATTAATTTGAACAAATCTCTGATCTTTGCTGATTAAATTGAATTTTTTTTGTTTTTTACTGATGGGTCACTACTTATCAAGGCCCGCGGGCCATTCGAGGATAAGTGTTAAAAGGATTGTTGGTTGGACGATGATAGCCGCCATGAGACAGCTGGAAACAGTGGTTGGAATCGGCAGACGATTACTTAAGAGGACTTGATTTTCTAAAAGGACGGCTCAACAAGTAAGTATTTGTTTATGTTAGACTTGAAGACGCCCATGTTGTAGTCGATGGGAAGCAGCCTCGCGGTATCTTGTTCTTGGAAATAGACTTTGTTTATGAAAGTTCCATTTAGTTTTTAGTACAGAGACAGAGAGAGACATAGAGAGAGAGAGAGAGAGTGAGAGAGAGACAGAGAGAGAGAGAGAGAGTGAGAGAGAGAGAGAGTGCGAGAGAGAGAGGAAAGATCTTTGCTGTGGCTGTAGCTAGATGAGTTCTTGCTGTGAATGTTTTACAAGGGTGCCAGGGATTGGAGCTCAGTCGAGCACTTATCATGAGCACAACGATAGAGTAGAGAGAGACTAGCTACATGTCTTCTGTGTGAATAAACACATATTTTTGTCTGTAAATAGTAGTGCTATAGTGTATCATAGTTTGGGGTTAGAATGAGTCCCTTGCACCGGGTATTTCAACTAGATTTTTAGTTTGTTTTTTTGTTTCATAAGAATTTGAATAATAAAAATGTGAAGACAAAAAGTAAATTCTAGTTGTAAGGGTTGTCTAAAGTGACAGCAACCATTTTTATCTCTTTTTTTTTATGAATCTCTTTTCTTTTTATTTCTGTCTGTCTCTGATTCTGTCTTAACCTTTTATCAACCACTTCTTACCGGCCATTTTGTATTTTTGTCTTTCTTCTATCATGTCAGCTTTTCACTTTGATCGCTCTTTATCCCCACCCTCTCTACCCCTTCTCTCTAATTCAACTCTTTCGTTTACAAACATGTATTCATGAAAATCAGACATTTCTTCCCCAAAGAATGTACTTAAGCATTGACTTCCTTCTGTCGTAACAAAAAAAAAATGGACGCTCTCTGAAAGTCTGCCTGTGCAATGAGTGGTTTATAATGAAGCAAGAGTTGTGCAATCCCCAGCTCTAACTTACTAGGGTGTTTTTCAATACCCACGGTGCGTTCGTTCTGTCAGCAGAATCAGCTGATCGTATTTCGTTGGGTATGTGACAGTCAAATTGGTACTTATGCAGATTAGGACCCAAGCTAAAATCGACTTGGCATCGGTTAGAGTTAGGGTTATGTTTAGCGTTAGGGTGAGGATTAGCGTTAGGGTTAGGGTTAGGATTAGCTTGTGTCCTAATCTGCACAAGTAGCGTCAAAGTTTCCATTGTCCTCTCTTTTTTCTCAATAACAGCTTTCATAAATGTTATTGCATTTGGCCGTAAAAAAATTAATCTTCGGCTTTTATTCTTCCTTTAAGAGAATACATCTACACACATAAAACAATCCTCACCTCCTCACCCAAGCGAGAGAAGAAGCTATCCAAAAGCCTGACTGCTCTCTCTCTCTGGTGGCTCAGTCAAAAGATAAAGACCCCCCCCCATCCTGCTCATTCGTCATATAAGACTGTCCCTTCTTGCCTGTGTGACGTCAGTGCCGAGACACGTATTCGTACTCGAATTCTAATTGGAAAATTCCGCTCTACCTAATTTCTAAGCTCACGTGGAAATTTACCATACTAATCCTATTCTTACACACCCACATCTTATCTTGCCACACACGCCCACATCTTATCTTGTTACACACACCCACATCTTATCTTGCCACACACACCCACATCTTATCTTGCCACACACACCCACATCTTATCTTGCTACACACACCCACATCTTATCTTGCTACACACACCCACATCTTATCTTGCCACACACACCCACATCTTATCTTGCCACACACGCCCACATCTTATCTTGCTACACACACCCACATCTTATCTTGCTACACACACCCACATCTTATCTTGCCACACACACCCACATCTTATCTTGCTACACACGCCCACATCTTATCTTGCCACACACGCCCACATCTTATCTTGCCACACACGCCCACATCTTATCTTGTCACACACGCCCACATCTTATCTTGCCACACACGCCCACATCTTATCTTGCCACACACGCCCACATCTTATCTTGCCACACACACCCACATCTTATCTTGCCACACACACCCACATCTTATCTTGCTACACACACCCACATCTTATCTTGCTACAAACACCCACATCTTATCTTGCCACACACGCCCACATCTTATCTTGCTACACACACCCACATCTTATCTTGCTACACACACCCACATCTTATCTTGCCACACACACCCACATCTTATCTTGCCACACACGCCCACATCTTATCTTGCTACACACACCCACATCTTATCTTGCCACACACGCCCACATCTTATCTTGCTACACACACCCACATCTTATCTTGCTACACACACCCACATCTTATCTTGCCACACACGCCCACATCTTATCTTGCTACACACACCCACATCTTATCTTGCTACACACACCCACATCTTATCTTGCCACACACACCCACATCTTATCTTGCCACACACACCCACATCTTATCTTGCTACACACACCCACATCTTATCTTGCCACACACACCCACATCTTATCTTGCCACACACGCCCACATCTTATCTTGCTACACACGCCCACATCTTATCTTGCCACACACGCCCACATCTTATCTTGCTACACACGCCCACATCTTATCTTGCCACACACACCCACATCTTATCTTGCCACACACACCCACATCTTATCTTGCTACACACACCCACATCTTATCTTGCTACACACACCCACATCTTATCTTGCCACACACACACACATCTTATCTTGCCACACACGCCCACATCTTATCTTGCTACACACACCCACATCTTATCTTGCCACACACGCCCACATCTTATCTTGCTACACACGCCCACATCTTATCTTGCCACACACGCCCACATCTTATCTTGCCACACACACCCACATCTTATCTTGCCACACACGCCCACATCTTATCTTGCTACACACACCCACATCTTATCTTGCCACACACGCCCACATCTTATCTTGCCACACACGCCCACATCTTATCTTGCCACACACGCCCACATCTTATCTTGCCACACACGCCCACATCTTATCTTGCCACACACGCCCACATCTTATCTTGCCACACACGCCCAAATCTTATCTTGCCACACACACCCACATCTTATCTTGCCACACACACCCACATCTTATCTTGCTACACACACCCACATCTTATCTTGCTACACACACCCACATCTTATCTTGCCACACACGCCCACATCTTATCTTGCCACACACGCCCACATCTTATCTTGCTACACACACCCACATCTTATCTTGCCACACACACCCACATCTTATCTTGCCACACACACCCACATCTTATCTTGCTACACACACCCACATCTTATCTTGCTACACACACCCACATCTTATCTTGCCACACACACCCACATCTTATCTTGCCACACACACCCACATCTTATCTTGCTACACACGCCCACATCTTATCTTGCTACACACACCCACATCTTATCTTGCTACACACGCCCACATCTTATCTTGCTACACACACCCACATCTTATCTTGCTACACACACCCACATCTTATCTTGCCACACACGCCCACATCTTATCTTGCTACACACACCCACATCTTATCTTGCCACACACGCCCACATCTTATCTTGCCACACACGCCCACATCTTATCTTGCCACACACGCCCACATCTTATCTTGCCACACACACCCACATCTTATCTTGCTACACACACCCACATCTTATCTTGCCACACACACCCACATCTTATCTTGCCACACACGCCCACATCTTATCTTGCTACACACACCCACATCTTATCTTGCCACACACGCCCACATCTTATCTTGCTACACACACCCACATCTTATCTTGCTACACACACCCACATCTTATCTTGCCACACACGCCCACATCTTATCTTGCTACACACACCCACATCTTATCTTGCTACACACACCCACATCTTATCTTGCCACACACACCCACATCTTATCTTGCCACACACACCCACATCTTATCTTGCTACACACACCCACATCTTATCTTGCCACACACACCCACATCTTATCTTGCCACACACGCCCACATCTTATCTTGCTACACACACCCACATCTTATCTTGCCACACACACCCACATCTTATCTTGCCACACACACCCACATCTTATCTTGCTACACACCCACATCTTATCTTGCCACACACGCCCACATCTTATCTTGCCACACACGCCCACATCTTATCTTGCTACACACGACCACATCTTATCTTGCCACACACACCCACATCTTATCTTGCTACACACACGCACTTCTTTTGATCAGGTATTGTTGAATTCTAGTAGCAAGGAGAAACCCCAAAATGGCGGGATAAGCAAAGGAGAGAATTGATATTACTCTATTATTTCACAAATAGCTAGAGGTAGGAGAGATTGATCCATACCTTTCTCAAGGGTATTCGAGAAAACGATACTTCAACTTTTAAATTTATGGCACCTGATATTTCTAAATTTTCCCATCTAAGAACTATCTTTGCTTACGGTTGCTTAACTTCAGTGATTTAACAAGAAATGGTGTTTAAATACTGTTGTGGACTAAAAGGACTGAAAAGAAATAACAAGAAATTGTATTACCGGAAAGTAGAGAAGGCGACTTCGTCAATTTGTGGTTCTGCTGATCGTTCAAGCCGACCCTATTTATAGAGTCAGAAAGAGTCCATTCAGTGACAGAACAGGGTAGATCACCATAACAAATGCAATCGGAGGTGGCAGTAGGGCAATGGATAACGACGTGGATTGACGAGCTGTGTGCCAAGTTCGAATCCAGTCGGTTCCAGAGAAACACCCACACTTATGGATCTTGACAACCTTCATGTGGTCCCTCCTGTAAGTACCCGAAATAATCTGGGAAACCAATGCAAACTAGAGAATCAAGCCGGTCCAAAAATTCGTACCAATTTACTTTACTAATACGATGTAAATTTATGCTATAGAAGCCCCCTAATAATAAATGATTCTCCAATTCTTCTGAAAATGATCCCAGTCTAATAGTATCAGACGAGCACTGACAATCGCATATACGTTTTTATAGCTCTCCTGAATATATTATTTACCTTCTTGCCAGAAGTGTACACACAAGGTCAGGTGTGGTTTTGAGAAGCCAGTGCATTAGGATAAGCGTACTGATCTACAAAAAATGCCTGAGCAAGCCTGTCGGCATTCACCGGTAGAGGCGCCTTATGCAATTAGCACTAAACTAGAGATAGGTTAGTTTGAAAGCCCTCCAACACATGACAGCATGTAAAACGGACATTAAACCGATGATGATGATGATGATGATGATGATGATGATGATGATGGTGGTGGTGGTGCTGGTGATGATGATGATGATGATGATGATGATGATGATGATGATGATGATGATGATGATGATGATGATGATGATGATTCTTATACAAATCGATCACGTAACAATAGTAATCCTCACCTGAGATTTTATTCAGAGACTCCACCAAATAAGTAACTCATAATGTTTAAATAGAGCATAAGTCGTGAGACTGCATATCTCCGCTTGACAATGTAAGGATGGACCAAAGTCTTATCTCGGCCTTACATCTCCATATTGTATGAATTATTCCTGAAGTTAAGCCATGGAAACGAAGATAACTCAAAAACTATTTATTTGATTAGGCTGAGATTTTGCATCGTCAAAGAACATCAGATCGATACATGAAATTTGGAAAAATTGGAAGTTTTAATGTCATGAGTCAAATTCAAATAAAATGTGAGACGTCATTGGCTACATACAATATAGGCTAGGTAGCAAGTGTGTATGATGGACAGAAGTTATTTCCAAAGTGTGACTTTTCTGTTACCTAGATATCCCAAAATCAAATCAATTCAAAGTTAGACCATGACCGATATTTTGACCAAGTTTGGTGACGATTGGTCAAGCTGTGTACACAAACAAACAAACAAACAAACTTGACCGAAATCATAACCTCCTTCATGAGACAGATAGATGTCGGAGTGGCGACAATGCAGAATGCGTTAAACAAAGATGTTCGCTACTCTTCATTCAAGAGTTGCAAAGGGGAACTACTCACTGCCAAAGCCTAAGAGAACCGCTTTACAAAAGTCAAGGATCTCTTCAATAAAGACAAACAGCCAGTTGAGCCGGGATACTCTGGGTTTTTTTTTCAGGACCTGGTGCGCAACGTGCAGAACAACAAGTGACTAATCTACAATCTGAACTAAGTTTCACACCTTATTAATACCAGGTTCCCACAAACTGTGATGTTCTTTGGGTGTGTTTCCAATAAAAGCCACGTCATGCCACACCACACCTTCAAAAGGGGACTCAGACTACATTTAGATGGCTATATTAAGTTGCTGTCCACTGTTGCCAAGTGCTGGGTGGAGAGGGTGGCTGCAGGAAGGCTAAATGTGTGACAACAAAATTCTGAGTCGCACCTATGGAAAAACACCTAACAGTGGCTTCTACAGCTTTAACTGAATCAACGTCTGTTCCACCCCCAACTCGCCTGATTGCAATTCCAAGGACTATTATGTGTGGAGCGCAGTTGAGAAAACACACCAACTATACCGTCTACAACATCAAGGACGAGTTGATTGCCAGTATCAAACTGGTGTTCAGGTGTTCCACTGAAGGACACAGTGAAGACTGCGTGCTCCATGTCCCACCTGAAGGCCATGATGTAGGCTCGGGGCGGATTCTTCAAGTGAGCTGTATTTGGCAACAGATCCTCTTAGAGATGTGCTTTGAATTTTCAGAATACATCAATCTTTTTTTATAGACTGCTCATGTGTATGTGCTATCAGTCGCAATGTTAACTAATTTGCATATTTGTTTTGGAAAAGGACATTTTATTAATTAACTATTATTTGCTATTGTTTTTTTTTTAATTCAATAATTGTTTTAACTTAGATATAACAAATCGTGTTGTTTTGCAATATTGTTTTATTTTCTGGAGAAATATTTAGCATTTGTGTTTAAATGTTTCTTTCTTTAGAGAGAGTGACTTGATTTTCAACAAATTGGGATCTATTTCTCAATTGCAAGTGAAAAAAAATCTATTTTTTTCTTTTCTTTTACGGTCATATTTAAAAGACAAATGAATTTGTATCGAAATTACCAAAATGTTAATGTTTATCTATCTATATGAATGAATGAGAAAGATTTTGTTTCGTGTTTACAACAAAGTTATGAATGAAATGTTTATTATTTTAAATAGTGTTTTAAGTAGTGAACTTTGCGAAGCGATTTTATTTGAACAAAAAACGTACAATCACAAGAATTTCTTTTTTGTTACAAAAATATAATGATGGTCAATTTTGTCCTTTGCTGTAGGCATGAAACCGGAATCGTTTTCGGGGAGAGGGGTTCGATGGTCTTACAATTGGTCCAAATCTTTGTGCTTACCCTATGCTAGACACTATCACCAAAATACTACATTCACTCTAAGGGTCGGCCCTACTTATATAATCCACTATTTTTTTTAAAAAGATTTTATTCACAAAAATTCATTGGGGGGGGGGGGGGAGTTGGACAATATTTACGATTGTTCTGTAAAAAATAAAAATAAAATAAGTTAGTCGTGCCCTGCTAACCCTCTGCTAAGTGATAGACCACTCGCTGTTTTCTGGGTGATCTGAAAACAAGTCGGTCTCTAAATGGGAGTGGGAGTTAAGTGGGATGTCAAAAATAAAGCAGATCGGGGTGGAATATGGGAAATGATGGTGTCCTCCAAGATATAAGACCACATGGGTGACCTGGAGCAAACTAACTGGGGGAGTGGCCATCTAGTATTTAATAAAGTTCAAATGCGAAGAGAATGTGTTAATATGTAAAAATACGAATTAATTAAATATTATTAGTTGCTACCTGTATTATTCTGAAATGTTTGTTTTTTTTACTGAATGTAAAAACCTACTCTATATGTGTATTTATTTGTAAATATTAGGTACACACAATAAACGGCGAAAAAAACAAAGAGCGGACAATTGTCATTTGTTAATAAAATGTAAATATTAAAAAATTTTGAACATTAACTCAATTACGAGAAAACGGATGTTTTTTTTTACTATAAGGAGGAGACTAGCGGTCAGTGCGACAAAATAAAAACTAAGCAAAAACTAATTTTGCCTTTTCAATTTATAGTACACATTTATTTAAATTAAAGCGCTTCTTACATTACTTCGTATAGCGAAGATTTGATTAAAATCAAGCCAGTAGTTTATTTTAGCTGAATTTTTGAAAAAGTTCCTGCGGTCCTCCATTTTTTGGCATAGACAATAATAGGTTATGCATAGTAACTACATATCCGCCTTGTCACACAAAAGTGAACGAGTACAAAACTGGCCGAACAGAAGGGTGAACGCAATTCTATTTCCATGACATTTTCTTTCTTTTTTGTTTCCTTTCCAATTTTTATACCGATTTATACGTTTTTATTTTACTTTTTTACTTTTTTTTTTAAGCTTTCCAGTTTAGCACGTTTTATTGCTTTCCTATTTCTTTAGGTGAGTAAAGATTTCATTTCTCTTTCATTTCTAACGTTTTTGATGTTTTTAGCACCCCCCCCCCCGCGTCATTTTCTTTTAATGTCTCACCGTCCCTACCTTCCACCTGGCGTCATTTTTTAATGCCTAGCCCTCTACTTTCCACTTTCCACTTTCCACTTTCCAACTTTTCTACTTTCTACTTTTCTACTTTTCTACTTTTCACTTTCCACTTTCTACTTTTCTACTTTTCTACTTTTCTACTTTCCACTTTCCACTTTCCACTTTTCTACTTTCTACTTTCTACTTTTCTACTTTCTACTTTCTACTTTTCTACTTTTCTTCTTTCTACTTTTCTACTTTCTACTTTCTACTTTTCTACTTTTCTACTTTCTACTTTCTACTTTTCTACTTTCTACTTTTCTACTTTTCTTCTTTCTACTTTTCTACTTTCTACTTTTCTACTTTCTACTTTCCACTTTCCACTTTCCAACTTTTCTACTTTTCTACTTTTCTACTTTCTACTTTTCTACTTTCCACTTTCCACTTTCCACTTTCCACTTTCTACTTTTCTACTTTCTACTTTTCTACTTTCTACTTTCTACTTTCTACTTTCTACTTTCTACTTTCCAACTTTTCTACTTTTCTACTTTTCTACTTTTCTACTTTCTACTTTTCTACTTTCTACTTTCTACTTTTCTACTTTCTACTTTCTACTTTCTACTTTCTACTTTTCTACTTTTCTACTTTCTACTTTTCTACTTTTCTACTTTTCTATTTTTTCTTTTCTACTTTTCTACTTTCTACTTTTCTACTTTCTACTTTTCTACTTTCTACTTTTCTAATAATCAAAGGAAAAAAAGTAATGGAAGAAATATGTTTCGAAAGCAAAAGCAACTTTGTGTTCTTTCCATTAGAAATGAATTGAGTTTTTTTTAACTCGCAATAGTTCGGCCCTATCCTATTGAAATAACAACAAAAAAGCATTAGAAAGCATTACATTGGAAAGCAACTAGCAAGTAAGACAACCACGCCTTCTGATATATATTCGGAAAGAAATCCCCACTCTAAATAAAATGTCAATGGTAGATGTTTTTTTCTTTAGGTCACCAGAAATGATGATAATTTATATATGAAAAATCAAATCAGTGACGTGTTCCTATGATTTTATATGAATATTAATGCGAACACTGGCGAAACATGATTTTTGATGGAGGTCATACGATAGTATAAAAATAATTGCACAGAAATGTAATACTACATTTTAAGTTAAATTTAATTCAAGACGTCAGGGGCCAAGACATCAGAGCATTTTTTGTTACTCTAGCCGGGATAAGATCGGGGCCGTATGCTTTGAAGGTGGCAAGTTTTAATTCTTTTATGAAAAAATATTCAATCACGATGTTATTATATTGTTTGTGTTTCTGACACTGAACCGGAAGTATATTTTATTGTAGCGTCTGCGTTTTTGACACTGAACCGGAAGTATATTTTAGCGTAGTGTCTGCGTTTCTGACACTGAACCGGAAGTATATTTTATTGTAGTGTCTGCGTTTCTGACACCGAACCGGAAGTATATTTCATTGTAGTGTCTGCGTTTCTGACACCGAACCGGAAGTATATTTTATTGTAGTGTCTGCGTTTCTGACACCGAACCGGAAGTATATTTTATTGTAGTTTCTGTGTTTCTGATGCTGAACCGGAAGTATATTTCATTGTAGTGTCTGCGTTTCTGACACTGAACCGGAAGTATATTTTATTGTAGTGTCTGCGTTTCTGACACCGAACCGGAAGTATATTTTATTGTAGTTTCTGTGTTTCTGACGCTGAACCGGAAGTATATTTCATTGTAGTGTCTGCGTTTCTGACACTGAACCGGAAGTATATTTTATTGTAGTGTCTGCGTTTCTGACACCGAACCGGAAGTATATTTTATTGTAGTGTCTGCGTTTCTGACACTGAACCGGAAGTATATTTTATTGTAGTTTCTGTATTTCTGACGCTGAACCGGGTGCATATGTGAAAATGTGAAATGGATTTCAAGAACACTGTGTAGTTGGTTTTCAGTTATCTTTTAAAACTTCTGATAATTTTTAATACCCTCTTTAATGCAATATTCATAGTTTAATGCTTTTGTTTTCTGTCAAGAAGAACATATATTTAAAAAAATGTGTTTCTCGAGTTTTAAAATAGTTCATTGATTATACGGGCGTTAAAAACGATATGAGATAATTAGAATCGGTAATTAGACCCGAGTGAACCCAAATTCAATTGGAGGAATATTTGAATTATTTCATGAAATTACTTAAACATATTTTAACCATATTGAAACAAATTTGAATTTTCTAATTGTTACCATATCGATTTCTATAAAAGCCAAATACACAAGCAAACAAATGTTCTTATATATATATATATATATATATATATATATATATATATATATATATATATATATATATAGAGAGAGAGAGAGAGAGAGAGAGAGAGAGAAAGGGAGAGATAGAAAAAATAAGAGTGATAAACATGTAACGAATGTCCAAATTTATTTCAAATTTCGATTGTTCAATTCAAGGTGTATTCTGTAATAAACTAGTGTTTATTATTCTTTCCTTAAGCCTAGGCTTTTCAAAGATCGAGATCTTATCATCAGAGGAGAAATACAGATAGATAAGTTGGCTGTAGAAGAAGACAAAGTTCAAATATTTGAAAAATATTATTAAAAATGCAGTGAAAGAAAAGTTCAGTAAAAAAAGATATGTGGTTTGTCCAGGTGTCCAATGAAGAGGAGATTTTGGAGAAGACGAAAACATTTTTTTCGTAGGGGCAGTATGGAGAAAGTGCTCAAAATGAAGTAAATCCAAGCGCACTTAAATGGAATTTTTAACTTATCTATCTGTATTTCTCTGATTATAAAATCTCGATCTTTGAAAAGCCTTGGCTTAAGGAAAGAATATTAAACACTAGTTTATTACAGAATACACCTTGAATTTGAACAATCGAAATTTGAAATAAATTTGGACATTCGTTGCATGTTTATCACTCTTATTTCTTCTATCTCTCCCTTTCTCTCTCTCTCTCTCTCTCTCTCTCTCTCTCTACAATTGCTCTATCTCGTATATTGAGCTTAACCTTTTCACTATAGGTTCCATCTACTAAAAGTTTACTTTTGGTTTATATTTGATCCTGTATATATATATATATATATATATATATATATATATATATATATATATATATATATATATATAAAGTAGACCCGTGTTCCCCCGATAATTCTGACTACACTAGAAAAATAATCAACTGCATAACAGGCTACGAAACACACCTCTTCGATCACATAATTCACTCGAGCATGTTTCAAATATTTTTTTAATTAATTTCATCTTCAAACATTAAATACTATCATTAGACCGCTATGTCTGACTCTCCCAAATACGTCATCCAAACAGAGGATAGTACAAACCTTCCCCTCTAACATTTGTCTACTACCACTCTCCAAATTAACACTGGGGAAAATATACAACGGATACTTAAGAAAAACGTAACTGTAATTGTTTTAATTCATTCTACTACTAATTTCATACATATACACTACAATCATAAACCAATTAATGAACACCCCCTCATATTCCTTTGAATTTCGAGAATATCGGATTACATATTAGATTCTTCTACTGTCGTTATTTTTAATTATAATGCATAGACGTAATCCCATTCCGGAATTAACGGATTACAAAAACTGAACTGAATTACTACGATTGTACATTCCAATGGCGTTTCTAATATACTAATCGCATCAAATGACTTCACCCCAGTTACCAATCCTTCAATGGATTCAGGTATAATTACTTTATTCATCTTATATATTTATTCATCTTATATTTTCATACATACAATATTGAGGCCTAAAAGTATTTTTTTAAAATATTAACAGCGTAACACGCACAGCAGACTTCGATAAAAAAATCCACTTGCTCATAAATATTTCATGGAAGCCCGTAATACCATTTCTTTAACGATACTGATACTAATCATTTACACAAAAGCTAAGCACATTGTTTCAACTTGGACCATGCATACATACATAACACTATTCAAACAATCGAAAAACCTTCGAATTATTATTAAAAACAACACTTTTCGTAAGCATTAAATAACCAGAAACAACCAAAACAAATACCACAAGTAAAAATGTTAAGATACTTATAACTTGAAGCATACAAACCTGTTATCAAAATGACTGGATTCGGAATTAAATAACCCGAAAAAGCTTGATAGGCCGTAAAAAACAACCAAACCCAAAGTAAACCAAACGTAAAGATTAATAAATAAACATAAATCGAATCATAGTCAATTGTTTAAGTGTAGAATAGCTAAAAGTCGATAAATCAAAAAGAACAAAACAACAACAAATGCTGTACATCAAAACATGGATAAATCCTATTTTAATCACCTAAATTACTTATATGGTTCTTTTTAACTTCTTTTTTACGAATTAATACTATAATACTTATGTTTTAAAAAAATTTAATCTATATGTCTCCCGGGCAACGCCGGGGCACGTGTCCTGCTAGTATATATATATATATATATATATACACACACACATATATATATATATATATATATATATATATATATATATATATATATATATATATATATTGTGTGTATTTAGGCAGCAAGTTTTCATTTAGGCAAACGTAGTTGAATAGCACGGTGTGTTTCTGCTTTGTGATCTTTTTAAAAATTTTTCCATCTTCCGAATGGTCAACTTCGTACCTCGATCAAACTGGTGTATGAAGTTTCCGTAGTTTTGTTGTTCCATCTTCTTTGCGAGTACTTTCGATTTGATACGTGTTAGTGTGAAAAAAGAATATGTATTGTAGACGCTCCTTTTTTCTTTTCTTTTTTAAGTTGTATGAATTAAAAAATAAAAATGAAATAAAAAATAAATATAAATAAATAAATTAATAAAAAAAAAAAATAAATGAATAAATAGAATAAATAAAGAAAATAAAAAGTAAAGACATACTCTTTTCCTCTCTTTACATTCTATAAATACATATTCTTTTTTCACACTAACACGCCTGAAGATGATTTGAGGATATCAAATCGAAAGTACTCGCAAAGAAGATGGAACAACAAAACTACGGAAACTTCATACACCAGTTTGATCGAGGTACGAAGTTGACCATTCGGAAGATGGAAAAAATGTAAAAGAAGATCACAAAGCAGAAACACTCCGTGCTATTCAACAACGTTTGCCTAAATATATATATATATAAGTACATTAAAATAGCTTTCTGTAGCTAATTTCTAAAGAAATCATAGCAAAAGTCGCTTTACGATTGTTTCAAAGACAATTTCTTCCAGAACCAATATTATAAACAAAGCAAGATGCTGAAGCATCACCTTTTTTTTCTTCATACGAATGTCAAAACAGTAAAATAAAATAAATGGAAAACTTCTCATCAAAACTATATATTAAGCTCTGTTTGAACCTAAGATTCTGAACGAAAATAATCTTTGAAATAATCTTTATTTTAAAGGTTTTATTCTAAAGGAACTTTTATATAATATATACATGTATTTTTGACAGATTATATAATTTTAAAATCATATTCCAAATCAAGTGTATGCACAAAGGTGTTAAAGTCGTTTACAGTTGTTTCAAAACAATGTTTATTTTAAGTCATGCAATGAAACAGATTTAAAAAAACAAACAAAAAAACATTGAATCTCATCAGAACAGAATCCTGTAAGTATATATGGATATTTAGCATTCTCGTATATATATATATATATATATATATATATATATATATATATAAAAGCTTAATAAGTTAGTTCTGCGAAAAACTGAACACTGTAGACACCAATGACACTTCCACCCGCCTCCCGGGTAAGTGTATCTTAATTTCAATTACTGTCTGTGTCGATTTCTCACGGCCGCGTGATCATGAACGTTTTTCTCGTGATTCTAGCCTGAATCTACGAACTGCGTTCGAGCCCATGCGACCGCTTGCAACCACCACTCGTACACTGATGAGGATAATAGAGCCCGAAAC
>OY744532.1:88222881-88355381 GCA_963556195.1 Sepiola atlantica
TGTATTCACCAACGTTTCGTCTTTATTGTAAGACTTTCTCAGGATGATAGTTTGAAGATACATATATATATATATATCTATATATATATATATATATATATATATATATATATATATATATATATATATATACATATATATATCAGAGTAAAAAAATGCTGGACGAATCCATTTCTCGTGTTATGGGGAAGAGAAAAACGCATAGCAAACTAGACCCCCCCCTCCTGTCGTCTAAAATGAATTTGGAAAAAAATCCTTCACTATATTTCTATAATGAAAAGTTTTGTGTCTTGTTTCTCCTTTCTTCTTTATATACCGATTGATACGTTTTTCTTTCCTTTTTTAAACGTTTTCTTTCTTTTGAATTTCTTTTTTTTAACTTTACTGATTGAGACGTTATTTTATATGAATATGAATATTAGTGAGAACACTAGCGAAGCATAATCTGTTTATGTCATTTTTGACGGAGGGTATACATTCGTATTTGTATATATGCCATTTTCCGCTATTACTTTGCTGACTCATCATGAAGTTATAATGATTTTCCACATCTTTTGAAACCGCCGGTATCAATACTACTAATCGAATTATCACAGTATATATGTATTGTTTCAGTATTTAATTCAAAAGTACTCAACGAATGAGTAGAGCTTGGGTGTAGTATGAATATATACTTATGGCAAGTGAGATACATTAATTCCCAGAACAGAAGAGTTTATGTTTCCTTAGAAAGATTAAAAGCAAGATATAATGATACTAAAAATTACGTCTAGAATCCTTATTCTGATTTTCATCAAGATCCATTACATGATTTTGATACAAAAAAAATGATAAAATTTAAGGTTTAAGATTAAGTGGTCTTAAGAAGAAATTAAAATTCAGGGAATCTTGCATAAGTTGTGTCTAATGACTATGGATCAAAGCCAATGCAAATCTGAAATATTTGAATTTTAAAATCGGAGCTTGTGCATTTATTATCTCTCCTAAAAAATATTCCAAAGAAACTGAAATTTGGAGAATGTTAATTAATTGACGTCCAATATATATTGTCAAAACTTCACAAAAATCGAAGGTATCTCAATTTTCATACAGGGCTTCACTCCGTTTTTCTCTTTTGTATGAAACTAAATATAACCCACATTACGACTCCTTACGTCTAGTAGCTGTGTTTCAAAAATTCATCATGATCGGTTAATTATTTTAGGCATGAATCCTATATATATATATATATATATATATATATATATATATATATATATATATATATATTGCTCGTGCGTTGAACACTGTAGACAGAAATGCCACTCCCCCCTGCCTCCTGGGTAGGTGTATCTTAATTTCAATTACTATCTGTGTGATTTCTTGCAGCCGCGTTGTTCTGAGCGTTTTCTCGTGATTCTACGAACTGCGTTCGAGCCCATGCGACTGATTGCAACCGCCACTCATACACTGATGAGGGTAAGAGAGCCCGAAACGACGTCGTCTGAAGGTGAAAAACACTTTAATATTTAAAAAAATATTCATGGGTATATATATATATATATATATATATATATATATATATATCTATTAATAATGGAGTTAATGTATCTGTCTGTCTGTCTGTCTGAAGCCGAAACTCCAGTATGACTATTTTACTGAAATTAATCTTTTTGAAATTCTTTATATACTGTCACTAAAAGTCGCTTAGACACCAGATGGGTTTTGCTATTAACATAACTCATTCTTTTAAACCTTCAATTAAATTAATATTTACAAATATACACTTATAACTGCTGTTATCAAATTTACATATGTATTTACAATATTTTCCGATGAGGTTATATTAATAAACATTATTCATACAATTAATTACAGTCATTTTCATCATAATCGGCGTGTTTTCTAAACCATTTCAACGCGAGTACTGTTAAAATTGCAAAGTCATTGGGTGTTTAATAAGTGGCGTCCTCCCTCCCTCCGGTAATTAAATATGGCGATCTGATTAAGCAGCCGTGTGGCTTTTTAATCAGTAGTGTCCTCCCTCCCTCCGGTAATTATATATGGCGATCTGATTAAGCAGACGAGTGGCTTTTTAATCAGTAGTGTCCTCCCTCCCTCCGGTAATTATATATGGCGATCTGATTAAGCAGCCGATTGGCTTTTTAATCCATAGTGTCCTCCCTCCCTCCGGTAATTAAATATGGTGATCTGATTAAGCAGCCGATTGGCTTTTTAATCCATAGTGTCCTCCCTCCCTCCGGTAATTAAATATTGCGATCTGATTAAGCAGCCGATTGGCTTTTTAATCAGTAGTGTCCTCCCTCCCTCCGGTAATTAAATATGGCGATCTGATTAAGCAGGCGATTGGCTGTTTAATCAGTAGTGCCCTCCCTCCCTCCGGTAATTAAATATGGCGATCTGATTAAGCAGGCGATTGGCTGTTTAATCAGTGGTGTCCTCCCTCCCTCCGGTAATTAAATATGTCGATCTGATAAGCAGCCGATTGGCTGTTTAATCAGTAGTCCCCTCCCTCCCTCCGGTAATTAAATATGGCGATCTGATTAAGCAGCCCATTGGCTGTTTAATCAGTAGTGCCCTCCCTCCCCCCGGTAATTAAATATGGCGATCTGATTAAGTAGCCGATTGGCTGTTTAATCAGTGGTGCCCTCCCTCCCTCCGGTAATTAAATATGGCGATCTGATTAAGCAGCCTAATGGCTGTTTAATCAGTAGTGCCCTCCCCCCCTCCGGTAATTACATATGGCGATCTGATTAAGCAGCCGATTGGCTGTTTAATCAGTGGTGTCCTCCCTCCCTCCGGTAATTAAATATGGCGATCTGATTAAGCAGCCGATTGGCTTTTTAATCAGTGGTGTCCTTCCTCCCTCCGGTAATTAAATATGGCGATCTGATTAAGCAGCCGATTGGCTGTTTAATCAGTAGTGTCCTCCCTCTCTCCGGTAATTAAATATGGCGATCTGATTAAGCAGACGATTGGCTGTTGAATCAGTATGCCCTCCCTCCCTCCGGTAATTAAATATGGCGATCTGATTAAGCAGCCGACGTTAATCTGGCACGTTAAACATGTAAACAACAATGCTGGCAAACACCGTGCTCAGTTTTCCATTTTTAAAACCGTCCTAAGTTTGTTTATTCTTAGCCATTATGTTTTAAAACACAAATTTATTAAATCAAATTGTTTAATTAAAATAATAATTGATTTAAAAATTACTATATAAAAACGCGCGTGCGAAAGAACACACCCACACACAGTCTAGGTAAACTTTTTCTTTCTGAGAGTTAAAATTTTTTCCCTGTTTACTGTATTTGATTTCTTAATACTTTCATATCCAATATTATCATTTTTTCACGACCTCAACAGAATTTATGATTCCATGTTTTATTTATTAAAAAAAAGATGTGATTTTTTTTCTTTAATGTCAACAAAATAAACTAACACATTGTACTGGAAAACTATACAACTGATTGTAGAATCAAATTGTTTAATTAAAAAAAGGTACACACACACGCACACACACACGCACACACGCGCACGCGTTCACTGTATTTGATTTTTTGGTGCCTTTTCATTTTAGGACCCACGCTAACTTTGACCCCGTCGTTACAGTTAGGGTTAGGTTTGTTTTTTTCTCCTTTTTAATTAAAAATATTTACATGTATAGGAGGGGGGGAAGACAAAAAAATTGGGGGAAGGCGGTCAAAAAATTTTTTTTTTTTTTCTAAACTAAAAAATAGTCTAATGACTGGTAATATAAACAAATTGAGGGGGGTACAAAAAAAATTTACTTTCTTTTTAAACTACAAGTCTTTCTATTTATAGTCGAGGGTACAACAAAAATCGGGGTAGGGTCGAATTTTTTTTTTCTTTATTTTCAACTAAAAATATTCTTGGTCATAAACACAGAAAATCAATGTCTAACCACCACAGAAATATGACTGGGGCTCCATTGGCTTACGCGTGAGCCTTCATTTCTGATGCGGCAGCCTAGCAAAAATATGCGACCGAAGGGAGCATATATTTGCTAGTATTAATAATGGAGTTTATGTATCTGTCTGTCTGTCTGTCTGTCTGAAGCCGAAACTCCAGTATGACTATTTGACTGAAATTAATCTTTTTGAAATTCTTTATATACTGTCACTAAAAGTCGCTTAGACACCAGAGGGGTTTTGCCATTAACATAAGTCATTCCTTTAAACCTTCAATTAAATTCATATTTACAAATATACACTTATAACTGCTATTATCAAATTTACATATGTATTTACAATATTTTCCGATAAGGTTATATTAATAAACATTATTCATACAATTAATTACAGCCATTTTCATCATTAACGGGTTAGGGTTTTCTAAACCATTTCAACGCGAGTACTGTTAAAATTGCAAAGTCATTGGGTGTTTAATAAGTGGTGTCCTCCCTCCCTCCGGTAAGTGGCTTTTTAATCAGTAGTGTATTCCCTCCCTCCGGTAATTATATATGGCGATCTGATTAAGCAGACGAGTGGCTTTTTAATCAGTATCGTCCTCCCTCCCTTCGGTAATTATATATGGCGATCTGATTAAGCAGCAGATTGGCTTTTTAATCAGTAGTGTCCTCCCTCCCTCCGGTAATTAAATATGGCGATCTGATTAAGCAGCCGATTTGCTTTTTAATCTGTAGTGTCCTCCCTCCCTCCGGTAATTAAATATGACGATCTGATTTAGCAGGCGATTGGCTGTTTAATCAGTAGTGCCCGCCCTCCCTCCGGTAATTAAATATGGCGATCTGATTAAGCAGCCCATTGGCTGTTTAATCAGTGGTGTCCTCCCTCCCTCCGGTAATTAAATATGTCGATCTGATTAAGCAGCCGATTGGCTGTGTAATCAGTGGTGCCCTCCCTCCCTCCGGTAATAAAATATGGCGATCTGATTAAGCAGCCTAATGGCTGTTTTATCAGTAGTGCCCTCCCTCCCTCCAGAAATTAAATATGGCGATCTGATTAAGCAGGCGATTGGCTGTTTAATCAGTGGTGTCCTCCCTCCCTCCGGTAATTAAATATGGCGATCTGATTAAGCAGCCCATTGGCTGTTTAATCAGTGGTGCCCTCCCTCCCTCCGGTAATTAAATATGGCGATCTGATTAAGCAGCCGATTGGCTGTTTAATCAGTAGTGTCCTCCCTCCCTCCGGTAATTAAATATGGCGATCTGATTAAGCAGCCGATTGGCTGTTTGATCAGTGGTGCCCTCCCTCACTCCGGTAATTAAATATGGCGATCTGATTAAGCAGCCTAATGGCTGTTTTATCAGTAGTGCCCTCCCTCCCTCCGGTAATTACATATGGCGATCTGATTAAGCAGCCGATTGGCTGTTTAATCAGTGGTGTCTTCCCTCCCTCCGGTAATTAAATATGGCGATCTGATTAAGCAGCCGATTGGCTGTTTTATCAGTAGTGCCCTCCCTCCCTCCGGTAATTACATATGGCGATCTGATTAAGCAGCCGATTGGCTGTTTAATCAGTGATGTCCTCCCTCCCTCCGGTAATTAAATATGGCGATCTGATTAAGCAGCCGATTGGCTGTTTAATCAGTGGTTTCCTCCCTCCCTCCGGTAATTTAATATGGCGATCTTATTCAGCAGCCGATTGGTTGTTTAATCAGTAGTGCTCTCCTTCCCTCCGGTAATTAAATATGGCGATCTGATTAAGCAGCCGATTGGCTGTTGAATCAGTATGCCCTCCCTCCGGTAATTAAATATGGCGATCTGATTAAGCAGCCGACGTTAATCTGGCACGTTAAACATGTAAACAACAACGCTGGAAAACACTGTGCTCAGTTTTCCATTTTTAAAACCGTCCTAAGTTTGTTTATTCTTAGCCATTATGTTTTAAAACACAAATTTATTAAATCAAATTGTTTAATTAAAATAATAATTGATTTAAAAATAACTATATAAAAACGCGCGTGTGCACGCACGCACCCACACACAGTTCAGGTAAACTTTTTCTTTCCGAGAATTAAATTTTTTTTTGTGTTTACTGTATTAGATTTCTTAATACTTTCATATCCAATATTATCATTTTTTCACGACCTCAACAGAATTTATGATTCCATGTTTTATTTATTTAAAAAAAAGATGTGATTTTTTTTCTTTAATGTCAACAAAATAAACTAACACATTGTACTGGAAAACTATACAACTGATTGTAGAATCAAATTGTTTAATTAAAAAAGGTATACACACGCACACGCACACGCACACGCACGTTCACTGTATTTGATTTTTTGGTGCCTTTTCATTTTAGGACCCACGCTAACTTTGACCCCGTCGTTACAGTTAGGGTTAGGTTTGTTTTTTTTCCTTTTTAATTAAAAATATTTACATGTATAGAGGGGGAAGACAAAAAAATTGGGGGAAGGCGGTCAAAAAAAATTTTTTTTTTCTTAACTAAAAAATATTTCAATGACTGGTAATATAAAAAAATTGAGGGGGGGGTACAAAAAAATTTTCTTTTTAAACTACAAGTCTTTCTATTTATGGGCGAGGGTACAACAAAAATCGGGGTAGGGTCGAATTTTTTTTTCTTTATTTTCAACTAAAAATATTCTTGGTCATAAACACAGAAAATCAATGTCTAACCACCACAGAAATATGACTGGGGCTCCATTGGCTTACGCGTGAGCCTTCATTTCTGATGCGGCAGCCTAGCAAAAATATGCGACCGGAGGGAGCATATATTTGCTAGTATATATAATTCACCTCCTCTCCAAGAGGTTAGACTCAAGTTCAGGTGTGGGTTTGCTAAAAGTGTTTCGGTGGAACGAACTGGATTCGAACTTGGAACATCCAGGTTTTCAGTCAGTGTCATTAACCACTTATCCACAGTTACCCCCTCTCTCTCTTTTATATATATATATATATCTATATCTATATATATATATATATATATATATATATATATATATATATATATATAGAGAGAGAGAGAGAGAGAGAGAGAGAGAGAGAGAGAGAGAGAGAAATGTGCTTATCAGTTAAAATGATGATGATTTTCTTGTTGTTCCTGAATGAAGGAGATCTGAAGGTGAGAGTAAAATACTCTTCTCTTTCTCCAATATGACTAATCAAAAATCAAATATCGAACAGGATTAAGTATTAAAATATTAAAATCAATTGTCAATACATATTTTTAAGAACACGGATTATTATTTGCCATAATTGACTTGCAAAACAGAATTAAATCTCTACTTCGTATTAAAAAAGCTATTAAAATCAAAGAAACGGTGAATAAAATGACTTTAGATATAAGAAAGGTATTTATCTATAAAAATAATTACACAGAAATACATTATATATATATATATATATATATATACATATAGAATATAGAAAGAAAAAAATCACAAACACATTGTAACTGTCAACATTTATAATTTATTTCGACTTTCCAGTTCTTAATTTTTTCTTTCTATATTCCATTTATGCTCTGTTTTCTACATTGAACTCTCTTACTTGGATTTCTTACCAAAATTATTCACTTTAAAACTCTCTCTCTCTCTCTCTCTCTCTCTCTCTCTCTCTATATATATATATATATATATATATATATATATATATATATATATATATATATATATATATATATAATTTTTTATTTTAGCCTGAACATTCCACCCGGGGATGAAATGCGGGTGCGTCTGTGTAGCTTAATTGCTATAAATATATTTTAATAGCTTACTACCTAGCTCTACTTACGTATCGAGCACTGTTGAAGTAAATACTGAAAATTGATAGTAAAAAATTATATCTTATAAAATTTTATGTGGATACATGAAATAGTAATATTTTCATAGCATACTATATATATATATATATATATATATATATATATATATATATATATCAGAATGGAAGAAAAGAGAAAATTAATCCAAAAAATAAGATCTCGTCTGTAAAGAAGACAAAACTAAAGCAATAAAAGAAGGCAGTAATTAATAAAGTTTGATTTGTGTCAGTCTGACTTTTCACCTCCATAACCCAATTCTTTTCTCTCAACAAATAAAACATTGAAGCCATGTTTTCTGAGCCAATAGAATCAGTAAAGCTAAGCGAATTAAATCAAATAACAACACAACGCATCAAGTGAAGACGTGCATGTCTCAAGAAGCAGAAAACGATGAGTCAAACAAGTACAAATATTAGTGACAAGTCATCGACTCCTGACTTTTACTCAATCAATTTTTCATGTTTTGTTTCGGTCAGGAACGATGATAGCAGATGTAGATGAGTGAACTCTTATTCTCTTTGTAAATATTTGGCACCATGAGATTTGATAGACACGTGAATTGAGGAATTTCTATAATTGTATTCATGGAAATCGCTCACGACAAGGCATAGTCACTTAATGTAAGGTACTAAAAAATAAAAAAAATACTACTTCAATGTAAAAAACTAGCCAACGATAAGCGTTAGATGGATAGATTCCCACCCTACAAAACAGCAATTCTCCCCCCTTTGATCAAGTGTGCAGATAAAATTAGATCTCTGAAGTTAATTTTATTACAGATTTTAAATAATTTGGAAATATTGGAGATAATTTTAAAAAAAAACATCTCTTTCAAATATATCTTGAAAAAGTTGTAAAAGCAAACATTGAAAATTTCATAGCACTGATAACGAAGGATTTTTAGCGCGGGTCCCAATGTAAAAAAGCACTTGGATTTCTTGTAGAAACTTTGTATGTAGTAGCATCATCATTTGTTACGATATTCTGTTTCAGGTGAACAATGTGAGTCAATTAGTGCAGTCGTCTGAAGTTACTATCGACATTATGATGCGCAGAGATTAATGCTACCTGCACTTTTCCGCAAGATTACTGTGAAAATGGTTATTCTTCTGCTATGTCAATAATGTATGCAATTGCTGAAGAAAATGCTATTGATTTGCAGAGGCTTGCATCACAAGAGCGACATCGCAAACATTTTTATTTAAATACGAGTCCTCTGACGAAGTTCAAACTCTCAAGAAATATTTTCCTTCATGTGAATGTCTTACATGGAGGAATCAAAGGCCAGAGCTCAGTCGAGCACCTTCCAAGAAAACAACGCTAGAGCAGAAAAAGACTAGCAACGTCTCTTGTGTGAGGAAGGGGTATTAAGTAATAGAAGAGATCATCTCTCACTAGATTGCAAAGTCAGTTTTGTAATCTGTCAAGGCAAGATGAATGCACTGTGTGGCACCTCTTCACAGATGGTAACACTATTCCATCTTTGGACGTATCTGACTCCTTTGTACATAGAAGATTGCATCTGGAGTCATGTAATTTCTGGAGCGGTAGAAAGATTCAAATAGTTTTCCATCGGCCTTAGCAACAGATTGGATATACGTCTTCCATTTTAGATCTGGGGTGAGCGTCAGTCGTAAGATCTGTGATGATAAATGCTTGCAATTGCCCAGTTCAAAGCACTCGCAGTGTCTGCTGGCCATTTGCAAAAGATGTAACGTGCATGGCCAGGGCCGGGATTATATGCTTATCCATAATTTGCATGCAAGGAAACCCACCCACTTAAAAGACGTAGTACGACAACAATAGGAGGAGAGACGATTGTAGTTAGAAACAAGCATACACACCAGTGGAGAATGAGAGTGAAAACGTTGCTAGTCAACAGTCAAAAGTGGAATTATTAGGAGAAGGTGGTGAAGAATTCAGTGAGAGAAAAAATGACAGCCGAATTGAGCTAAAAATTATTCCTGGATTTCAACCTGTTGCTCGGCCTCAGTGCTATCAAGGTGCTCGGCAGTGTTTATAAAGGAGACGTGAAGTTTGAAGAAGCAGGGCGTGTTTATACAGCACTCTGTCAACGAGTGGCAGAGAGTGTGCATTGCTGCCTGGATGTGGGTGGTACCGGCGAAACTAGAGAATCGAACCTCTGCATATGCAGTGTCAAGCGAGTTTAGAAGAGAGAACTAGTGTGAGTTGCAGACCAGGATGGATAGTGGTTGGTTACTGCCATATACTAAGGAGGGGTTTGGCCCACCTAAGGGACTGATACCGTTAATGGCCATACTAAAAACCAACAAGAATCGGATGAGTCCTGTAACAGACCATTGAGAACTGAACACATATTGACATATTCACGGGTCATGGAGAAACTGTGAGAATAGAGACCACAGGATGCGAAAGTATACATTCTGGATGTCATGAAGACGTGCCTGCAGATTGACGTCGAGAAGTCTCTGTGGCCGTATCAGACAGTTGTGTTTAAATTACAAAGATGTTGTCTGACCTGATTGGGATTCGGCCTTAATGTTGCGACCTTGATAATGCGGTCTTTGCTCGAGACAGTATTAGCACAGGATGAGATGATAAGGAAAGAAATGTCATCATATATCGACGATATATACATTAAGGTTGATATAGCATCTAGAACTATACTGACTGACTAGAAAGGATACAGAGAGATTACAGAACGATTATTACTTTAATCATGTATGTTTCTCAAGCTCTCTGGATCCTAAACCGGCAGAGACAATGCCATATCCGCACACTGACAGTCTGGAGGGGTATGGTAGCCTACTATGGTGACGAGAAAGTAGTGTAGTGAGCGGTTCTTTGACCATTACAAGAAAAGGCATTTCCCGCATGTGTAGCAAACTGGTGGGTCACTTTCCCATGTGTGAATTGCTCCGAATTGCAACAGGCTTTATCAAACGTTGCACTAAGGCTATCACATTGAACAGAGATGACAAAACTAGTGATGTCCCACTTGGGCGTATGATAACAGACACTATCGCCTGGGTACAACAAGTAGATCCCGCTCAGGTAGAGTGGTATGTAGACACGATGAAGCTGGATGTATAGGTGGATGCAAACTGCCTGGCTGTGAGAGTGGCTCTTAACGATGATAGAGCTATTATAGAGGACACATGCTGGCTGTGCTGAACAGAGGACACCCAACACATCAAGATGGCAAAGCTGGATGCCGTACAAAGAAGAGGTCACCCTGCACTCAAATTGCAGGCCACGGTTGTACATATAAAAATAGACTCGTTTTGCATGTACCACTGTGTGATCAATGCCCTTACAGTAAAATCTTGCTTGAACACCAAGGCTACAGAAGAATTGCCCTATCATGGAGGTCGTATACTAGTACAACATCATCCAAAAGAATGATGTATCTACCTCATCCGCACCCTCCAATATGTTTAATACGTACCAAATTAAAATGAAAGGAGTTGCTCCTGACCACCAAGGGACGTCAAAGCAGTACAGAGAAGGAGATGTAATCTGAGTAAAACCTTCACATGAACGATGCACGTCAAAATTTAAAGCAGGTCGTGTTACCGGAATGACTAGTCCACAGTCAGTGGTCATTAACGACATCCCGCAACATGTGACAGACGTGCGCCCACAGCTCAGTTTAAGATTGTCTAATGGCATTGATAGTGATGCATCGTCAGGAAGCTATGAATGGAAAGAACCAGTTTCAAGTGCAAGCAGCAGTGGCACCCCCTTTGAAAGTAAGGGAGAGATAAGACTGATTGTTGCTGAGGCCCTTAATTTTGTGTGTTTGGATTCGGACCCCAGCACGTCAGGAGTATAAGGGTGAAACGACCGACCCCACAATGTCATATGTGTGATCATGCGATTACTCAGTTCAAAGCGCCAACAGTGTCTGCCGGCCATTTGCAAGAGCTCTAAAGCAGATGACTGAGGTCGGAATTATATGCTTATCCATAATTTGCATGTGAAGAGACTCATCTGACAGAGTATGACAACAATGGGAGGAGAGATGATTGTAGTTAGAAGCAAGCATACATGCAGAGAGCGAGTAAGAGCAGAACTGTTGCTAGTCAATAGTTAAAACTTGAATAATTAGAAGAAGGTGATGAAGAATCCAATAAAAAAAAATGACCGACAAACCAGAAGAGGTTATCAGAACAAGGGGGTTCTTAAAAGAGAGAGCTATTCATTTTGACTGGGGTAAAACAGGGATCTGAACATTGGGGGTAAAAGGAGAAAAGCTTGCTTTTAGAGGTGTTAAAAGTAAAAAAGCCATTTTCCTCTCCCGGTCCAAAAAGAGGGAGTCAGTGAGATATTGATCTCTAGTGCTCTTCGAGGTGGAGCCATAGACAGTTATGTCGTCTGCATAGATATCAACGAATGATCTCAGGATACGATTTGGCAGATCAATAATGAAGATCAGGAAGAATGTTGGTCCAGCATTGATTCTATGTGATTTCGACCTCTGCGCATCAACAATTACTTTTTATAAACCTATCCAAGATGAAGAATTCGATGGTTGCAAAGATATTTCCAAATATTCTATGACTGGCAAGTTTATGAAGCAACCCTTTGTCCCAGATCCTATCGAAAGTCTTCGATATGGCAAAGGATTGCTCTAGAAACAAAACATCTATCAAGAGATTCACGGATTCTATGCGATATTACAGTTAGCACATTGGCAGTTGACCTCGAAAGACGAAATCCGTATTGCTTGTCATTAAGTAGGTTTTTATTTCTGTGGTGGTTGACAATTGCTTGATTTAATACAGATTCAAGCAGCTTACTCATAACGTATGGATACTCGAGTTCGACATAAAGCTTCCCGGATTATATCGTTGTGAAAATATAAACCAAGATTGTTTTGTGCGTTTGATCTAAATTAAAAAAAATACAACTTTTATATCACAAAATCATAAAAACGGAGTCAAAATGAAGAAAACAAAATAGCGCTTTATTTAAATTAGGACTAAAACACCGCATAAGCTATTTAGTATTGCGTCACTAAACCGAGGTCATAATTAGTGATTGCTGTAAATGATGAGGAACACACATCTTAAGATATTTTAGTAGTAAGTTAAAAAAAAAAACGAAATCAGAATTAAGTCGGCTGGTATTTTAAAACGAGCGTTGAATAGTGTTCTACAACAACAAACTGTGTTGGAACTCGCAATGAAGCTAGTAGTACTGCTTGTCATTAAACTCTCTCAGAGTGGCCGGCCTTAGTAAAGGGGGCTTTTAATAATATTGATAAATAAATATATATATATAGTTATACATATATTAAAGAATATATTTACTCACATTTTACTGATTTTAACAATTTAATCTGAGCTCAATGTGTTACCAAACCGGTCAAATGTTGTCTAGTATATATATATATATATATATATATATATATATATATATATATATATATATATATATATATATATATAGTAGAATGTGACACAAGGTCGGAAGGTGGGAATTTGTACTCTAGAGGAAGAGTACAGAGTTTCTTAAAAAATTCCCCGGTAGGGGCGCCTCAGACAGTAAACAATAAACTTACTCCTCCCCAAAGAGGGGAGGCAAAGCCTGGGAGGGGGTTAACCCTCCCAGAACTGCACAGGACAGTGGGAACAGATACTACACTTTGATCTTAGCCAAAAGACCAAGGAAGCAGAATTAAGAACTATAAAAGAAAGCGCTTGATTTAACTTATGACAAAAACACCATTTACGTCATTTGACTACTAAGATGCTAAATGATGACGTATCAATGTAAATATGAATTCCAGGTTATTTAATTCGTCAAACGTTTACCGATATGTTCTACCTTAACCGACAACTAACCCTAACCGTAAACAGAAACAACCTTAATTATTTCTATCAAACGATCGATAGAAGAGTAAATACATCAAGCCTTGTCATGCATTAACAGATTTTTTTCTTTTTTGATTGAAGAGATGTATATATATATATATATATATATATATATATATATATATATATATATATATATATATATATTTTTAGATATTACTTGAAATTTTTATAAAAATAAATACTGCCGAAATGGTCCGGCCATTGATCCTGATGCGAAATGTAAAAAATTGGTAATTTATAAAAAAAAAAAAGGGTACACTTCCCCTCAATTATTCTTTGATGATTCGTAGCCCCCATAGTGGGAAACTTTAAAATTGAAATTTTGAAAAGGCGTCACCCCACATCAAAGTTTAGGGGAGCAAGACCCTAACGATGGCCCTGCCTGGCTGGAATATCTTTTTGTTTCTTTGGTTTGTTTCTAAGAATTCATGACTTTATTTCTTTTACAAATCAATCGTTTTCTTGATTTTATGCAATTTAGCAATTATTCTCAGCTTAAAAAAATATACTCTTTAATTACTTTTGAATATTATAGAACCATGGTCCACGAAGCAGAAAAAGCAAAAGAATATTGTGTTAAAACTTCTTGATTGGATAAGAATCTTAATATCATTTTTTTTATTGCAGCCAATCAGAAGCGCGGAAATCATACACGTCTGTAATATTTTAAAATTTGCGCCAATCGTCGGAAGCCGGTCAAAATAATACTTAAACCAAAAGCCCCAGCTCCCAAATCAGTCTGTCAGCTTTCTCTCAGACCAGTCACAAGAAAGCACACAACTAAACAGACGGAGGGGCATGAGAAGAAACGACTAGAAAACTTTCCGACACACACATTGTCACACTGACTTCAACACATCCAGAAAAACAACTTATCAATCAGCTTAAACAAACCTTCAACAATACAGAGGCTCGATGCCCATAGCAACAAACTTGAACCGTCACAATTACTACTAGTAGTATCTGTTCCGATGGATGCTCACCCTGTAGACCGGTATTGTCTTGACCTTCGGGCCTTGATTCCGCCGGTCTGAGGTACTGTCCTGTGCAGTTCTAGGAGGTCCACCCTCCCAGGCTTTGCCTCCCCTCTTTGGGGAGGAGTAAGTTTATTGCTTACTGTCTGAGGCGCCCCTACCGGGGAATGCCGACGGGACTGCCCAGGCAATTTTTAAATGGCCAGAGTGCTCACCACTCGAGCGCTGGCTTTTCAAACCCCACTTTCTCAACCCGATCTTGGGTCACATCTTACTTGTGGGAGTAACATAAAACTGGCCTTGTGCCTAACTTCTGGGGAGGAGTAAATAAAACTACTACCTCGGCACACGAGGCTAAACTTGGCTAAACTAATATAAAAAAAAGAGAAAGAACATCTCGCTACTAAATTTTATGTTTTATTATTTTACAAGCTGTAATCTTGAACATAATTTGTATGGATTGCTTTGTCATTCATTTGATATGATATTTTATATAATATTTGTTCATTGCTCTACAATACTAACAATTAGATTAATTAGGAAGTTCTATTGAAAAAAACAACTTATCTGAATGCGAATTCAAGGGAAGACAACTCAGTCGAAACAAGGAAAAGTGATGGAAAGTATTATATAGGAGCGGTTGGGGGGGAGTAAGAACTATTCTCATTGGTTGATGCCGACAGACATATCTCCATAACAACGGTTAAAACTTGTAACCCCTCCCCCAAGAAAAATGTTTGAAATGTCGACGTGCATAGTTAAAGGCTTTCAACACAACTATAAGACGACGTATATCTGCCACATGGAGAGGAGTCTTCAGGTAACTGTCAACAATTTTACAAAACGCAAGGATCCCATTGGATGTGAGAGTAGGAGAATACAACACACATGTTCGACCTGTACTCTTGTATGGCTATGAAACATGGTCAACAACGAAACGTCAGAATGACACGAACCTGACTGCAACGAATCGGATGGAGGAAATTGCCGGTCTCAGTCTACCGGCCTCCATGAGAAAATACGTCGCACAACGACGTCTCAACTGGTTTGGCCACATCGCCCGCCGTCAGTCATCCAAAATGCTCCAAAGTGTGTCCCACATTGACGTCAATGACCCAAAGCCACGTGGTAGGCCACTCAAGACATGGAGGAGATCAGTTGATGATGACATGATCTTGGCGGGCGACACAAGCAAAATCGTAACAGACAGAAGTTAGAAGTCATTCCCGAAACATCTAACTTCATCATGAGACAAAAAAAAAAAATAATTATGATGATGATGATGATGATGATGATGATGATGATGATGATGAAGTGGCAGCCTGATACGTCCGGAGTCAAGTCGGGATAGCTGTCTTACATTGACGTCGATGGCCCTAAGCCACCTGGTAGGCCGCTTAAGACATGGAGGAGATCAGTTGATGATGATACGATCTTGGCAGGCGACACAAGCGAAAAATGTAAATAGTATAATAATAATAATGATAATGATAATGATAATGAAGAAGAAGAAGAAGAAGAAGAAGAAGAAGAAGAAGTGGCAGCCTGATACGTCCGGAGTCAAGTCGGGATAGCTGTCTTAGTCAATATGATGTAGAACCAGAAATTGGCATATTTGACAATGCATCACTGAAAACCACCCTTTATGCACCTACAAAATGTATTTTACGATATCTCCATGTCTACGATGGCAGCTTTCGTTTATTTTGTAATTCTTTATTTGTCGGTTCACATTTTCACTTATAAATTTTAATGTAGCAATTCAAATTTTATTGACAAAATGGCAGGTTTGACTGCGATAGAAACAAAATAGTTAATCTGTTTTTACTTCCGTCCCATTAAACTGAATTGGGGTGAGGTGAGATTTAGTTCTTCAGCGCATAAAGAGCTCCTAAATTCGATAGCCGTCATCTTGAAAGGAATATTCGAATGGAAAATTAATCTATTTTTGTCAGTTAAGAATAATGTTTCAATATCTTAAAAACACTAAAATGATAATTTATTTTTAATCTTTGAAGAATTATATTTTGTGCTGACGATGAGATTAAACATTTATCACATTTTTATCGAAATTAAGCGGACGGCCTCTTTGAATTCTTCATCAATGCACAGTAAACAGCAATGGCCGATATCATGTATATCATGTATTGCAGAAAAATTAGAAGAGAAAACACTACTTACTCGGAGCTTATCAAAGCAGGGCGTTTCCGCAAGGAGTGCCATTCATGTCAACTGAGGCGAAATGGGGGTCCGATCATTGGTGGTGAAAAGAGAGACGGTTTTAGAAGTGTTAAAAGTAACAACCCCCTTTTTCCTCATTGCACCACGTGCTCCATATCGGAAGAGAATGAATCAACAAGATCCTGATCACCAATGTTCTTCGAAGTGCTGCCATATACAGTGGTATCGTCTGCATAGATATCAATGAATGATTAATCTCAGAATATTATTTGGTATGATCAAATAGAGGATTGGATCCAAAATGGATCATTGAAGAATGCCAGCTTGATTTTATGTGCTTAAGATTTTTGTCCATAAACAACTAGTTATATAGAGCAATCAGAGATATAGGATTTGATAATTGAAAAGAGATTTCTAGATATTCCATAGATTACAAGCTTATGAAACAAACATTTTTGCCAAAACCTATTAAATGCCTTTGATATGTTAAGAGCTACTGACCTAGAGACGAGGTCCCATCAATAGATTAACTGATACTGTGATATTACAGTCAGCACGTCTTATGTTGATCTTGCAGGACGAAATCCATATTACTTGTCACTAAGTATATTGCTTTTGTTGAGGTGATTGACAACTTCTTGATTAATTATAGATTCAAAGAGCTTACCGATGACACATAGGAGGCTGATCGGTTTGTACTGAGATGCAGAAGAACGATCTCCAATATTTTTAAATACTGGGTAGACTGACATAGTTTTCCCTGGAGATGGAATGCGTTCCTCCTTCAAGTAATTAATAAATAGTTTTGTAAGGATAAGAGCTAGTCCCTACTGCAGATTCTTAAGCACAATTACTAGAATGTTGTCAGGACCAGTTTTCTTTCTTGTATCAAGATTCTTGATTTGTTTGGCAATGCCCCAGACAGTATATATATATATATATATATATATATATATATATCTTTTCGTAGATCCTTTTCATTGTCCGAATCAGAATCTTAATGCTGCATATATATATATATATATATATATATATATATATATATATATATATATATATATATATATATATATATATATTAATTTTAAAAATAAATAATATTAAATTATTTTTACCTACATATGCTAGCGTTTTGAGCTTTCACTCTCATCAGTGCAGGGACGATAATCTCGGACGGTCGCACGGTTCAAAACTTTGCCACAGAATGAACCTCGAAATCGTAAGCAAGCGCTATAACCATTAGGCCATGGAACATTACCACATTCACAAAGGGAATCTAAGTTCTATTTATGCAAAGGGCGGCATATCAAGGAAGACTGACTAAAGATTCTACGAACGTTGTCGGAATATGTCTTATAGCTACGTGTCAGACTATTTTTAACTATTCCTGAACAGGGCTCAACTTTAATCTTATTAAAGGGGCTTATAACAATATTAATTTTAAATAAATAATATTAAATTATTTTTACCTACATATGCTAGCGTTTCGAGCTTTCGCTCTCATCAGTGCAGGGACGATAATCTCGGACGGTCGCACGATGGGGTCAACGTATGCATTCAGATGTCATGAAGTCAACCTTTTTGCAAAGAACTTTGCATCAACTTCCACTATTTGCGATATATATATATATATATATATATATATATATATATATATATATATATATATATATATATATGATTTTAAAGTACTTTCAGAAATAGGGGAAACTTCTAGGAGTATTGATTTACTCCTCTCCAGGAGTTAGGCACAAGGACAGTTTTTATCTTACTCCCACAAGTAAGATGTGACCCAAGGTCGGGTCGGGAAAGTGGGGTTTAAAAATTGCCTGGGCAGCCCCGTCGGCATTACCCGGTAGGGGCGCCTCAGGCAGTAAGCAATAAACTTACTCCACCCCAAAGAGGGGAGGTGAAGCCTGGGAGGGTGGACCTCCTAGAACTGCACAGGACAGACCCATAGACCGGCGTAAATCAAGCCCCGAAGGCCAAGACAATACCAGTCTATGAGGTGCAGTATCCATCGGAACAGATACTACACTTTGATCTTAGCCAAAAGGCCAAAGAAACTTCTAGGAGTAGGTAGCCCTGATCACAAATAGTGGAATTTGATGCAAAGTTCTTTGCAAAAAGTTAGACTTTATGACATTTGAATGCATATGCTGACCGTATGACCCTGATTTCCTGTGTACGTGTCAACGTTGCCATGCGAACCCAAATATACTAGTATCATATATATATACTAGCGGACGTACACTTTACTATTTAACAAAAATAGACTGGTTCTAATGTGTTCGTCTTCTTGGTCTTCCACACTGGCGCCAGACTGTCATCATTATAGCTTTGAATCTTCATATCAAATATTCATTACCTAAACGTGTCTGCAGTTGCTTTCTTTTGTTCAGTAAGTATTTCGGTACTTATGCAGTTTACGGACCGGTCTGGAATGATAACGTTCTTATATAAGAAGCCATTCTTAACATGGGGATGTGGTGGGAGGAATTTATTAACTATTCTGTATTTTTACCTAATAATTAAATAAACAAAAGATATTGTAAAAATTTAATTTAACTTGAAAATCCTATCTTAAAAAAATAGCCCGGTTTGTAAACTGCATAAGTAGCAGTATTTCGCTTCAAACTGAATAATTGTTTCACTCGTTTCTTGCTATTTCACAGATTTGATTTAAAATGGAAAAGCTAATGAAACGTAAATTGTCGTGACTTTCAATCAACCATTGATTAAATATTAATTAGAAAAACAATTCAACAAGCGAAACAATTACTCGCTATGTTGAAATGGTTTTGTATTCAAGTGTAAACACCAATCTATCTCTATTTATATAAAGTTAGGTATGCATATCTGGTTATATATGTGTATGTACAAGATTTAATCCCCAAACTAATTAACTGATCATTACGAATTGTGTAACAGAGTTGTTAGGCGTAATGGTAGGTAATGTCGGTTATGTTTAGTTTTAAATAGTTTTATGCAAAGGGAATAAAACAGGAGTTGAATCCCATCGTGAAAATTCACATATTTTGTGAAATTTTAACAAGAGATATTAGGCATCAAGTAATTAATATTCACCAAATTTCAGTTCCTTTGAAGTGTTATAAAAGGGGTTTTAGGGGTCATAAAATGGGCTCAACCTCTCATTTGAAAATTTCAGATTTGCTTTACATTTGATACATATTCACCAGACACTCTATTAATCAAAATTCCCTGAATTTCAATTTCTTTTAAAAATCCTTAAGCTTAAGCCTTAAATTTTAGACATTTGCAAGAATCAAAATAGTATAATGTATTTTGATCAACATTGGAATAAGGGTTCTAGACACAAGGTTTAGTATCATTATATCTTGATCTTAATCTTCGTAAAGAGGCATAAAAGTGGTGCAAAACTGTTCGGAGAATTAATTTTACTCGTCCTGGGACGGGTATTTTTCTTGTTTATTATAAAATCTCAGCCTGTTTTCTTATACATGGTGGGCAAAAATAAGGGTCCTATTTTTAAAAATTCATAACTTTTTTATTTATTGATTTTTAAAAAATTTTTTTTTTTAGAATAAGTAAAGGACCCCTTCCGAAGCAAGCATGAGCCGTATTAGCCCTAAGGAACGTACCCTCATTTAGAAAACATTATTTTTGCTTAAAAAACTCAAAACAGTGTAAAAAACAATACTTTAGTTTTTGTAAGTTTTAAGAAGTGTTTTTCGGCTAAAATTTGTTTTGTTTATTTCAAAAAATCTCGGAAGGGTCAGTCTACACACACATAAAGTTTGGTGAGTTTAACTTTTATTTTGTGGAAGTTATTCAAATTCAAGTTATTCAAATTTAAAGATAGGACCCTTATTTCGGCCCACCCTGTACTTTTAATTTACAAATGTTCACATGCATTCATCTCTTATCACTGGCCATCTTACATGACTTTGCGATTAACATTGTCTTTAAGCTACTGCTGAATATTTTTTTTAAATTACACACGAGTACGACTGAATTTAGAAACGGTGGTTATCTTGTTTTAGTTTTTGGAAGGAGACATTTCTTTTCATCCACCTTTTCTAACCATCTGAAAAAAATTCAAAATAATTATGTGGTTAAGCTAAAATAGTTTATTAATCTGGGAGAACTTTTAAAATATTCTTGCAAAATTAGAACAAACATACACTAACTGTCCGCTTCATCGCTTTAATGGAGAGAAATGATAAGAGAATGGTACGATGGGAGCATAATGTGAGTCTTAAAGACAGACTTAGATCTGATGACGTCAAAGGAAGATTAATTCTGGACAGTATAAGGAGATATGTGCAGAACAGGAGACTTCGTTGGTTTGGTCACGTTGAACGAATGTATAAGAGTTATTTATTTAGTAGATGTAGAACACTTAAGGTAGCAGGGTCAGTTGGCAGAGGACGGCTGATCAATACATGAGAGGAAGTGATAAGGATCGATTTGAAAGCAAGAGATAGTCAGAGATAGGTTAGTTTGGAGATCAGTTTCTATGTCAGCATGTAAAGGTGACCTTAAACCAAATATGATGGTGAGACCGTGTTTTCGTTAGAAAATGAGTGCAGAAAGGGGCTAATTGTTTTAATGAATCAAATTACTTTTTTTTTCTCACCGAAGATGAATATCACTAAGTATTAGTATTAATATTTACATTCTTTTCGACTCCCAGATCGAATGGAGATTTTCTGAAAACGAGGGATACCTCGAAAATTAATAATAAGACACCATACCATCATACCATACCACCCTGATTCGATACACTATGTTGGTAAATAAATACCTAATCGAAAATTACTGAATTCTTCACTATTGCCATTTGATCGATGTACTGGTGTCTCATATCAAACGGTGTTCGTAACCAAGATTGCATTGGTATCGCTTTAAAAAAAATTCAACCTTTTTACACACTACGCACAATGCTTCAAGCAAACTACATCCTTTTCTTTAAAATCAGATTTTTATTAGAATTTCTAACTGATAGTGTGCCCATTATCATCATCATCATCATCATCATCGTCATCATCATCATCATCGTCGTCGTCGTCATCATCATCATCATCATCATCATCATCATCATCATCAGGTTTTAGTATTTAAGGTGCTACGAGTGTCCTAGACTCCAGAACAGGTAACAACAGGCAATGTCAAACATTTTCTTGGCCTTTTGGCTAAGATCAAAGTGTAGTATCTGTTCCGATGGATACTGCACCCATAGACTGGTATTGTCTTGGCCTTCGGTTTTACACCGGTCTATGGGTCTGTCCTGTGCAGTTCTAGGAGGTCCACCCTCCCAGGCTTTGCCTCCCCTCTTTGGGGAGGAGTAAGTTTATTGCTTTCTGCCTGAGGCGCCCCTACCGGGGAATGCCGACGGGGCTGCCCAGGCAATTTTTAAACCCCACTTTCCCAACCCGACCTTGGGTCACATCTTACTTGTGGGAGTAAGATAAAAACTGGCCTTGTGCCTAACTCCTGGAGAGGAGTAAATCAATACTCTCCATACGGTCTGATCCAAAGGGTTGATATCAGTTATGTTGCATGCACCTCACTCAAGCTAGGTTTTCCTTGGTCTAGTCTGCTCCCTAGTGCCTGGGGTATCCAGGTGTGTTATAGAGTTGATGCAGAAGGTGGCACGCTGTACATGGCCAAACTACCTGAGACGCCGAGCGTATAAGGCATCCAAAATCTCGTACACGTCTATAGGTGGCTTTACTTATCTTGGGAATAATTTGATATTAATATCGATAAACCGTTAGTACAAGTATTATTGTCCGTAGTAGTAGACGAAATAAGATTAAATCGTCTTCGATTCCGGCTGGCGAGTGGGTCTGAACTTTTTATAGATAGATAGATAGACAGATCTCTCTATCTCTCTCTCTCTCTCTCTCTCTCTCTCTCTCTCTCTGCAAACACTTCAAAATGTGTTCTTCCACTAACTTCTTATTAAAATCCTTTAAAGTGCCAAAAGTGTTTTAGCCCGGGAATTAAGCGAATCTATCAGATAGACACTTGTATTTTTCTCTTATTTTTTCACGGATCAACTTTCAGGGCTGCACCATTTTGATTCGAGTGGGAGAAAAAGTAAATCTACATCATGGACTGGTAAGAAGAAAGAGAAGAGTAAAAGAAAGTGAAGGAAAAAAAAGAAAAGTAAAGGAAAGTAAAATGAAGGAAAATGAAGAAAGTGAAGGAAAATGAAGAAAAGAGAAGGAAAGTAAAGGAAAGTGAAGGAAAGTGAAAGAAAGTGAAGGAAAATTTAGAAAAGTGAAGGAAAGTAAAGGAAAGTGAAGGAAAATGCATGTATTGACGTCATTTCCTTATTATCTACTTATAAATGATTGAGTACGTCCTCCTCGAATACATAATTGTATGTCCGGGGGTTGTTTGGACAAAGGGTTAAACCCATATAGGGTGCCCCGCCCAAAGGTTGTGGGAGAGATGCCTTTATAGCGGCATGTTATTCCCACGGGGGGGGGGGGGGGTAGTTCGAACAAAGGTTTAAACCCATGTAGGGTGCCCGACCAAAGGTTGTGGGAGAGATGCCTTTATAGCAACATGTCATTCCCACCGGGGGGTTGATTGAACAAGGGGTTAAACCCATGTGGGGTGCCCCGACCAAAGGTTGTGGGAGAGATGCCTTTATAGCGGCATGTCATTCCCACCGAGGGTTTGATTCGACAAAGGTTTAAACCCATGTGCGGTGCCCGACCAAAGGTTGTGGGAGAGATGCTTTTATAGCGGCATGTCATTCTCAAGGGGGTTAGTTTGAACAAAGGTTTAAACCCATGTGGGGTGCCCCAACCAAAGGTTGTGGGAGAGATGCCTTTATAGCGGCATATCATTCCCACTAGGGGTTAGTTCGAACAAAGGTTTAAACCCATGTGGGGTGCCCCGACCAAAGGTTGTGGGAGAAATGCCTCAATAGCGGCATGTCATTCCCACTGTTCGAAGTGGCCTGACCACGTGTGGATAAAATTAACAGAATGAACAAACAAAAGGGAAGGAAGAAAAAGATTATTATTATATCGGAAATTATATTAGAAAGAAAGCGAAGGAATAATAAAACTTACACACAAGAATGGTATTTTGTAAAATCAACAATTAGAGTTAAACATTTATATTAAACGAAACAATTTATTTGGCTGACATTTTGTAAAGCTATTAGTTACAGAGAATGGTTGAGTTCATTTTTAAGGAGTGAAAAGTTCCGTTTGTACGAACGTGTACGAGTGAAATGTTCGGTTTGTTTAAGTTCGTGTTTGTATGAATGCGTATATACGAGCGTGTTTGATGTATTTTTGTGGCAATTGTAATGTGTGTACGCTTGAAATAATAGCTCGTTATTCGTGGTAAGAATAAAAAGAGATTACCTACTATTTTTGACTTTTGTCTCCCCCACCTCCTCGGTCGAGCCGGTGGGGTGGGGGTGGGGGTCGACGATCTCCTCTGTGTGGTTCGGCCGGAAAGCGGAAGAAAAAAGAGAGAAAAGAGAGTGTGTGACTTGTTGTGTCTTCCTTTATAGGGATTCAAATCACGTGTGGTCAAGCTGACCTGTTGGTCCCTGATTGGCCGGAATCTTCGGCCAACATGCTTTTATGAGATAACCTTTTCTTCTCTATCACAGAGACGAAGAAGGTTGAGTAAACAGAGAAAGAACTGAACAAAGGGTTAAACCCATGTGGGGTGGCCCGACCAAAGATTGTAGGAGAGATGCCTTTATAGCAGCATGTCATTCCTACTGTTCGAAGTGGCCCGACCACATGTGGATAAAATGAACAGAATAAAACAAACAAAAGGGAAGAAAGAAAAATCTTATTATTAATTGGAAATTATATTGAAAGAAAGCGAAGGAATAATAAAGCTACACACAAGAATAGTATTTAGTCAAATCAACAATTAGAGTAAAACATTTATATTAAACAAAAAAAAATATTTGGCTAAGATATTTTGTAGAGCTATCAATTACAGAGAATGGTTGAGTTCATTTTTAAGGAGTGAAAAGTTCCGTTTGTTATACGAGTGAAATGTTCGGTTTGTTTAAGTTTGTGTTTGTATGAATGCGTATATGCAAGCGTGTTTAATGTATTTTTGTGGCAATTGTAATGTGTGTGCGCTTGAAAAAATAGTTCGTTATTCGTGGAAGGAATTAAAAGAGATTACTTACTTTTTTGACTTTTGCCTCCCCCACCCCCGTCGGTCGAGCGTGGGGGAGTGTGGACGACGATCTCATCAGTGCCTGCTGGCCGAAAATTGGAAGAGAAAAAGAGCGAAAAGAGAGTGTGTGACTTGTGTCTTCCTTTATAGAGAGTCAAATCACGCGTGGTCAAGCTGACCTGTTTGTCCCTGATTGGCCGGAAACTTCGGCCAACGTGCTTTCACGAGATAACCTCTTCTTCTCTATCCCAGAGACGAAGCAGGGTCGAGCAAACAGAGAAAGAAAAGTAATTGCAACAAAAATCCCTTGGCCGGTAATAGGGTCTGCTACAATTATCCACCTTGGCCTTTTGGCTAAGATCAAAGTGTAGTATCTGTTCCGATGGATACTACACCCCATAGCCTGGTATTGTCTTGGCCTTCGGTGCTTGATTTACGCCGGTCTATGGGTCTGTCCTGTGCAGTTCTAGGAGGTCCACCCTCCCAGGCTTCGCCTCCCCTCTTTGGGGAGGAGTAAGTTTATTGCTTACTGTCCGAGGCGCCATACCGGGGAATGCCGACGGGGCTGCCCAGGCAATTTTTAAACCCCACTTTCCTGACCCGACCTTGGGTCACATCTTACTTGTGGGAGTAAGATAAAAACTGGCCTTGTGCCTAACTCCTGGAGAGGAGTAAATCAATACAATTATCCACCATGTGTTCGACAACAAATTTTATAATATTACCCTTTCGTATGGCCCTGCGGGTATCTAATTCGAGAATTGAACTCACTAAAAATGCATCGTCTTTTTTTACATTTGATGAGCTTTTCTACCGCCGTCCCAACCATTTTCCTTCACTGGTATCTCGTGTAATGTCCTGTATCCGACAGACTTTCTTCTGGACTAGAGACACCACTTTATGTCACGACCTGCGTTCGTGACTCAAGATATTTTGTATTTTTGGTCCGTACAATGGATTCGTCAGTATTGGCAATGAAGTGTTGTTAGCTAGGTGAGTTGTCTGTCGGGTTGGAACTGATGAAAATAACACGAAACACGATGCATAGTGAAGGAAACACGAACAAAGATGTATAAAACCGAAGAAAGTTTGTATTTCATTAAAGGGTCCACGAGGAGCTGATGAGGAGATAGACGTGTTATTGAGAAGTGAGAGGATGTGATACGGTGTACATGTGACATGAAATAGAAAACAGTTCTTAGAGAAATATATATATATATATATATAGTCGTACTTCTATGCTGATGAGTCTTGATTGAAAAAAGACGAAACGTATACGTCCATAGATATAAACAATAACAAATATTATATATATATATATATATATATATATATATATATATATATATATATATATATATATAAAGAGAGGGATGACAGAAGTGCCTTCACTTATCTTAGGGATAATTCGATATCAATGCTGATAAATCACTGGTATAATTATTAAAATCCGTGGTAGTAGACGAAATAAGATGAATGCTTCAGTTTCGACTGGCGAGTAGGTCCGCAATTTTCACAAAAGTGCTCTCTCTCTCTCTCTCTCTCTCATTTTCTTTCTTTCTATCTTGAGGCAAACACTTCAGAATCTTATCTTTAACTAACTTCTTATTAAAAATCCTTTAAAGTGCCGTACGTGGTTTGACTCAGAAATTAGGATAATCTATCAGATAGCCACGTATTTTGCTCTTATTGTTTTACGGTATCCATTTTCAGGGCCGCACCTTTTGATTCGAATGGGGGAAAGAAACGAAAATCTACATTCACATTTGTTGCCTCTCGTCTCAAGGGAATAGTAAGAGGAATGAAGGAATTAGAGAAGCACTTTGTAGCCTCTGTTCATCCGAGTACGTCTTCCTCTTCTCTTAGTAGTCGTGGCAAGGTAAAGAATATATTATAGGAGTTTCTCCGAAAAATAAACATAACTGTTTTTAAGTGCAGAAATAAAAACAGAATTTTGACCAAAAAACAACATTCTGACAGATAAAGTTAAGGGTAAAGAATTTAAAGCAAAATAAAATATCGAATGATAACAGAATTTTAATTCAGACAGAAAAAGTAGGTTATAAGGCAAACGAAATAAAAATACATTTTTATAATAATTACAATTTAGATGGGATACGATTTTTTTTATTAATTCGTTAGAAAACCATTTGAAAACGTAACTAAAATAAGAATACTTATTGATTAAAAATGAATTTCTAGCAAACATAACAAAACAACAGCTGAATCTGTGACAACTCCCTTTTGATTTAATGAACATTCATCCTTCGTCCTTTTTCGGAAAGGCACACAACGCTATAAACGCATAACCATAACGTTACAATCTGAACAATCGGTTCATAATTGTCAGTTTGTTCATATTTACCTAAAGAGGTGTGGGGGCAAACGTGCATGATAGTTACAATCGAATAAAAGCAATGAAAAAAAAATATATAACAAATAACTGTTACCAAACGCAAGAAAATTTATTTTACTATCTATCCGTATTAATTTCCCATGTGGAAACTGATTGTAAGAGGTATTACCTATGAATTGTTATCGTCACTTTTAATCTATCGTTAGATCTTCCAAGATGCCGACCGATCTTTTGGAAGTAGCTTGCTAATTTCATGCTAATTTCATGCTTTTAAGATAGTAAAATAATAAACAAAAAAGAATTAGTAGAACCGTAAGCCTAAGTCCGGGGGGAGGGGGGTCAGTGGGATTACGGTAAGCTTTTATTATTATTATTATTATTATTATTATTATTATTATTATTATTATTATTATTATTATTATCTATTAAGCCTGAAATTAACCAACACCTACTTATGAAATCGAGCGCCATCTTGGAAGAGGACTCTAACAATAGATACAAATTGATGATATAAAATGCATAGATAAATCTTACAATCAGTATTGACACTTGGAATTTATACAGGTAGATAGAAGAGGAAATTTTCTTGCGTTTGGTAACAGTTATTTGTTGTATATTTTTTGTTTTTCACCAGTTTTTTCGTTGTTAACTATAATACACTTTTGCTGGTGTGGGATTGGTGTAATGACGAAATTGGTCGGTCAATCTGTCGGTCAATCGGTCAGTCAATCGGTCGGTCTCTCTCTCTCTCTCTCTCTCTCTTTCTCTCTTTAGGAATCTGAAAACAAATGGCCGTACAAAGATCAAATATAAATTTTCACAAGTAAAATTTAATGAGGAATCCAATGGAAGTATTAATTTTGTATTAGGGTTTTGTACCAGAATATTTTATTATACTCATAATGTTAAATAGTAATGGGTACGTTGCTAGTATATATCTGATGATTTGGGTTCCCTGGTCGGCGTTCACACATACTCAGAATATCGAGGTTATGGGGTCAGCGAGTATGCACTGAAAGGTCACCTCAACATGGTAGCCAGAAGCTCACATAACGTCATATGGCTCAAAGAGGGAGTGAATGAGAGGAGTAGAGAATCGATTGGAAGTTTTTGAGGTGAACACCACGAGAAGAGAATGTCTTAACACAGAGGATAAATTAGGGTGCCAACAGACCCAACGATGTGTGGCTCGAACACATCCGGCCGCTAGCAGAAGAAGAGGCTATGACGACATCTTGATAAAAGGTCCTGTTTTCGAACCCCTGCTGTCTTTATGTTGGGAACTCAGGCTGGGAGACGATCTTGGAATGATTGCTTCAGTCACAGAGGATTGCTGTAGTTGAATTGGTAGACAAGAGGTATGTTTTTGAACGTCAACATATTTTATTTGGTTTAGAAATTAGAACTCCCCTAACAAGGGAGGCATACGTAATAATAACTTGATAATTGAAAATTACAGACATTTTTTTACGAATGAGTCACCACTTATCAAAACCAAAAGCCACTCGAGAATAAAAATGGTTAATAAGGTGGATGAATTGTTAGTTGAATGATGAAAACTATTATGAGAGGATTGAAACTGATGAATGGAATGAACAAAATTTCATTACTTATGAGGACGGTTTATGACAAGTATTTATTTACATTGGATTTCAAGATAACCATGTTGTAATATGCTGGAAAGCAGTTCTGTGGTAATGTGTTCCACCGATGGGAAGTTCTTGGAAAGAAACTCTGTTCATGGAAATTCTGTTTGCTGTTTGGCACATGGAGAAAGAAAGGACAGTTTTTTTTTGCAGTTGTAGCAAGAAGATTGTTCTTGCTTGTGAATGTCTTAAAAAGATGGGCCAGAGATTGGAGCTCAGTCGAGCACATTTCATAAAAATAACGATAGAGTAGAGAAAGACTAGTAACGTTTGTTTTGTTTCAAAGAGGCGACAGAGAACAGAAGAGATGATCCCCACTGGATTAAACAATCGATTTTGTACTTCGTCAAAGCAAGAAAGAGTGCTCTGAGTGACACCTCCCAGATGTGGCAACAATAAGAATGAAAATGGTAATATTGAGTTCAGGGCAAGGATCAGGAGTAAACAGTGTCCTCATTAATTCCTGAGAAACACTGAGGGCGCCTGCTCGTAGCAAATAAAATCAGTTAAGATCTTATTACAATTAATGGAAGATTTTAAATTCCCAGGTTGATCAGCATTTGCCAGATAATCCTGTTTGCAGTGTTGGAGCTATCCTCCCCCCCTACACACACGTGCGCAGTTTCTCTGGCGCCATTTTGTGCAAAGAAATTGAAAAACACTCTCATACATGTTATGGTGTTTCGTAACACTCTGACAAATATATTTAGAATTTTCTTTTTTAATTTGATTCTTAATTATTTTCATAATTTTTTTTTTTGTTTGGAAAATCACAAACACATGATATGCGGCCATGACAGTGTCCTCAGTCTTTATAGAGTTGGGGGCGTCGATCTGAGTTGCCAGTACCTTGAGCCTGCCCCACCGCGAGACACCTCTTGTAATGACTGCAAGACTATATTCAAAGAGACGTTAGACGATCGTTGGTCAATATTTTACCCTTGCAGAACTCTTAAAGTAACTTATATGTCGAAAGGAAGAACTCCTGTGTAAAAGCAAAATTATATATCATATCTTTCTCCTTTTAATTTCATCATAGTTCATGTGGTAAATATCATAGTATATAAATTTGAAAATTAAGCAAAAAGCAGTTATTAGAAATTGATAAAATGTAAATATTTGTTATAAAAAACTTTTTCATCGTTTCTGAGCAAGGGTACTTTACCCGAAACATTTCAGAACAAATTTAAAATGAAATAAAATTGAATAAAGCATATTTCCATCTTAGTTGTGGCTTATAGCGGCTTTTTGCAAACTTTTCAAATTTAAAACTCAACAAATGCTTCAAAAGACCTAAATTTTCAAATTTAAAACTAACCAAATGCTTCAAAGGATCTAAATTTTCAAATTTAAAACTAAACAAATGCTTCAAAGGACCTAAATTTTCAAATTTAAAACTAAACAAATGCTTCAAAGGACCTAAATTTTAAAATTTAAAACTAAACAAATGCTTCAAAGGATCAGAATTTTCCAATTTTAGACTAAACGAATGCTTCAAAGGACCTGAATTTTCAAATTTAAAACTAAACAAATGCTTCAAAGGACCTAAATTTTCAAATTAAAAACTAAACAAATGCTTCAAAGGACCTAAATTTTCAAATTTAAAACTAAACAAATGCTTCAAAGGACCTAAATTTTCAAATTCAAGCCTAAACAAATGCTTCAAAGGACCTAAATTTTAAAATTTAAAACTAAACAAATGCTTCAAAGGACCTAAATTTTCAAATTCAAGCCTAAACAAATGCTTCAAAGGACCTAAATTTTCAAATTTAAAACTAACCAAATGCTTCAAAAAACCTTAATTTTTAAATTTAAGACTAAACAAATGCTTCAAAGGACCTAAATTTTAAAATTTAAAACTAAACAAATGCTTCAAAGGACCTAAATTTTCAAATTTAAAACTAAACAAATGCTTCAAAGGATCAGAATTTTCCAATTTTAGACTAAACGAATGCTTCAAAGGACCTGAATTTTCAAATTTAAAACTAAACAAATGCTTCAAAGGACCTAAATTTTCAAATTAAAAACTAAACAAATGCTTCAAAGGACCTAAATTTTCAAATTTAAAACTAAACAAATGCTTCAAAGGACCTAAATTTTCAAATATAACACTAAACAAATGCTTCAAAGGACCTAAATTTTAAAATTTAAAACTAAACAAATGCTTCAAAGGACCTAAATTTTCAAATTCAAGCCTAAACAAATGCTTCAAAGGACCTAAATTTTCAAATTTAAAACTAACCAAATGCTTCAAAAAACCTTAATTTTTAAATTTAAGACTAAACAAATGCTTCAAAGGACCTAAATTTTCAAATTTTAAACTAAACAAATGCTTCAAATTTAAAACTAAACAAATGCTCCAAAGGACCTAAATTTTCAAATTTTAAACTAAACAAATGCTTCAAATTTAAGACTAAACAAATGCTTCAAAGGACCTAAATTTTCAAATTTTAAACTAAACAAATGCTTCAAATTTAAAACTAAACAAATGCTTCAAAGGACCTAAATTTTCAAATTTAAAACTAAACTAATTAATTGTTCAAAGAATCTATTTACATTTTCACTATACTTCCTACATCCTATGTGCTATTAAGTAATGTATAATGTTTGTTTTCAATCACATCGCTCCATGACATTAGACAGACAGTACTACAGCAACAAAAGAACCTTAATAATTGAAAAAAAAATTAAAAAGCTAATATGTTCACTAATATGAAACACCTCTCGTCTCTGAGGAAGGATCCTTTAGCCGAAAAATTTAAGACCAAAGTTAAAAAAAAAAATTAATAAAAAATATCTGCATCTTATTTGTGGCAGGTGTAGGTTTTTTTTCATCAATTTTCAATTTAAAATTTGACGGATGCTTCAAAATAACTTTTTCCATTTTCACTATCATAGTATCTATTTTTGAATAACTGGTTTTAGGAAAAATTCATACTTCTTTGTTAAATGCTTGTCAGGTGAATTGGTAAAACCAATTGTCTGCCAAAACGGCTCAAAAGGTTTGTACGATATCTATCTGCAATATGATGCTAACCAAATATTGACTGATTTTCTTCTCAAATTGACTGATTTTCTTCTCAAATTTGAGGAAAGTAGAAAGTGGACCTTGGGTTTACTTTTGGCAGCCTCGTAACTCTCGCTTCCCATTATTTTGTCCTTTAGTTCTCACATTCCATATGCAACGTTTCAGATAAAGGCGGAAGAATTGCTGTTTGATCGTTGGATGGTTTTTACGTGGAATTAGTATTTTTGTTAGCTCCTTACATCAAGTGGCTTCATGCCTTGTCTGGAGCGACTTCCATAATAAACAATTTCACTCGAAACCCATGCCAATATGCCAGGATGCATAAAAACTATGAATGTGCATTTTACAACTTTTGCATGATTGATTCCTTTTTTGGTTTGATATTGATTCCCTTTTTAATTTTTATAATCAAGTACTCACAGAAAGGGCCACGTGAAGGTTTCTAATATTTCAAGTAACGCTCGATCCGATTGTAGTTCAAAACTGCACATCTAGTTGTCACTGTACGACGATATCAAAGTCACTAATTAAACTTAAAATATTAAAAAAATGTGAATTTCTTTAAATATGAATATATCTGTATATATGTGCATATTTTTGCACCAATCCGATTTCAACTGTGTGGATGTTTGGATGTTTCTAATTAGGACAGTAGAAAGTGGACCTTGGGGTTACTTTTGGCAACATCGTAACTCTTGTTTTCGCTTATCTTGTCCTTTAGTCCTCACATTCCATGAGCGATGTTTCTGACAAAGGAGGGTGAATTGCTGTTTTCTGGGTCAGAATCTATCCATTCAACACTTATCGTAGGCCAGTTTGTTTTTTTTATCTTGAAGTAGTATTTTATTTTTAGCTCCTTACATCAGGTGTCTTCATGCTTTGTCTGGAGCCATTTCCATAAAAAAAATGTTTCCGTAATTGTTGTGGGTGAACCTACCTACCCTTTAGTGATGACTAAATGGTAGCAACCGGCTACCATAAATACCGGCTTTTGCCGGGAGAACATTGGTACCACATTTTGGCACTAGTACTGCCAACACTGACTTGTGTATAATTTCTCTGTTCAATACAATTCATTATTATTATCTCTAAACCTGTTGTTCTTTTATTTCATTGTTAGTACCTCTAAACGGGTCCACAACAGTAATGCTAAATGAAATTCATACTATCCTTTATAGTTTATCAGGGAGTTTCCATTTACACAAAGATTCAAAACTCAAATATAAAACATAAAGTTGAGTAACCAAACCAAATAGCTATAATATAAATCTAAACAGAATGAAAATAGCTTATTATTTATTTATCCTTTACTGGCAATGTTGAAAAGACATGAAGTAAATCAAGGCCAAATGTCATGTGAACCAATAAATGGGTTGAGAACATGTTACTTTTACAGCCATTTAATAAAGTAAAAAATGCTTCTCTAATGTTTTTTCATACCATTATAAGGTAAGATAGCATAGTATCTATATATATAATAATATGCTAAGGAAATTTCACGTTCGTACGTACATTATCACCTTTCACACACATTAAAAAAATGAGATCGTCCGATTAGCAAAGAGAGTGATTGATGATTACTCTAATGTCGCTAAAGTAAACAATTCTGACTTTACCCATTTTAAAATGAATTGTTCCAGAATGTCATTCATTATATCGCCCCGCCAACTAAAACAGAACAATCTTAAAGAAATACATTTAAAAAAAGTGACACTGTTTTATTGAGTTTAAAAATATTTAACTAGCAATTATTTTTACGGTAAGAAAACAGAATACTTAGTGTTTTAAAAAGGATTAAATTGTTACAATTTTAAATAGATAAATAAATAAATAAAGAGACGTATTCGTTTTATTTATTTATTTAAATAATATTTCTTGCTGACAATGACAATTTTATTTATGGAAGAAGAGGGAATTTTTTCTTTATAGTATTGATCCTGACAGATATTTATTATTTCAAAATGAATATTATTATCGACAGTAAATTATGCAGATTGATGTAAAAAGCGCCGTGGAATTTCATATTTTTATATATAAATACACATTTTGTCCGTCTGTTCGTTAGTCACCATTTTTTTTTTAATGTAATAAATACATTTCCATATTTGTCTAATTTTAAAAATAACAGAGATCTTAACTACTTTTAGAAATGGAGAATATTGCAATAATAGTAAATAATTCCCAACAAATAAAGCAGATGCCATTGGCAGAAATCGAAACCAGAACCTTGAGATGTTCAGTTTCAGGTTCTACGAACTGACCTATTTGAACTTTCTTACAAAATAACAAAATAATTATAGCTTTGGCGTGACCTCACACATTTATGATTTACGTCATGTTTCAAAACATGAATTCAAACATAAGCGATAATAAAAAATAAATAAATGAATGGGTTAACCTTATAAATAGCGTTGGAAATTATTTTAATAATCGAAAACAATTTATTTTACTTTTACTATGTAGTGGATGTAGTTCTATCACAATTATAGAATCCTCCTAGCAAAAATATGCGACCGGAAGAGGCATATTTTTGCTAGTTCTACAAATATAAAAGTGAAGCAATCAAATCTCTAAGACACTAGTAAATACTGCAAGTATAATTAGCTCAATGATTGGTATTTTAAGTTCCACAGAGCTCATATATATCATATCATATTACAATATAACAATAAGTAATAATGTATTGTGTGTGTTTAGTAATATTATATATATATGAAATTTAACAAATATTTAACGTGCATTGGCTTATCTTACTGGTTCTTCCAGAATCCTTAGGGACTTTTGGGGAACTTTCGAGTTCCGGGTTGAGGTACCCAGGTTGAAAACGTTGCTCTAGAGTCATCTGCTACAGAAACAGACATTTGATTTTCTTTTACAAAAATATTCGTTCTTTTATTTATTGGTCAAAGAGACATTTGCGCACCCTCTTATTTTTAATAGATTTTCCATTATTGGCATTATCGTTATTTTTTTGTCGAAAATTAAAATTAAGCTAAAATATCAGGGAATCTTTTACTTTACTCCGCAGAGTCGTGGACGGGGTAAAAAAAACGAACGAGAAAGTTTTTAAAAACATAAATATGCAACGAATAAAGGCGACCTACGTCGAGAATAGATATTTTCCTACGTAGCTACGACATTTGTTTGTATTTTTACGTAGTATACATGGGTTTTTATTAGATGTAAAAAAAAATTCTTTTTTTTTTGCACAAAAAGAAAATGGCGGTCGGTCGTGATTCTCTTCACGACCGCCATCTTGGATTTTGCGATATTGGTGTGACTAACAATTTAATTTCTAATAAATAGCACTTCGAACGGGTTAAAAATACAATCAAATGCCACAGGTAAGTTTGAAAATAACTTTTATCGCCTACAGTTACTTTTATTTGTTGTATATTTGTTTTTTTAGCGTTTTTAGTCTGCTGAGTAAAGTAAAAGAAACCCAAATATCAAATTCTTTTTGTTAGATTATGATTCATATTTTCCTCTAATTGTCCGTGAAATTTGCAAAGATTTGCATTAGCATTAATATGTTTAATTAATAATTTGATTAATTGAAATTTTAGACATTTTATTTTTACAGATCACGGGATACTGATTAATTTAATAACAAATTACTGAATCAAAATAATCAAGAGACGTTTATAGCGACAAATAAATCTTTGAAATTGACAAGCGCCCATAACAAAAGCATTTGAACTAAGTTAAAATTCCTGGGAGCATATAGAGAGAGAGTGGCGGCCTTAAGTCAGGCGGGTCCGATTAAAATTTAAAAAAATATTTTGCAAACAGTCTAAAAAGGCAAAAGAAAATCAACAACAAAAAATCCTATTTGAAACGTTATCTAATATATAAAATTAAGTCAGTCGGATTTTCCAGGTTATACCGAACTGGCAATGCATATTACACATCGATATTTCTGTCTCAAAGAACTGCACACAAGTAAAATTCTATACCATATCTTTCTCATTTTATTTTTATCGTAGTTCATGTGGTAAATATCATAGTATCTATTTTTGAATAACTGGTTTAAGTAAAAAATAATACTTCTTTGTCAAATATTTCGGTAATACTAAAGAAAATTCATACTATCAGGGAGTTTTCATTCACATACAAAAACTTCTAAGCTTTGATTTAGATTACCGATTTCATTCTCATTCTTGCAGCATGTTCTTAACTTAAGAAAAATGTAATTCGCTTCAGTTTATTTCATAAATAATTATTCCGGATATGTTCGACTAAGGGTCATAACCATAAAAATGCAGATTTTAACGCCTGATCTCTTTGTTAGTTGAAGCATAAAAGAGATGAATTCTAATGTGCCGCTCTTCTTTTCCTTCCACACTGGTCGCAACTCCCACACTTTTTTCCCCACAGACTTAGATCATTTTTGTTCATGCTCTATATAACTTCAATCACTTACAAAATTAATAAAAGATATTTCTACATTGCTATATTTATTTAGAAAACATGCCAAACTATTTATCTATTAAAATTACTTGTGTACCACAACACTAGATACATGAATTTCCCAGCCACTAAATTAGTACTCACAATTCGTATCCACACACTGTAACCAGTCGTGGATCTTTCATCCTGTATAATTATTATACATGATGCATGCGGCCTTTCCTTTATCAGTCACATATAATAGTTTTAAATAGGGACTAATAACCCCCTCAATCATATTAAAAAAAGAACATTAAAAAATATTTACTGTTGTTTTCAAGTAAATAAAATCGATTTTTTTATGTTAAGTGTTCGTTCTAAGAACGCGGTTCTCGTATTTCCAATTATAATATTAATAAAAAATGTAGTATCGTATTAAAGGGAATCCCCAAATCTCTTGACAACACGAAATTTGTGAATAACCCTTATTACAAAAGGAACTGTAGACATATTTTTTTTACCAATTGGCCGGCACGACTCTGGTTGAAAACTAACTTCTCCCAAAGGGAGATAAATCTGTTGTCCCTACAAAACTAAACATAAAAAGAGAAATTACGTTCTTTTCATTGCTTTGTTTCGTTACTTCGATCGTTGTGAATAAGCAATTTATTTTTCTCAGCGGAATTGTATTCATTAGTAAAGATTTCCAAGTCATTATGAGAAAACACTTACAATTTTCATCACCCACGAAGAAGTAATAATCTATCTATCTATCTATCTATCTACTTCATTCTTATTTTCTGTATTTTTCAAGTATTTAAAGAAAATTAAACTACAGTTCTTGACCTATTATTTTGTTAAAGAAGAGGAACGAACATAATTGTACGAAGACGTACGATACATTTAAAAATAATCAAGCTTTAGTAAAATAAAACGCCAGAATTTAGACAGAAATGTGAAACAAACATGAAAGGATACACACTCCTGGGCAACGCCGGGTCGGGTTAGCTAGTTCAGTATAAATATATGTCTAATATGAATATTTCAGGGACAGAGAATTTTTAAACTGGCAGTGTTTTAACGCACTGTGTATTTTAAAGTCCCGCGCGGTGTACAGCTCTAACGGGGAGCGGGAGGTGGTCCGATTCATGCGATTCGGTTGCATCGCCATAGGACTGGCATTGCGTAGAGGAGGCGCCAACGATTATCAATTTCAGACACTCGCGTCTAGCTCGTCTTTGCTAAATGTTCTTTCAAGTTTCGAAATTTAACAGATTTAGGACTTCAAAGACGAAGCCGACTTGTCTTTATTATCGTCGACCCGATTCAGTCTGTTGTAAATGAAAACAATCGTTAATAAAATTGTTTAAATCTATAAAAATCCCTGAAAATATGTGCAAATTACATGGCGTTTTTTATTATAGATTTTTCGATAGATTAAATAAATCTTTATTGTTTCATTGTGTGGAAATCAACAGGAAAGCTTTCAAAATTCACTTTGACATTTTCACGTGAATAAAATGTAGGTCAATTTCATCAGAGGAATATCTTTTTACAACGACCCCAAAGAAATGGTTGCTGTTTTTGAAACTACGGTAAAAAAAAAAAATGATAACAATGTTAAAAATTTCAAGTAACGTTTTTTCTTAATGTCGACATTGTCAATTAATGTTTGGAAATTTTAATTAATTTAAAGTCTTACAAATTGATGTATGTTTTTAACGTAACTTCGATAATTACACAGTGAAATATTTTTTAAATTATTTACCAACTGTAACAGACGTTGCCTGCGAGATGTTTTTACTTAAACTTTTGTTTATTTCTTTTCCAATTTAAAAAAAAAGAAAGGATTTTGCGTAGCATAAAGTAAAACGAAATTTTAAACAAATTCTTGAACATTTCGGTCACTTCCATATTTTTTTTTAAAGTTAAATAGTTTTTAGAAAAAATCAAACTAGTCATTGTTTTACGTAAAGCAATCGAACTTAAATTCTAATGTTTCAAACTCTGGCAACAATGATATCTTTAATCAATTTGAGTGAAATAGGTGAGATATTCTAACAGCACTATACTACAATTGAATTTTTAAAAAATTACTTTTTGGAAAACCCGGGTAACGCCGAGTAAAGACAGCTTGTTTAATATAAATTTACGACATAATATATCTTTACGAGTGTCCACAGCCCACTCAGGAACGTTGATCGCCTTGTGATAATGGTTTATATCGCTCTAAACTTCCGATCCCAAACCGAAGCGCAGTTACTCAGAACGATGAGATACTACGAGCGGGTTGATTGAGAATCCATCAGAGATAATATCAGAGACGCCCCATGGATTAAAATCTTTTCTCTCTGTTGAACAGTGCACACATGAGCTACAAGAATGAACTAAAGCATATGTCCCTAAGCAAAAATTCTATAGTTAGCCCCCACTCTCCCCAATGGTTTACTGTGCCGCTGCTATTACGCATAGGCAGCAAGCATGCCACCGGTTCAACCACCATAAGTCAGCTACAATTGGACAAAAATGTATGACATCAAGAAACCATTGTAAAAGTATAATAGCCGCAGCAAAAAGTCGGTACACCGAGATGACCAGAAAATGCATTGAGTCGCAGAAATTAGGAATTCGCGATTTCTGGAAAATCTATAATAGTGTGGTGAATAATAAGCAATCAACAATTCCCCCACTATCCAACCACCATGATGTTGCTTGCATGACAATAGATAAGGCTGAACTGCTTGCCCAGCGGTTCGCCTGAAACTCCACCTTGGACTCCACAAACCCCTCACTTTCAAATTTCCCACTACAGACAGAAACCACACTTGATGATCTTATAATCACCCCTTCCCATGTCCGAGGTATCATAAAAATACTCGACACCTCGAAAGCATGTGCGCTTGATCTTATCCCTGCTATAGTAATAAAATTGCTCTGCTGATCTGGCTCCTGTCCTTCCCAAACTCTATAACAAATGCCTTGCCGAATCTTGCTTCCCTGATAGCTGGAAAATGCCTCTGTGGTACCAGTGTTCAAGAATTCTGGCAAAAGAACTGACCCGTAAAATCATCGCCTCATCAGTCTCGTCCCGCTCTTCGCTAAAATATTTGAATCATTAATCAATCTAGCGATAGTCCACCACCTCGTAAATGCTAAACTTCTTTCTGCCCAGCAATATGGATTTAGGCAAGCCCGTTCCACTGTAGATATCCTAACGGTCATCTGAATACTTATATCATGCAGGAGGCAGGTTAAACTTGGTCAGTAGCGTTTGATAGATTAAAGTATTTGACAAGGTTTGGCATGAAAGTCTTCTCATGAAAATTAATTCGTAGGTTATTACTAGACGAATATTTAATATAATCAGATCCTTCTTAGCCAAGAGAAAGATCCAGGTCGTCCTCAATAGGTGTGCTTCAGGGGTATATCCTAAAACTTTTGTTATTCATGATTTTTATAAACGACCTCCCTGATGCAATAACATTCGAGATGGGTATATTTGCTGATGTCGCGACGTTCTATTCTCAACATGTGGGCAAAACGAACGCACACATATCCAAAGCAATGGCTGAAACCATTAGAAAATTAACTCAAGTCAGTAGTGGAATGGGGCCCAAAACGAATGCTTATATTTAATGCTACTAAGACAAAGCGCCTTCTATTTAACCATTATAAGAAACCTTTCTAACCACCGATTGCCATGGCTAATAACACATTACGTGAAAGTCCAACATTCTTACTTCTCGGCTTAACATTCACAGACAACATGAATTGGAACAAATAGGTCAAAGATACTGCCAAGTCTGCTGCAAGGAAGGTGGGCTCCCTCTACCGGGCTAGAAAAACTTCTCACAACTGCCAGTATCCTATATCTCTACAATTCACCATTCGTCCATGCAGGGAGTATCGTTGACACATCTGGGCTGGTGCACCAGCCACTAGTCTCTTTCTCTTAGGCAGGGTCTGAAAAAGAGCCTGTAATCTAATAGGTCCCGCACTGTCTACCAAGCTCCAGCTCGTCCCATCGCTACAATGTTGCCCACCCGTGCTTTTTTTACAAGTACTTCAATGGAATGTGCTCTGACAAACTTGCTGCACTTGTATCTACTGGATGTAAATACCATCGACCAACCCGTCAGTCAGCAAAATCACACCCCTTCACTGTAGGGGCCCCCAGATGCCGGAAAGATCCCTGTTCCAATACCTTCTTTCATCGAACTACTTAATCCTTAATTCGACTGTACCAACAGGAATGGAAATGTGAACAAATATCTTGCTGCACAACTCCCCACTTAGGGTGCCCCTGTAGGTATTGCTCCTAATTCACGTCTCAGTGGCAATGCGCCTTGTTTGGAGTGAATTTATGTAAAAAGAAACATTTTCGTAGTCAGACATTTTTTGAAACCGGGAATTTTTTTGTAACACATTCTATATTCGTTCTACGTGGGTGGGTTAATGGAGGGTCTTTAGTTCTGAATCAAATTCTTCCTTTGTATTGCCCGAAGTCCGGTTGGTTCTGTGTAGAGAAGCCGCCAATGGTAATCAATTTCAGACACTCTCGTCTAGCTCGTCCTTGCTAAATGTTCATCGAAATTTAACAGGACTTCAAAGACGAATCCGATTTGTCTTTATTATCGTCGACCCGCTTCAGTCTGTTGTAAATAAAATCAATCGTTAATAAAATTGTTTAAATGTATAAAAATCTCTGAAAATATGTACAAATTATACGGCGCTTTTTATTATAGATGTTTGCTAGATTAAATAAATCTTTATTAATTACAGAAATTTACTTGTGTGGAAATCAACATGGAAAGCTTTCAAAATTCACTTTGATATTTTCAAGTGCATCAAATGTATGTCTATTTCAGCAGAGGGATATCTTTTTGACACGAACCCAAAGAAATGATCGCTGTTTTTGAAACTACAGGAGAAACAATTCTAGAAAAGTTATTATTTGAACTTTTTTTATCAGAAAATTAAAAATTAACAAGTTTCAATAAGAAATACTCGGCCTTAAATTGAAGCTTATGAACGGCCCAAATTGGGTTACGTTGGTGAACGTTGGTTATGGGTAATTTTGGTTTGCCTTAAACTTTCGTTATAAATACATGTTTTATTTTTCAAATTGTTACTTGGCACATTTAATTGTATTTCTCTGATACCTACATTAAAATAAGTTTGTCTTCTTTTCGTGAAGTGTTTGGTGAAAAAAAATCCTTTCTTATTAATCACAAACAAGACGATTTCAATTGTTCTACCTGTTTCATCCACCATTTTCTTATTTTAATTTTCTAAAAGTCAAATTTATCTGAAAAGAGATAAATTTCCGACACCATGAGTAAATTTTAAAGCCCTTTCCCTCAGCTTCTCTACTGCAGAATATGCCAGCCCTGTGTGGGAAAGATCCACCCATGCTAAAAAACTGGAACCTGCTCTTAACGAGAGCTGCAGATGTATCACTGGGTACCTGAAACCCACTAACACCAACGACTTGTACATCCTGGCAAGTATCGCTCCTTCAGTTATCAAAAGAGTGGTAGCCAGTAGGATAAAGTGGCACAGGTAAACCACAGATGAGAGGCACCCTCTACATGGTCATGTACCTGCCCCCAGTCGACGAAAATCATGGAGAAGTTTCCTGACCAACACTGCTTCACTAGAGACAACACCATCTGAAGCCCGCCTTAAAATGTGAAAGGAAAAGCTGTCCAACCACTCACACAGCTCGACTATGCTCATCCCCTTCCCCCTGCTGAAACCCTACCACCAGGATATAACAACTGGGCAAAATGGAAGTGGCTTAACTGACGCTATTCAGGTGTCGGCCGTTCCAGGGAGGCCTTAAGTAAATGGGGCTATCTTAATGGCGCAATCACATGCGACTGTGGCACAGAACCGCAGACCATGGAGCACCTCCTTCGATGTCCTCTGTTAAGCAGACCCTGCACAGGACCTAACACTCTACAACATCAAGGGACAGTAATGTATCAAGTACTAGCTGGATGTTATATAAGCTGAATAGCTTTGTATATTGACCCAAGAAGAAGAACATTTTTAATCATTATATTAAATATGAGAATGAAATAAAAGGGATAGGAAGAAGGTAGTAGAAAAATAGTAATAAAAAAATTGAATTTAAGAAAATATTTAAACAATCATTGGATGTAATGAAATGTTGGAAATTAACAGTTAAAACTTTAATGAAATTAATTTTTCACCAGTGATTTTCCTTTCTTAAATCGCATATTATATGCTCCTTCCGGTCCTGTATTTTTGCTAGGCTGGGAGGATTATATAATTGTGAAAGATGTACATACAATACGTAGTTAAACCAAAATAAATGGTTTTGGACTATTAAAATAATTTCTAGCTCTATTGACAATGTTTACCCATTCATTTATTTATTTATTTTTTATTATCACTTATATTTGAATTCATGTTTTGAAACATGACGTAAATCATAAATCTATGACGTCACACAAAAGCTATAATTATTTGGTTGCGGTAATGTTTTAAGTCAAAATAAGTCAGTTGGTAGAAGCTCAGACTGAAGATCTCAAAATTCCGGTTTCGATTTCCGGTCATTTTCGGAATTTATTATTTACTATCAATGCCATATTCTCCATTTCTAAAAATAGTTAAGATCTCTGATATTTCGAAATGAGACAAATTCCGTAATTTATTTATTATGTTTAAAAAATTGTGACAGACGGAGAAAATCTCTATTTATATAAGATAAACATGCTTTATTTTCTTTAATTGTTAAATATTATTTCGAATATCATTTTTTACAGTTTAGTTTTAATTAAAAAGATTAAGCTATTATAAAATATCATTTTTTACAGTTTAGTTTTAATTAAAAAAATTAAGCTATTATAAAATATCATTTTTTACAGTTTAGTTTTAATTAAAAAGATTAAGCTATTATAAAATATCATTTTTTACAGTTTAGTTTTAATTAAAAAGATTAAGCTATTATAAAATATCATTTTTTACAGTTTAGTTTTAATTAAAAAGATTAAGCTATTATAAAATATCATTTTTTACAGTTTAGTTTTAATTAAAAAGATTAAGCTATTATAAAATATCATTTTTTACAGTTTAGTTTTAATTAAAAAGATTAAGCTATTATAAAATATCATTTTTTCTTTGTTTTTTTCTGAAAACCTAAAGAATACCCAGAACTGGTAAAATGAATTCCGTGAACAGAAAAGTTTTGCATCACTTTGATCTCCTTTTACGAATGTTAAAATAAACATATAATTATACTAAACCTTATGTCTAGAATCGTTACTCGAATTTTAATCAAAATCCATTACATGTTTTGTATTCTGGGAAATGTCTAAAATTTAAGGCTTAAGCTTAAGGGATCTTTAGAAGAAACTGAAATTCAGGGAATCTTGGTTAATTGGTGTCTGATGACTATGGATCACATACGGTAAATATCATAAATTAAAAAAAACACAAAAACATGAACACTCCCAATTTAATATATATATAATTATCTTTTAATATTATATATCTCTATGTTGACCTCTTTAATAAATTAACTAAAAAAAGAAGTCAATTTATCAAATAGGACTGGTATACTTTATGATTCTCATGACCTGAAATTGAACATTTTGGAATCCGTTGATCCTCAGAAAGTTTGGCTCGAGGTAGTTTTTACAGAAGTGTCATGTTTATATGTTCAAGTATTTATTCATGGTGTTTGGTTTGGTTGCTTTGTTTTACGGCATATCAATCCTTTTTGGGTTATTTAATACTGAATTCGATGACTTTGGAAAAAAAAAATTATGCTTCAAGTTCTTTATATGTTCAAGTATTTATTCATGGTGTTTGGTTTGGTTGTTTTGTTTTACGGCATATCAATCCTTTTCGGGTTATTTAATACTTAATTCGATGACTTTGGCAAAGAAAATGTATGCTTCAAGTTCTTTATATGTTCAAGTATTTATTCATGGTGTTTGGTTTGGTTGTTTTGTTTTACGGCATATCAATCCTTTTTGGGTTATTTAATACTGAATTCGATGACTTTGGCAAAAAAAAATTATGCTTCAAGTTCTTTATATGTTCAAGTATTTATTCATGGTGTTTGGTTTGGTTGTTTTGTTTTACGGCATATCAATCCTTTTCAAGTTATTTAATACTGAATTCGATGACTTTGGCAAAGAAAATTTATGCTTCAAGTTCTTTATATGTTCAAGTATTTATTCATGGTGTTTTGTTTGGTTGTTTTGTTTTACGGCATATCAATCCTTTTCAAGTTATTTAATACTGAATTCGATGACTTTGGCAAAGAAAATTTATGCTTCAAGTTCTTTATATGTTCAAGTATTTATTCATGGTGTTTGGTTTGGTTGTTTTGTTTTACGGCATATCAATCCTTTTCAAGTTATTTAATACTGAATTCGATGACTTTGGCAAAGAAAATGTATGCTTCAAGTTCTTTATATGTTCAAGTATTTATTCATGGTGTTTGGTTTGGTTGTTTTGTTTTACGGCATATCAATCCTTTTTGGGTTATTTAATACTGAATTCGATGACTTTGGCAAAGAAAATTTATGCTTCAAGTTCTTTATATGTTCAAGTATTTATTCATGGTGTTTGGTTTGGTTGTTTTGTTTTACGGCATATCAATCCTTTTTGGGTTATTTAATACTGAATTCGATGACTTTGGCAAAGAAAATTTATGCTTCAAGTTCTTTATATGTTCAAGTATTTATTCATGGTGTTTGGTTTGGTTGTTTTGTTTTACGGCATATCAATCCTTTTCAAGTTATTTAATACTGAATTCGATGACTTTGGAAAATAAAATTTATGCTTCAAGTTCTTTATATGTTCAAGTATTTATTCATGGTGTTTGGTTTGGTTGTTTTGTTTTACGGCATATCAATCCTTTTCAAGTTATTTAATACTGAATTCGATGACTTTGGCAAAGAAAATTTATGCTTCAAGTTCTTTATATGTTCAAGTATTTATTCATGGTGTTTGGTTTGGTTGTTTTGTTTTACGGCATATCAATCCTTTTCAAGTTATTTAATACTGAATTCGATGACTTTGGCAAAGAAAATTTATGCTTCAAGTTCTTTATATGTTCAAGTATTTATTCATGGTGTTTTGTTTGGTTATTTTGTTTTACGGCATATCAATCCTTTTCAAGTTATTTAATACTGAATTCGATGACTTTGGCAAAGAAAATTTATGCTTCAAGTTCTTTATATGTTCAAGTATTTATTCATGGTGTTTGGTTTGGTTGTTTTGTTTTACGGCATATCAATCCTTTTCAAGTTATTTAATACTGAATTCGATGACTTTGGCAAAGAAAATGTATGCTTCAAGTTCTTTATATGTTCAAGTATTTATTCATGGTGTTTGGTTTGGTTGTTTTGTTTTACGGCATATCAATCCTTTTTAGGTTATTTAATACTGAATTCGATGACTTTGGCAAAGAAAATTTATGCTTCAAGTTCTTTATATGTTCAAGTATTTATTCATGGTGTTTGGTTTGGTTGTTTTGTTTTACGGCATATCAATCCTTTTCAAGTTATTTAATACTGAATTCGATGACTTTGGCAAAGAAAATTTATGCTTCAAGTTCTTTATATGTTCAAGTATTTATTCATGGTGTTTGGTTTGGTATCTTTGTTTTACGGCATATCAATCCTTTTCAAGTTATTTAATACTGAATTCGATGACTTTGGAAAAGAAAATTTATGCTTCAAGTTGTTTATATGTTCAAGTATTTATTCATGGTGTTTGGTTTGGTTGTTTTGTTTTACGGCATATCAATCCTTTTCAAGTTATTTAATACTGAATTCGATGACTTTGGCAAAGAAAATTTATGCTTCAAGTTCTTTATATGTTCAAGTATTTATTCATGGTGTTTGGTTTGGTTGTTTTGTTTTACGGCATATCAATCCTTTTCAAGTTATTTAATACTGAATTCGATGACTTTGGCAAAGAAAATGTATGCTTCAAGTTCTTTATATGTTCAAGTATTTATTCATGGTGTTTGGTTTGGTTGTTTTGTTTTACGGCATATCAATCCTTTTTGGGTTATTTAATACTGAATTCGATGACTTTGGCAAAGAAAATTTATGCTTCAAGTTCTTTATATGTTCAAGTATTTATTCATGGTGTTTGGTTTGGTTGTTTTGTTTTACGGCATATCAATCCTTTTTGGGTTATTTAATACTGAATTCGATGACTTTGGCAAAGAAAATTTATGCTTCAAGTTCTTTACATGTTCAAGTATTTATTCATGGTGTTTGGTTTGGTTGTTTAGTTTTACGGCATATCAATCCTTTTCAAGTTATTTAATACTGAATTCGATGACTTTGGAAAATAAAATTTATGCTTCAAGTTCTTTATATGTTCAAGTATTTATTCATGGTGTTTGGTTTGGTTGTTTTGTTTTACGGCATATCAATCCTTTTCAAGTTATTTAATACTGAATTCGATGACTTTGGCAAAGAAAATTTATGCTTCAAGTTCTTTATATGTTCAAGTATTTATTCATGGTGTTTTGTTTGGTTATTTTGTTTTACGGCATATCAATCCTTTTCAAGTTATTTAATACTGAATTCGATGACTTTGGCAAAGAAAATTTATGCTTCAAGTTCTTTATATGTTCAAGTATTTATTCATGGTGTTTGGTTTGGTTGTTTTGTTTTACGGCATATCAATCCTTTTCAAGTTATTTAATACTGAATTCGATGACTTTGGCAAAGAAAATGTATGCTTCAAGTTCTTTATATGTTCAAGTATTTATTCATGGTGTTTGGTTTGGTTGTTTTGTTTTACGGCATATCAATCCTTTTTAGGTTATTTAATACTGAATTCGATGACTTTGGCAAAGAAAATTTATGCTTCAAGTTCTTTATATGTTCAAGTATTTATTCATGGTGTTTGGTTTGGTTGTTTTGTTTTACGGCATATCAATCCTTTTCAAGTTATTTAATACTGAATTCGATGACTTTGGCAAAGAAAATTTATGCTTCAAGTTCTTTATATGTTCAAGTATTTATTCATGGTGTTTGGTTTGGTATCTTTGTTTTACGGCATATCAATCCTTTTCAAGTTATTTAATACTGAATTCGATGACTTTGGAAAAGAAAATTTATGCTTCAAGTTCTTTATATGTTCAAGTATTTATTCATGGTGTTTGGTTTGGTTGTTTTGTTTTACGGCATATCAATCCTTTTCAAGTTATTTAATACTGAATTCGATGACTTTGGCAAAGAAAATTTATGCTTCAAGTTCTTTATATGTTCAAGTATTTATTCATGGTGTTTGGTTTGGTTGTTTTGTTTTACGGCATATCAATCCTTTTCAAGTTATTTAATACTGAATTCGATGACTTTGGAAAAGAAAATTTATGCTTCAAGTTCTTTATATGTTCAAGTATTTATTCATGGTGTTTGGTTTGGTTGTTTTGTTTTACGGCATATCAATCCTTTTTGGGTTATTTAATACTGAATTCGATGACTTTGGCAAAGAAAATTTATGCTTCAAGTTCTTTATATGTTCAAGTATTTATTCATGGTGTTTGGTTTGGTTGTTTTGTTTTACGGCATATCAATCCTTTTTGGGTTATTTAATACTGAATTCGATGACTTTGGCAAAGAAAATTTATGCTTCAAGTTCTTTATATGTTCAAGTATTTATTCATGGTGTTTGGTTTGGTTGTTTTGTTTTACGGCATATCAATCCTTTTCAAGTTATTTAATACTGAATTCGATGACTTTGGAAAATAAAATTTATGCTTCAAGTTCTTTATATGTTCAAGTATTTATTCATGGTGTTTGGTTTGGTTGTTTTGTTTTACGGCATATCAATCCTTTTCAAGTTATTTAATACTGAATTCGATGACTTTGGCAAAGAAAATTTATGCTTCAAGTTCTTTATATGTTCAAGTATTTATTCATGGTGTTTGGTTTGGTTGTTTTGTTTTACGGCATATCAATCCTTTTCAAGTTATTTAATACTGAATTCGATGACTTTGGCAAAGAAAATTTATGCTTCAAGTTCTTTATATGTTCAAGTATTTATTCATGGTGTTTGGTTTGGTTGTTTTGTTTTACGGCATATCAATCCTTTTCAAGTTATTTAATACTGAATTCGATGACTTTGGCAAAGAAAATTTATGCTTCAAGTTCTTTATATGTTCAAGTATTTATTCATGGTGTTTTGTTTGGTTGTTTTGTTTTACGGCATATCAATCCTTTTCAAGTTATTTAATACTGAATTCGATGACTTTGGCAAAGAAAATTTATGCTTCAAGTTCTTTATATGTTCAAGTATTTATTCATGGTGTTTGGTTTGGTTGTTTTGTTTTACGGCATATCAATCCTTTTCAAGTTATTTAATACTGAATTCGATGACTTTGGCAAAGAAAATTTATGCTTCAAGTTCTTTATATGTTCAAGTATTTATTCATGGTGTTTGGTTTGGTTGTTTTGTTTTACGGCATATCAATCCTTTTCAAGTTATTTAATACTGAATTCGATGACTTTGGCAAAGAAAATTTATGCTTCAAGTTCTTTATATGTTCAAGTATTTATTCATGGTGTTTTGTTTGGTTATTTTGTTTTACGGCATATCAATCCTTTTCAAGTTATTTAATACTGAATTCGATGACTTTGGCAAAGAAAATTTATGCTTCAAGTTCTTTATATGTTCAAGTATTTATTCATGGTGTTTGGTTTGGTTGTTTTGTTTTACGGCATATCAATCCTTTTCAAGTTATTTAATACTGAATTCGATGACTTTGGCAAAGAAAATGTATGCTTCAAGTTCTTTATATGTTCAAGTATTTATTCATGGTGTTTGGTTTGGTTGTTTTGTTTTACGGCATATCAATCCTTTTTAGGTTATTTAATACTGAATTCGATGACTTTGGCAAAGAAAATTTATGCTTCAAGTTCTTTATATGTTCAAGTATTTATTCATGGTGTTTGGTTTGGTTGTTTTGTTTTACGGCATATCAATCCTTTTCAAGTTATTTAATACTGAATTCGATGACTTTGGCAAAGAAAATTTATGCTTCAAGTTCTTTATATGTTCAAGTATTTATTCATGGTGTTTGGTTTGGTATCTTTGTTTTACGGCATATCAATCCTTTTCAAGTTATTTAATACTGAATTCGATGACTTTGGAAAAGAAAATTTATGCTTCAAGTTCTTTATATGTTCAAGTATTTATTCATGGTGTTTGGTTTGGTTGTTTTGTTTTACGGCATATCAATCCTTTTCAAGTTATTTAATACTGAATTCGATGACTTTGGCAAAGAAAATTTATGCTTCAAGTTCTTTATATGTTCAAGTATTTATTCATGGTGTTTGGTTTGGTTGTTTTGTTTTACGGCATATCAATCCTTTTCAAGTTATTTAATACTGAATTCGATGACTTTGGAAAAGAAAATTTATGCTTCAAGTTCTTTATATGTTCAAGTATTTATTCATGGTGTTTGGTTTGGTTGTTTTGTTTTACGGCATATCAATCCTTTTTGGGTTATTTAATACTGAATTCGATGACTTTGGCAAAGAAAATTTATGCTTCAAGTTCTTTATATGTTCAAGTATTTATTCATGGTGTTTGGTTTGGTTGTTTTGTTTTACGGCATATCAATCCTTTTTGGGTTATTTAATACTGAATTCGATGACTTTGGCAAAGAAAATTTATGCTTCAAGTTCTTTATATGTTCAAGTATTTATTCATGGTGTTTGGTTTGGTTGTTTTGTTTTACGGCATATCAATCCTTTTCAAGTTATTTAATACTGAATTCGATGACTTTGGCAAAGAAAATTTATGCTTCAAGTTCTTTATATGTTCAAGTATTTATTCATGGTGTTTTGTTTGGTTATTTTGTTTTACGGCATATCAATCCTTTTCAAGTTATTTAATACTGAATTCGATGACTTTGGCAAAGAAAATTTATGCTTCAAGTTCTTTATATGTTCAAGTATTTATTCATGGTGTTTGGTTTGGTTGTTTTGTTTTACGGCATATCAATCCTTTTCAAGTTATTTAATACTGAATTCGATGACTTTGGCAAAGAAAATGTATGCTTCAAGTTCTTTATATGTTCAAGTATTTATTCATGGTGTTTGGTTTGGTTGTTTTGTTTTACGGCATATCAATCCTTTTTAGGTTATTTAATACTGAATTCGATGACTTTGGCAAAGAAAATTTATGCTTCAAGTTCTTTATATGTTCAAGTATTTATTCATGGTGTTTGGTTTGGTTGTTTTGTTTTACGGCATATCAATCCTTTTCAAGTTATTTAATACTGAATTCGATGACTTTGGCAAAGAAAATTTATGCTTCAAGTTCTTTATATGTTCAAGTATTTATTCATGGTGTTTGGTTTGGTATCTTTGTTTTACGGCATATCAATCCTTTTCAAGTTATTTAATACTGAATTCGATGACTTTGGAAAAGAAAATTTATGCTTCAAGTTCTTTATATGTTCAAGTATTTATTCATGGTGTTTGGTTTGGTTGTTTTGTTTTACGGCATATCAATCCTTTTCAAGTTATTTAATACTGAATTCGATGACTTTGGCAAAGAAAATTTATGCTTCAAGTTCTTTATATGTTCAAGTATTTATTCATGGTGTTTGGTTTGGTTGTTTTGTTTTACGGCATATCAATCCTTTTCAAGTTATTTAATACTGAATTCGATGACTTTGGAAAAGAAAATTTATGCTTCAAGTTCTTTATATGTTCAAGTATTTATTCATGGTGTTTGGTTTGGTTGTTTTGTTTTACGGCATATCAATCCTTTTTGGGTTATTTAATACTGAATTCGATGACTTTGGCAAAGAAAATTTATGCTTCAAGTTCTTTATATGTTCAAGTATTTATTCATGGTGTTTGGTTTGGTTGTTTTGTTTTACGGCATATCAATCCTTTTTGGGTTATTTAATACTGAATTCGATGACTTTGGAAAATAAAATTTATGCTTCAAGTTCTTTATATGTTCAAGTATTTATTCATGGTGTTTGGTTTGGTTGTTTTGTTTTACGGCATATCAATCCTTTTCAAGTTATTTAATACTGAATTCGATGACTTTGGAAAATAAAATTTATGCTTCAAGTTCTTTATATGTTCAAGTATTTATTCATGGTGTTTGGTTTGGTTGTTTTGTTTTACGGCATATCAATCCTTTTCAAGTTATTTAATACTGAATTCGATGACTTTGGCAAAGAAAATTTATGCTTCAAGTTCTTTATATGTTCAAGTATTTATTCATGGTGTTTGGTTTGGTTGTTTTGTTTTACGGCATATCAATCCTTTTCAAGTTATTTAATACTGAATTCGATGACTTTGGAAAAGAAAATTTATGCTTCAAGTTCTTTATATGTTCAAGTATTTATTCATGGTGTTTGGTTTGGTTGTTTTGTTTTACGGCATATCAATCCTTTTCAAGTTATTTAATACTGAATTCGATGACTTTGGCAAAGAAAATGTATGCTTCAAGTTCTTTATATGTTCAAGTATTTATTCATGGTGTTTGGTTTGGTTGTTTTGTTTTACGGCATATCAATCCTTTTTAGGTTATTTAATACTGAATTCGATGACTTTGGCAAAGAAAATTTATGCTTCAAGTTCTTTATATGTTCAAGTATTTATTCATGGTGTTTGGTTTGGTTGTTTTGTTTTACGGCATATCAATCCTTTTCAAGTTATTTAATACTGAATTCGATGACTTTGGCAAAGAAAATTTATGCTTCAAGTTCTTTATATGTTCAAGTATTTATTCATGGTGTTTGGTTTGGTATCTTTGTTTTACGGCATATCAATCCTTTTCAAGTTATTTAATACTGAATTCGATGACTTTGGAAAAGAAAATTTATGCTTCAAGTTCTTTATATGTTCAAGTATTTATTCATGGTGTTAGGTTTGGTTGTTTTGTTTTACGGCATATCAATCCTTTTCAAGTTATTTAATACTGAATTCGATGACTTTGGCAAAGAAAATTTATGCTTCAAGTTCTTTATATGTTCAAGTATTTATTCATGGTGTTTGGTTTGGTTGTTTTGTTTTACGGCATATCAATCCTTTTCAAGTTATTTAATACTGAATTCGATGACTTTGGAAAAGAAAATTTATGCTTCAAGTTCTTTATATGTTCAAGTATTTATTCATGGTGTTTGGTTTGGTTGTTTTGTTTTACGGCATATCAATCCTTTTCAAGTTATTTAATACTGAATTCGATGACTTTGGCAAAGAAAATTTATGCTTCAAGTTCTTTATATGTTCAAGTATTTATTCATGGTGTTTGGTTTGGTTGTTTTGTTTTACGGCATATCAATCCTTTTTGGGTTATTTAATACTGAATTCGATGACTTTGGCAAAGAAAATTTATGCTTCAAGTTCTTTATATGTTCAAGTATTTATTCATGGTGTTTGGTTTGGTTGTTTTGTTTTACGGCATATCAATCCTTTTCAAGTTATTTAATACTGAATTCGATGACTTTGGAAAATAAAATTTATGCTTCAAGTTCTTTATATGTTCAAGTATTTATTCATGGTGTTTGGTTTGGTTGTTTTGTTTTACGGCATATCAATCCTTTTCAAGTTATTTAATACTGAATTCGATGACTTTGGCAAAGAAAATTTATGCTTCAAGTTCTTTATATGTTCAAGTATTTATTCATGGTGTTTGGTTTGGTTGTTTTGTTTTACGGCATATCAATCCTTTCTAATTTATTTAATACTGAATTCGATGACTTTGGAAAAGAAAATTTATGCTTCAAGTTCTTTATATGTTCAAGTATTTATTCATGGTGTTTGGTTTGGTTGTTTTGTTTTACGGCATATCAATCCTTTTCAAGTTATTTAATACTGAATTCGATGACTTTGGCAAAGAAAATTTATGCTTCAAGTTCTTTATATGTTCAAGTATTTATTCATGGTGTTTTGTTTGGTTGTTTTGTTTTACGGCATATCAATCCTTTTCAAGTTATTTAATACTGAATTCGATGACTTTGGCAAAGAAAATTTATGCTTCAAGTTCTTTATATGTTCAAGTATTTATTCATGGTGTTTGGTTTGGTTGTTTTGTTTTACGGCATATCAATCCTTTTCAAGTTATTTAATACTGAATTCGATGACTTTGGCAAAGAAAATTTATGCTTCAAGTTCTTTATATGTTCAAGTATTTATTCATGGTGTTTTGTTTGGTTGTTTTGTTTTACGGCATATGAATCCTTTTCAAGTTATTTAATACTGAATTCGATGACTTTGGCAAAGAAAATTTATGCTTCAAGTTCTTTATATGTTCAAGTATTTATTCATGGTTTTTGGTTTGGTTGTTTTGTTTTACGGCATATCAATCCTTTTCAAGTTATTTAATACTGAATTCGATGACTTTGGCAAAGAAAATTTATGCTTCAAGTTCTTTATATGTTCAAGTATTTATTCATGGTGTTTGGTTTGGTTGTTTTGTTTTACGGCATATCAATCCTTTTCAAGTTATTTAATACTGAATTCGATGACTTTGGCAAAGAAAATGTATGCTTCAAGTTCTTTATATGTTCAAGTATTTATTCATGGTGTTTGGTTTGGTTGTTTTGTTTTACGGCATATCAATCCTGTTTAGGTTATTTAATACTGAATTCGATGACTTTGGCAAAGAAAATTTATGCTTCAAGTTCTTTATATGTTCAAGTATTTATTCATGGTGTTTGGTTTGGTTGTTTTGTTTTACGGCATATCAATCCTTTTCAAGTTATTTAATACTGAATTCGATGACTTTGGCAAAGAAAATTTATGCTTCAAGTTCTTTATATGTTCAAGTATTTATTCATGGTGTTTTGTTTGGTTATTTTGTTTTACGGCATATCAATCCTTTTCAAGTTATTTAATACTGAATTCGATGACTTTGGCAAAGAAAATTTATGCTTCAAGTTCTTTATATGTTCAAGTATTTATTCATGGTGTTTGGTTTGGTTGTTTTGTTTTACGGCATATCAATCCTTTTCAAGTTATTTAATACTGAATTCGATGACTTTGGCAAAGAAAATGTATGCTTCAAGTTCTTTATATGTTCAAGTATTTATTCATGGTGTTTGGTTTGGTTGTTTTGTTTTACGGCATATCAATCCTTTTTAGGTTATTTAATACTGAATTCGATGACTTTGGAAAAGAAAATTTATGCTTCAAGTTCTTTATATGTTCAAGTATTTATTCATGGTGTTTGGTTTGGTTGTTTTGTTTTACGGCATATCAATCCTTTTCAAGTTATTTAATACTGAATTCGATGACTTTGGCAAAGAAAATTTATGCTTCAAGTTCTTTATATGTTCAAGTATTTATTCATGGTGTTTGGTTTGGTATCTTTGTTTTACGGCATATCAATCCTTTTCAAGTTATTTAATACTGAATTCGATGACTTTGGAAAAGAAAATTTATGCTTCAAGTTCTTTATATGTTCAAGTATTTATTCATGGTGTTTGGTTTGGTTGTTTTGTTTTACGGCATATCAATCCTTTTCAAGTTATTTAATACTGAATTCGATGACTTTGGCAAAGAAAATTTATGCTTCAAGTTCTTTATATGTTCAAGTATTTATTCATGGTGTTTGGTTTGGTTGTTTTGTTTTACGGCATATCAATCCTTTTCAAGTTATTTAATACTGAATTCGATGACTTTGGAAAAGAAAATTTATGCTTCAAGTTCTTTATATGTTCAAGTATTTATTCATGGTGTTTGGTTTGGTTGTTTTGTTTTACGGCATATCAATCCTTTTTGGGTTATTTAATACTGAATTCGATGACTTTGGCAAAGAAAATTTATGCTTCAAGTTCTTTATATGTTCAAGTATTTATTCATGGTGTTTGGTTTGGTTGTTTTGTTTTACGGCATATCAATCCTTTTTGGGTTATTTAATACTGAATTCGATGACTTTGGCAAAGAAAATTTATGCTTCAAGTTCTTTATATGTTCAAGTATTTATTCATGGTGTTTGGTTTGGTTGTTTTGTTTTACGGCATATCAATCCTTTTCAAGTTATTTAATACTGAATTCGATGACTTTGGAAAATAAAATTCATGCTTCAAGTTCTTTATATGTTCAAGTATTTATTCATGGTGTTTGGTTTGGTTGTTTTGTTTTACGGCATATCAATCCTTTTCAAGTTAAAACAAAACAACCAAACCAAAAACCATTAATAAATACTTGAACATATAAAGAACTTGAAGCATAAATTTTCTTTGCCAAAGTCATCGAATTCAGTATTAAATAACTTGAAAAGGATTGATATACTGAATTCGATGACTTTGGCAAAGAAAATTTATGCTTCAAGTTCTTTATATGTTCAAGTATTTATTCATGGTGTTTGGTTTGGTTGTTTTGTTTTACGGCATATCAATCCTTTCTAATTTATTTAATACTGAATTCGATGACTTTGGAAAAGAAAATTTATGCTTCAAGTTCTTTATATGTTCAAGTATTTATTCATGGTGTTTGGTTTGGTTGTTTTGTTTTACGGCATATCAATCCTTTTCAAGTTATTTAATACTGAATTCGATGACTTTGGCAAAGAAAATTTATGCTTCAAGTTCTTTATATGTTCAAGTATTTATTCATGGTGTTTTGTTTGGTTGTTTTGTTTTACGGCATATCAATCCTTTTCAAGTTATTTAATACTGAATTCGATGACTTTGGCAAAGAAAATTTATGCTTCAAGTTCTTTATATGTTCAAGTATTTATTCATGGTGTTTGGTTTGGTTGTTTTGTTTTACGGCATATCAATCCTTTTCAAGTTATTTAATACTGAATTCGATGACTTTGGCAAAGAAAATTTATGCTTCAAGTTCTTTATATGTTCAAGTATTTATTCATGGTGTTTGTTTTGGTTGTTTTGTTTTACGGCATATCAATCCTTTCTAATTTATTTAATACTGAATTCGATGACTTTGGAAAAGAAAATTTATGCTTCAAGTTCTTTATATGTTCAAGTATTTATTCATGGTGTTTGGTTTGGTTGTTTTGTTTTACGGCATATCAATCCTTTTCAAGTTATTTAATACTGAATTCGATGACTTTGGCAAAGAAAATTTATGCTTCAAGTTCTTTATATGTTCAAGTATTTATTCATGGTGTTTTGTTTGGTTGTTTTGTTTTACGGCATATCAATCCTTTTCAAGTTATTTAATACTGAATTCGATGACTTTGGCAAAGAAAATTTATGCTTCAAGTTCTTTATATGTTCAAGTATTTATTCATGGTGTTTGGTTTGGTTGTTTTGTTTTACGGCATATCAATCCTTTTCAAGTTATTTAATACTGAATTCGATGACTTTGGCAAAGAAAATTTATGCTTCAAGTTCTTTATATGTTCAAGTATTTATTCATGGTGTTTTGTTTGGTTGTTTTGTTTTACGGCATATCAATCCTTTTCAAGTTATTTAATACTGAATTCGATGACTTTGGCAAAGAAAATTTATGCTTCAAGTTCTTTATATGTTCAAGTATTTATTCATGGTTTTTGGTTTGGTTGTTTTGTTTTACGGCATATCAATCCTTTTCAAGTTATTTAATACTGAATTCGATGACTTTGGCAAAGAAAATTTATGCTTCAAGTTCTTTATATGTTCAAGTATTTATTCATGGTGTTTGGTTTGGTTGTTTTGTTTTACGGCATATCAATCCTTTTCAAGTTATTTAATACTGAATTCGATGACTTTGGCAAAGAAAATTTATGCTTCAAGTTCTTTATATGTTCAAGTATTTATTCATGGTGTTTGGTTTGGTTGTTTTGTTTTACGGCATATCAATCCTGTTTAGGTTATTTAATACTGAATTCGATGACTTTGGCAAAGAAAATTTATGCTTCAAGTTCTTTATATGTTCAAGTATTTATTCATGGTGTTTGGTTTGGTTGTTTTGTTTTACGGCATATCAATCCTTTTCAAGTTATTTAATACTGAATTCGATGACTTTGGCAAAGAAAATTTATGCTTCAAGTTCTTTATATGTTCAAGTATTTATTCATGGTGTTTTGTTTGGTTATTTTGTTTTACGGCATATCAATCCTTTTCAAGTTATTTAATACTGAATTCGATGACTTTGGCAAAGAAAATTTATGCTTCAAGTTCTTTATATGTTCAAGTATTTATTCATGGTGTTTGGTTTGGTTGTTTTGTTTTACGGCATATCAATCCTTTTCAAGTTATTTAATACTGAATTCGATGACTTTGGCAAAGAAAATGTATGCTTCAAGTTCTTTATATGTTCAAGTATTTATTCATGGTGTTTGGTTTGGTTGTTTTGTTTTACGGCATATCAATCCTTTTTAGGTTATTTAATACTGAATTCGATGACTTTGGAAAAGAAAATTTATGCTTCAAGTTCTTTATATGTTCAAGTATTTATTCATGGTGTTTGGTTTGGTTGTTTTGTTTTACGGCATATCAATCCTTTTCAAGTTATTTAATACTGAATTCGATGACTTTGGCAAAGAAAATTTATGCTTCAAGTTCTTTATATGTTCAAGTATTTATTCATGGTGTTTGGTTTGGTATCTTTGTTTTACGGCATATCAATCCTTTTCAAGTTATTTAATACTGAATTCGATGACTTTGGAAAAGAAAATTTATGCTTCAAGTTCTTTATATGTTCAAGTATTTATTCATGGTGTTTGGTTTGGTTGTTTTGTTTTACGGCATATCAATCCTTTTCAAGTTATTTAATACTGAATTCGATGACTTTGGCAAAGAAAATTTATGCTTCAAGTTCTTTATATGTTCAAGTATTTATTCATGGTGTTTGGTTTGGTTGTTTTGTTTTACGGCATATCAATCCTTTTCAAGTTATTTAATACTGAATTCGATGACTTTGGAAAAGAAAATTTATGCTTCAAGTTCTTTATATGTTCAAGTATTTATTCATGGTGTTTGGTTTGGTTGTTTTGTTTTACGGCATATCAATCCTTTTTGGGTTATTTAATACTGAATTCGATGACTTTGGCAAAGAAAATTTATGCTTCAAGTTCTTTATATGTTCAAGTATTTATTCATGGTGTTTGGTTTGGTTGTTTTGTTTTACGGCATATCAATCCTTTTTGGGTTATTTAATACTGAATTCGATGACTTTGGCAAAGAAAATTTATGCTTCAAGTTCTTTATATGTTCAAGTATTTATTCATGGTGTTTGGTTTGGTTGTTTTGTTTTACGGCATATCAATCCTTTTCAAGTTATTTAATACTGAATTCGATGACTTTGGAAAATAAAATTTATGCTTCAAGTTCTTTATATGTTCAAGTATTTATTCATGGTGTTTGGTTTGGTTGTTTTGTTTTACGGCATATCAATCCTTTTCAAGTTAAAACAAAACAACCAAACCAAAAACCATTAATAAATACTTGAACATATAAAGAACTTGAAGCATAAATTTTCTTTGCCAAAGTCATCGAATTCAGTATTAAATAACTTGAAAAGGATTGATATACTGAATTCGATGACTTTGGCAAAGAAAATTTATGCTTCAAGTTCTTTATATGTTCAAGTATTTATTCATGGTGTTTGGTTTGGTTGTTTTGTTTTACGGCATATCAATCCTTTCTAATTTATTTAATACTGAATTCGATGACTTTGGAAAAGAAAATTTATGCTTCAAGTTCTTTATATGTTCAAGTATTTATTCATGGTGTTTGGTTTGGTTGTTTTGTTTTACGGCATATCAATCCTTTTCAAGTTATTTAATACTGAATTCGATGACTTTGGCAAAGAAAATTTATGCTTCAAGTTCTTTATATGTTCAAGTATTTATTCATGGTGTTTTGTTTGGTTGTTTTGTTTTACGGCATATCAATCCTTTTCAAGTTATTTAATACTGAATTCGATGACTTTGGCAAAGAAAATTTATGCTTCAAGTTCTTTATATGTTCAAGTATTTATTCATGGTGTTTGGTTTGGTTGTTTTGTTTTACGGCATATCAATCCTTTTCAAGTTATTTAATACTGAATTCGATGACTTTGGCAAAGAAAATTTATGCTTCAAGTTCTTTATATGTTCAAGTATTTATTCATGGTGTTTGGTTTGGTTGTTTTGTTTTACGGCATATCAATCCTTTTCAAGTTATTTAATACTGAATTCGATGACTTTGGCAAAGAAAATTTATGCTTCAAGTTCTTTATATGTTCAAGTATTTATTCATGGTGTTTTGTTTGGTTGTTTTGTTTTACGGCATATCAATCCTTTTCAAGTTATTTAATACTGAATTCGATGACTTTGGCAAAGAAAATTTATGCTTCAAGTTCTTTATATGTTCAAGTATTTATTCATGGTGTTTGGTTTGGTTGTTTTGTTTTACGGCATATCAATCCTTTTCAAGTTATTTAATACTGAATTCGATGACTTTGGCAAAGAAAATGTATGCTTCAAGTTCTTTATATGTTCAAGTATTTATTCATGGTGTTTGGTTTGGTTGTTTTGTTTTACGGCATATCAATCCTTTTTAGGTTATTTAATACTGAATTCGATGACTTTGGCAAAGAAAATTTATGCTTCAAGTTCTTTATATGTTCAAGTATTTATTCATGGTGTTTGGTTTGGTATCTTTGTTTTACGGCATATCAATCCTTTTCAAGTTATTTAATACTGAATTCGATGACTTTGGAAAAGAAAATTTATGCTTCAAGTTCTTTATATGTTCAAGTATTTATTCATGGTGTTTGGTTTGGTTGTTTTGTTTTACGGCATATCAATCCTTTTCAAGTTATTTAATACTGAATTCGATGACTTTGGAAAATAAAATTTATGCTTCAAGTTCTTTATATGTTCAAGTATTTATTCATGGTGTTTGGTTTGGTTGTTTTGTTTTACGGCATATCAATCCTTTTCAAGTTATTTAATACTGAATTCGATGACTTTGGCAAAGAAAATTTATGCTTCAAGTTCTTTATATGTTCAAGTATTTATTCATGGTGTTTGGTTTGGTTGTTTTGTTTTACGGCATATCAATCCTTTTCAATTTATTTAATACTGAATTCGATGACTTTGGAAAAGAAAATTTATGCTTCAAGTTCTTTATATGTTCAAGTATTTATTCATGGTGTTTGGTTTGGTTGTTTTGTTTTACGGCATATCAATCCTTTTCAAGTTATTTAATACTGAATTCGATGACTTTGGCAAAGAAAATTTATGCTTCAAGTTCTTTATATGTTCAAGTATTTATTCATGGTGTTTTGTTTGGTTGTTTTGTTTTACGGCATATCAATCCTTTTCAAGTTATTTAATACTGAATTCGATGACTTTGGCAAAGAAAATTTATGCTTCAAGTTCTTTATATGTTCAAGTATTTATTCATGGTGTTTGGTTTGGTTGTTTTGTTTTACGGCATATCAATCCTTTTCAAGTTATTTAATACTGAATTCGATGACTTTGGCAAAGAAAATTTATGCTTCAAGTTCTTTATATGTTCAAGTATTTATTCATGGTGTTTGGTTTGGTTGTTTTGTTTTACGGCATATCAATCCTTTTCAAGTTATTTAATACTGAATTCGATGACTTTGGCAAAGAAAATTTATGCTTCAAGTTCTTTATATGTTCAAGTATTTATTCATGGTGTTTTGTTTGGTTGTTTTGTTTTACGGCATATCAATCCTTTTCAAGTTATTTAATACTGAATTCGATGACTTTGGCAAAGAAAATTTATGCTTCAAGTTCTTTATATGTTAAAGTATTTATTCATGGTGTTTGGTTTGGTTGTTTTGTTTTACGGCATATCAATCCTTTTCAAGTTATTTAATACTGAATTCGATGACTTTGGCAAAGAAAATGTATGCTTCAAGTTCTTTATATGTTCAAGTATTTATTCATGGTGTTTGGTTTGGTTGTTTTGTTTTACGGCATATCAATCCTTTTTAGGTTATTTAATACTGAATTCGATGACTTTGGCAAAGAAAATTTATGATTCAAGTTCTTTATATGTTCAAGTATTTATTCATGGTGTTTGGTTTGGTTGTTTTGTTTTACGGCATATCAATCCTTTTCAAGTTATTTAATACTGAATTCGATGACTTTGGCAAAGAAAATTTATGCTTCAAGTTCTTTATATGTTCAAGTATTTATTCATGGTGTTTGGTTTGGTATCTTTGTTTTACGGCATATCAATCCTTTTCAAGTTATTTAATACTGAATTCGATGACTTTGGCAAAGAAAATTTATGCTTCAAGTTCTTTATATGTTCAAGTATTTATTCATGGTGTTTGGTTTGGTTGTTTTGTTTTACGGCATATCAATCCTTTTCAAGTTATTTAATACTGAATTCGATGACTTTGGCAAAGAAAATTTATGCTTCAAGTTCTTTATATGTTCAAGTATTTATTCATGGTGTTTGGTTTGGTTGTTTTGTTTTACGGCATATCAATCCTTTTCAAGTTATTTAATACTGAATTCGATGACTTTGGAAAAGAAAATTTATGCTTCAAGTTCTTTATATGTTCAAGTATTTATTCATGGTGTTTGGTTTGGTTGTTTTGTTTTACGGCATATCAATCCTTTTCAAGTTATTTAATACTGAATTCGATGACTTTGGCAAAGAAAATTTATGCTTCAAGTTCTGTATAAGTTCAAGTATTTATTCATGGTGTTTGGTTTGGTTGTTTTGTTTTACGGCATATCAATCCTTTTCAAGTTATTTAATACTGAATTCGATGACTTTGGCAAAATAAATTGATGCTTCAAGTTCTTTATATGTTCAAGTATTTATTCATGGTGTTTGGTTTGGTTGTTTTGTTTTACGGCATATCAATCCTTTTCAAGTTATTTAATACTGAATTCGATGACTTTGGCAAAGAAAATTTATGCTTCAAGTTCTTTATATGTTCAAGTATTTATTCATGGTGTTTTGTTTGGTTGTTTTGTTTTACGGCATATCAATCCTTTTCAAGTTATTTAATACTGAATTCGATGACTTTGGCAAAGAAAATTTATGCTTCAAGTTCTTTATATGTTCAAGTATTTATTCATGGTGTTTGGTTTGGTTGTTTTGTTTTACGGCATATCAATCCTTTTCAAGTTATTTAATACTGAATTCGATGACTTTGGCAAAGAAAATTTATGCTTCAAGTTCTTTATATGTTCAAGTATTTATTCATGGTGTTTGGTTTGGTTGTTTTGTTTTACGGCATATCAATCCTTTTCAAGTTATTTAATACTGAATTCGATGACTTTGGCAAAGAAAATTTATGCTTCAAGTTCTTTATATGTTCAAGTATTTATTCATGGTGTTTTGTTTGGTTGTTTTGTTTTACGGCATATCAATCCTTTTCAAGTTATTTAATACTGAATTCGATGACTTTGGCAAAGAAAATTTATGCTTCAATTTCTTTATATGTTCAAGTATTTATTCATGGTGTTTGGTTTGGTTGTTTTGTTTTACGGCATATCAATCCTTTTCAAGTTATTTAATACTAAATTCGATGACTTTGGCAAAGAAAATGTATGCTTCAAGTTCTTCATATGTTCAAGTATTTATTCATGGTGTTTGGTTTGGTTGTTTTGTTTTACGGCATATCAATCCTTTTTGGGTTATTTAATACTGAATTCGATGACTTTGGCAAAGAAAATTTATGCTTCAAGTTCTTTATATGTTCAAGTATTTATTCATGGTGTTTGGTTTGGTTGTTTTGTTTTACGGCATATCAATCCTTTTTGGGTTATTAAATACTGAATTCGATGACTTTGGCAAAGAAAATTTATGCTTCAAGTTCTTTATATGTTCAAGTATTTATTCATGGTGTTTGGTTTTTTTTTTTTGTTTTACGGCATATCAATCCTTTTCAAGTTATTTAATACTGAATTCGATGACTTTGGAAAAGAAAATTTATGCTTCAAGTTCTTTATATGTTCAAGTATTTATTCATGGTGTTTGGTTTGGTTGTTTTGTTTTACGGCATATCAATCCTTTTCAAGTTATTTAATACTGAATTCGATGACTTTGGCAAAGAAAATTTATGCTTCAAGTTCTTTATATGTTCAAGTATTTATTCATGGTGTTTGGTTTGGTTGTTTTGTTTTACGGCATATCAATCCTTTTCAAGTTATTTAATACTGAATTCGATGACTTTGGCAAAGAAAATTTATGCTTCAAGTTCTGTATATGTTCAAGTATTTATTCATGGTGTTTGGTTTGGTTGTTTTGTTTTACGGCATATCAATCCTTTTCAAGTTATTTAATACTGAATTCGATGACTTTGGCAAAGAAAATTTATGCTTCAAGTTCTTTATATGTTCAAGTATTTATTCATGGTGTTTGGTTTGGTTGTTTTGTTTTACGGCATATCAATCCTTTTCAAGTTATTTAATACTGAATTCGATGACTTTGGCAAAGAAAATTTATGCTTCAAGTTCTTTATATGTTCAAGTATTTATTCATGGTGTTTGGTTTGGTTGTTTTGTTTTACGGCATATCAATCCTTTTCAATTTATTTAATACTGAATTCGATGACTTTGGAAAAGAAAATTTATGCTTCAAGTTCTTTATATGTTCAAGTATTTATTCATGGTGTTTGGTTTGGTTGTTTTGTTTTACGGCATATCAATCCTTTTCAAGTTATTTAATACTGAATTCGATGACTTTGGCAAAGAAAATTTATGCTTCAAGTTCTTTATATGTTCAAGTATTTATTCATGGTGTTTGGTTTGGTTGTTTTGTTTTACGGCATATCAATCCTTTTCAAGTTATTTAATACTGAATTCGATGACTTTGGCAAAGAAAATTTATGCTTCAAGTTCTGTATATGTTCAAGTATTTATTCATGGTGTTTGGTTTGGTTGTTTTGTTTTACGGCATATCAATCCTTTTCAAGTTATTTAATACTGAATTCGATGACTTTGGCAAAGAAAATTTATGCTTCAAGTTCTTTATATGTTCAAGTATTTATTCATGGTGTTTGGTTTGGTTGTTTTGTTTTACGGCATATCAATCCTTTTCAAGTTATTTAATACTGAATTCGATGACTTTGGCAAAGAAAATTTATGCTTCAAGTTCTTTATATGTTCAAGTATTTATTCATGGTGTTTGGTTTGGTTGTTTTGTTTTACGGCATATCAATCCTTTTCAATTTATTTAATACTGAATTCGATGACTTTGGCAAAGAAAATTTATGCTTCAAGTTCTTTATATGTTCAAGTATTTATTCATGGTGTTTGGTTTGGTATCTTTGTTTTACGGCATATCAATCCTTTTTGGGTTATTTAATACTGAATTCGATGACTTTGGCAAAGAAAATTTATGCTTCAAGTTCTTTATATGTTCAAGTATTTATTCATGGTGTTTGGTTTGGTTGTTTTGTTTTACGGCATATCAATCCTTTTCGGGTTATTTAATACTGAATTCGATGACTTTGGCAAAATAAATTGATGCTTCAAGTTCTTTATATGTTCAAGTATTTATTCATGGTGTTTGGTTTGGTTGTTTTGTTTTACGGCATATCAATCCTTTTTGGGTTATTTAATACTGAATTCGATGACTTTGGCAAAGAAAATTTATGCTTCAAGTTCTTTATATGTTCAAGTATTTATTCATGGTGTTTGGTTTGGTTGCTTTGTTTTACGGCATATCAATCTTTTTCAAGTTATTTAATACTGAATTCGATGACTTTGGCAAAAAAAATTGATGCGTCAAGTTCTTTATATGTTCAAGTATTTATTCATGGTGTTTGGTTTGGTTGCTTTGTTTTACGGCATATCAATCCTTTTCGGGTTATTTAATGCCTTATCAGGTCATTTTGCAAAAGTTTTTATGTAAGTTCATTATATGTTCAAGTATTTATTCATGGTGTTTCATGATTGAGTTTTTAAATGGGATTCCATGCAGGGTTAGAAGTGACATCATTCTCGAGTTTACCCTGTTAATATGTATGGGCATAGACAGAATACGGCGAACCTAGCGGAGTGAACCACAAAACCTGCTATTCCACGGGTAGCAGTAGTTCCAATTGTACTCATCAATAAACTGATTATCTGGTTCTAAGAACAGCTTGGTTTCGCAGATAATCATATATATTGAACAAGAGGAAGGCATAACTGTTTCAGTTAGTGGAATACTATGGACTACATGCAGGCTTGGCATGCCGCACATACAAGTAACATTAAGAAAACAAAATGTTCACGATCAAAACATTTCAAACTGATTTCCATAACTTATGTGATACTGTTTTATGTATCCATGTATCTATCTATATATCAAATGCTATTTGTATATCTATATATCTGAACCTATTTTTGATCTATCTATATCTATCCGAGGGTGTGTATTATCCATCAATTGGAGTCTGTACTGATGGGATTGATTTATTTTGAATAAACATTAGATTGTATGAAAAACCGGAAACAAGTTGCATTGTGGGTAAGCTTCAATGGTAAAATGGAAGACAAGAAAAAACAAGTCATATTCAGGAAACTTACTTCATACCGATCGTCTGCAGTTATATTGAAAATCAAAAACAGAAAAGTTAAGCACGAAATAAAATAATGAAGCAAAAACACATTAACAAATACCAGCCTTTGCACTTTGTAGACTTTAAAGAGCAAAAGAATGACAACAAACAAATCAAGCAGAAATAAATTCTTTACCATCACGATAAAATCTTGTTTGCAACCCGGTAGCCATTTCTATCCGCAGCCATAATCATGATTATCCTAATATTTACTTCAGATGAAAATGAAGGAACGCATAAATAATACACAAATAAAGCCGGCAGCAAATTACTCTTGGCACTTGGAGACCTCCACAAGAGCCATCTTCATCAGTAGCTCGAATATAGTCACCGTGTATAACTTCCATCCGAATTAGAAAAGTTCACATAAAATTTCATTAACCGTTGCCCTCCTAAGGGAGATAACCAGTGATTGTTACTGTGAGTTATCTGACAGTCGATTTACTTTACATATATAGCCTGATACACAAGATGGCCGCTTTTGCAAATTGTGTTAATGTTGACAGATCCAGGAGGAGATTTGTTAGATACAGACACAGTTCGCGTTATGATGATGTTAAAGGACAATCAGCTTACAGCCGATAGATGCTGGAAAACCCTTGAGGGTAACACTCCTAACGCTTTCATAGCCTTTTTCATACTCTCGCTTTATGGCTTTGATATTATTCAAACACTGGCCGTCTCCTACTGGGAGAGGATATTTCAGATCTTAAGCAGGAAAATGTCAATATGTAAAATGTTACAAAGGCTATGTCAGTTTGTAAATTTGAAATTAACACAAAATTTCTCCCTTTTTCTTCTATTCCCTCTGTTTTTTATTTCATCTTTCATTTCCATGTCATTTTTTATAAAAATTTCAAATTAACATTTTTTCATTCATTTCTGATGAAGTCTTTTGATAATAAAGACATACGAATCTCATTTTTGAGTTTTGTTTGTGTCGTTTGGTCTATTCTTTTGTTCCATTTATCTCTCTATATATACACAAACATGAAAGAAGTAAATAGGCACTCTTATTATCATTAATAAAAAGACTGCTGTCAGAGGGTCCTGATCGACCTAGGCGAAGTGATATTGATTATTCCCCTCTGTTGTGAATTAGAGCATAACAGTTAATAGCATGTCTGGATTGTTGGTTTAATGATGAAGAATATTAAGAGAGGATTGAAAATGCTGAATGGAATGAACAAAGTTTGATAACTTATAGGGACGGTTTATGAAAAGTATTTGCTGACATCGGATTTGAAAATGACCTTGTTGTAATTTGTAGGAAGCAGTATTACGGTAATGTGTTCCAGAGATGAGAAACCCCTGTAAAGAAGCTCTCTCAATGGAAATTCCGCTTGACGCTAAGCTAGGAAGGCAAACTTTTTTTCAGTTGTAGTAAAAAAAACATATCAACGAACCACCCCACTTTTTAAAAAAACTTTATTAAACTCACATTTCTCTCCCTAACACAAATTTTAAACAAATATACATACCACTCTCAAGCAAATAATGTATCCAAACGAGAGTGATACGTGAATTCACATTTTGGTAACAGATGACAACATAAGCTGAAGAGAGCCAGATGGTTAAGCCCTTCTGAGCTTGAAACCGACGGTACTAATGTTGTACTAATTTTTCCGTATCACAAAATAAATAAATATTAGCCTCTATACTTTGATTCTCAATTAATCGAGCACTCTGCTGGGATTTTTCCCACCATATTACAAAAGAACTTTATATATATATATATATATATATATATATATATATATATATATATATATATTTAAATGTTGAATAACGATAATTGAATTATCGTTTAATAATAATAATCTATCGTGATAATATAAAGCTGACTTTACGCCCTCATCTCAACGTAAGACTCCTTACCTGTTGGCCCTTACTTTTGTTCTTTATTTCTATTTTGTTCTACTTTATATAAAATTTTCAAAGTTAAATGATGCCGATAATATTTACAACTACATTATCGGCTTTTCCCTATCCTCTGATGAGAAGAGTTTATCTTTGAAAATCCATGGATTAAGGATATGAGGCTCCTTGCTCTGAACTTTTGATGTTTTAATAAATATTGTATCTTTACAATTTGTTATTCCCATCTTTCACCTATATATATATATATATATATATATATATATATATATATATATATATATATATACATACCTAACTTTATAAATATAGAGAAGAGATATATTGATTAACTTTTTTTGCAGTAGTCGCACTAATCATGAAGACATTTCAGTCAATTTATTTTCAATCTTGCAAAGATGATGCCAAAAATAGTACCAGACATTTGCAGGTCTAAGAATATCAAAGACAAACTTTCAAGCATATTATAGTTTCTCGTATTCGCTTTCGCTTGTAGTTTCTAAATGATATACATAGTTCTATCTATCTCAGTTCAGGCATATTTATAAGTAAACATTTTAGCCTTAATGAGGTCTTCTCTTCCTGAATTCTCACACTATACTCGCACACACGCATGTATATATATATATATATATATATATATATATATATAAAATTATAAAAATATTTATGGCAATAAAGCTATACAGAGGCTTCTACGTTTCATCCCGTAGGGAATCATCAGGCTAAAATGCCTTCTGTTGAAGTAAATACTGAAAACTGCTACATAAAAGATTATATCTCCTTATAACATTTTATGTGGATACATGAAATAATACTATAGAACCCGTAATTAGCGAGGAAAAAGGAGAAAAAGAGAGATATATAGTGAGCAGAATTCGGCCAATTTCTGATTTAGTCTTTTTATTTAACTTTTTGCAAACTCATTTTTTCCTGATTCAAACACTTTAAACCGAGCTCAATGGATAACACAATGGTCACTTTTTTAGTATATATATATATATATATATATATATATATAGAGAGAGAGAGAGAGAGAGAGAAAGAGAGAGAGAGGGGGGGGATAAATAGAGCGAGAACGAGAGCCTCGTTTCAGCATAAAGAAACAATGAATATCCCACATAATAAGGGTGTCTGTACAGGGAGTCCATAGTGAACTGAAATAATATATAATATATATATGTATATATATATATGTATATATATATGTATATATATATATATATATATATATAAAGTCGGCTTTCTCAACGGGCTAGCTTTAAAATATTTTCGCTGCCTTTTTTCCCATTTTAAATCACTTTCCTTTATATCTCAGCCCAGGAAGTATTTTTAATGGTGAATATTTTCCACCTCACTCTTTACTGAGCCTGCCTGCATCCACGAGCGTACCTCTTATTGGACATTTTACCCTTTGGATTTTCTATTTTCGCCGCACCTGAAGTTGTGGCTTCTTGGAATTTAACTTTGAATCCTCTCTCACAACCTCTCGTGCCTTTTAACGACCTACCTATCTACATCTCATTCTCTCCACTAGACTTTTCGACACCGGACTTTTTAGCAATCGGACATTTGCTTGCATTCGGACAGAGCTTTGCCCTGTGTTTCTTTCCCTACAACTTTTATTTTATTTTTTCAAATTTTAAATCTTGGCCTTTGCCAACTTATCTATCACAGCGACTTCCTCTGACGATAAGATTTTGATCTTTGAAAAGCCTGGCTTAAGGAAAATTTAACTTGAATAAATTGCCTTTTTGCGGAATATACCTTGCTCTGAGCGATTGAATTGAATTTTGATTTGGCTTTTGCTTCTCTAATTCCTTTCCATTCTTCTTCATATCTACCTGCTCTATCCTGAATATTGAGCTGTATACTCTTCACAATAGGTTTTACCTTTCCTAAAAGTTCGCTTTTAGTACACCACTTCATATATATATATATATATATATATATATATATATATATATATATATATATATGTGTTTATATATATATATATGTTTATATATATATATGTTTATATATATATATATATTTATATATATGTTTATATATATATATATTTATATATATGTTTATATATATATAAATATATATATATTTATATATATGTTTATATATATATAAATATATATATATTTATATATATGTTTATATATATATGTTTATATATATATATGTTTATATATATATATTTATATATATATATGTTTATATATATATATATATGTTTATATATATATATTTATATATATATATGTTTATATATATATATATGTTTATATATATATATTTATATATATATATGTTTATATATATATATATGTTTATATATATATATTTATATATATATATATGTTTATATATATATATATATATTTATATATATATATATGTTTATATATATATATTTATATATATATGTTTATATATATATATATATATATATATATATATATTTATGTATATATATATATGTTTATATATATATATATTTATATATATATATATATATGTTTATATATATATATATTATATATATATATATATTTATATATATATATATGTTTATATATATATATATTTATATATATATATATATGTTTATATATATATGTTTATATATATATATATTTATATATATATATATATGTTTATATATATATATATTTATATATATATATGTTTATATATATATATGTTTATATATATATATATTTATATATATATATATGTTTATATATATATATATATGTTTATATATATATATATATATATATATATATATATATATATATATGTTTATATATATATATATGTTTATATATATATGTATATATATATATGTTTATATATATATATATGTTTATATATATATATATATATGTTTATATATATATATATGTTTATATATATATATATATATATGTTTATATATATATATATATATATGTTTATATATATATATGTTTATATATATATATATATGTTTATATATATATATATGTTTATATATATATATATATGTTTATATATATATATATATGTTCATATATATATATATGTTCATATATATATATATGTTTATATATATATATATGTTTATATATATATATATATGTTTATATATATATATATGTTTATATATATATATATGTTTATATATATATATATATATGTTTATATATATATATATATGTTTATATATTTATATATATATATGTATATATGTTTATATATATATGTATATATATATATATGTTTACATATATAGATATACATATATATATATGTTTATATATATATACATATATATATGTTTATATATATATATGTATACATATATATATATATATATATGTTTATATATATATATTTTTATATATAGATATATATGTTTTGATATATATATGTTTACATATATATATACATATATATATGTTTATATATATATATATGTTTACATATATATATATACATATATATATGTTTATATATATATATGTTTACATATATATATATATATATATATATATGTTTATATATATTTATATATGTTCATATATGTTTATATATATATATGTTTATATATATATATATATATATATATATATAGTTAATAATACCAAAATAATACACCACAATACCAACATCAAAAAATTAAACATTCTTGAAACCCTTTACATAAAAACCAGACATCCCACAATCAATAATGTTAATTGCGAAACTAGTCACAACATTTTAAAGTGTCTTGCTTAGTAATTGACATTAAATAATTTTTTAAGACTATTGTGTTCTGCTAAGATAAAGTCATTTTACATTTTAATTAACATGATTTAAAAGTAGGCTAAGCGTTGTTTAACTGTGTCTAGAGGCTGTTATTATTATTTTAATATGTTATGTTAATATTTACGCATAGCATTTAGTTATGAAGTTTTCTTTTTGCCCCCACCCACCCACCCTACTAAAGCATATGACCGTCTTATTTTTAACACATCAATACCAGGCACCATATAGAATAATAATAATAAACATTATTTAAGGTTTCAAACACAATCCATCATTTTTAATATATATATATATATATATATATATATATATATATATATATATATATGAGAAATATTGCACTTTTTTTATAAATATCGTTTCGTATTTGAATATTAAATTTTGAGAAAGCCAAAAACAATATATGCTTTTTTATTCACCTTAAGGTATTCATGCCAGCTTTCAGTTTTGGAAAACATTTTCAAGCAATATTTTTTTAATAAATAATGGTTTTGTTTTTTTTTGTGTTTTTTTTTTCTTTGGCGATGTAGAAATCTCTCGTGAATGTCCGTGTTTTACTGGACGACCTGGAAGTATCTAGTTCTGCACTTGACTCGCATGATAATGTTATCAGAAATATAGGCACTTTTTTTTTTATAAATATCGTTTCGTATTTGAATATTAAATTTTGAGAAAGCCAAAAACAATATATGCTTTTTTTTCTCTTTAAAATAAACATTTATTTACCTTAAAGTATTCATGCCAGCTTTCGGGTTTAAAAAACATTTTTAAGCAATTTTTTTTTTTAAATCATTGTTTTGTTTTTTGTTTTTGTTTTTTTTCTTGAAGATGTAGACATCTCTCGTGAATGTCCGTTGAGGTGTTTTACTGGACGATCTGGAAGTCTCTCGTGTAGCACGTAGCTCGCGTGATAACTTTATAAGAAACATTGGCACTTTTTTTCTTATAAATATCGTTCACGTTTGTGCTCGACAAAGAACTGAAAACGTTAGGGATACATACATTTTTTTTTGACACAAAAAAGATCATTAGAAAAATAGAAATATATATATATTTATATATATATATATATATATATATGTATATATATATATGTATATATATATATATATATATATATGTATATATATATATATATGTATGTATATATATATATATATATGTATGTATATATATATATATATATGTATATATGTATATATATATATATGTATGTATATATATATATATATATGTATATATATATATATATATATGTATGTATATATATATATATATATGTATATATATATATATATATATATGTATGTATATATATATATATATATATATATATATATATATATATATATATATATATATATATATATATTTATATAATTAACTTGTTACAAATATCCAGGGGGTATGAATCCGAAGGAAGTTGAAACCGGGTTTATGAGAGTGCTCAATGAAAATTCAGAGCAAATGATGAGTTGGTCGCTATTTGCACCAATGAAACAAAACTTGTTTTGTCGCAACTAATGGAATAAAATCAAAATATATATATATATATTTATATATATACATATATATATATATGTATATATATATATATATATATATATATATATATGTATATATATATATATATATATATATATATATATAGAGAGAGAGAGAGAGAGAGAGAGAGAGAGAGAGAGAGAGATAGAACAAATACTATGAATATCGAAAAAGTTGCATAGATAGATAAATTGTAGTTGCATAGATTGATATACGAGAGACAAAGACATCGAATAAATGAACTAGTTGCATAGAAAGATCGATACATAGATAGATAAGGTGATGGGCTGAGAGAAATGAAAGAAATAATGAAAACGGTTGCATGGATAGTTGTATACATATGAGAACAGATTTTATTAGGAAATGTCTACATGAAGACTATTTATTGCTTCTTTGAAATGTATTGTTCTTATAACATTCATACGCTTATTAATGTTTTAGAACTATACATTGAAGTTATAAGCTCTTTATAACAGAGGCAAGACCATGCAGGATCATGGACAATAGGTGGTGGTGGCGGTAGCAGTGGAAGTCATAGAATTCTGTAATATAGAAAAGACTCTTTTTTTATTTCCTTATTTGTTCTTCTGTAGATGTTGCAATAGTAAGTCTAATAACGACTTAAATTGGTTCACGGTTTTTATTTTTTACTACTGGGTTCACCAGGCAAAGAGCCACTCGAGGATAAGGTTTAATGAGACGGGAATTATTGCTAGCTGAAAGATGATTACTAACATTAATCAATGGTATGAACTGTGTGATTACTGGACATCTAGGGAGACTTGTTGTCACTCAGTCTCCAGATACATGTTGTTATCAGTGAGGAGTGATCACTGATAATAACTTGAGTGTGTGAGTGAGTAAATAATAACAATAATAACAATAATAATAATAATAATAATAATAACAATAATAACAATAATAATAACAATACTAACAATAATAATAACAATAATAATAATAATAATAATAATAATAACAACAATAATAACAATAATAATAACCCGCACGAGAGAGGCGCAAGCATAGGCTGACACCACGAAAATTATGGACAGAGGGTCGAGGAGGGAAAGCGCAAACCAGACCTCCACTGGAAGAGCGCGGACAGCTCTGGGACCTTGGGGAGGCTTGTTGCCACTCGGGCCCCAGAGGGGACGAATGGCCCTTATCAGCGGGAAATCGGTGGTAGGTGGCTGTTGCGATACCGCAAAGTCATCAGCGGTGATGAACGAAAAGAGGTGGAGCATACTGGAAGTCTGAGGAGACTTGTTGTCACTCAGACTCCAGGGAATACCACAGGTTGTTGGCAGTGGGCGATCACTGACGATGACCAGTGTGATAACTCCTAATGAGTAAACAATAATAACAATAATAATAACAATACTAACAATAATAATAATAATAATAATAATAATAATAAAAGAAGACAGAGCAACTATAGACCCAGTAGAAACGAGACAAATCTTGTTATTAATAAATTGCTGAAATTCAAAACTCAGTCCAGAATGAGAGAATTCATAAATGTAATGCATACTATTCACACTAGAACAATGGCCAATGTTGACACATGGGAAGTGCTTTGATCACTACTTATCAAGGCCAAGAGCCATTCGATAATCACGGTTAATGAGATGGGAATGGTTGCCAGCCCAAAGATTAGGAACACTATGGGAGTACTAACACTGATCAATGGTATGAGCTGCATTTGATTGCTTATAGGACGGCCCATGACAAGACTTTGTTGACATTGTATTTGAAAACGACCAGGTTATAACTAGCAGAGAAGCAGTCCTGCAGTAATGTGTTGTACAGACGGAAAGCCCTTGCAAAGAAGCTCTGACCATGGAAATTCCGTTTGACACTAATGCTTTTTTCGTTGTGATAGGAAGACGAGTTCTTACTGTGAATGTCTTACAAAGAGGAACCATATACTGGAACTCAGTCGAGCACCTTGCATGGAAATAACGATAGAGTAGAGGGAGACTAACAACGTCTTTTCTGTGAGAAAGGGATTGTAGGGAAAGGAAAAAAAACCACCCACCACCACACCACAGCTAGACTTACAATGAATTTTACCACTCCGAACAAAAGATTTAGAAAAGCAGAGCAAAACGTGAAAATATGATTTACACACGTCCCCCACCAAAACAAGGGTGGCACAAGATCAATTTAAAGTGTGACGCCCAGCACGTAAGCTACCCAGGGTAGATTTAACGGGCGGGTTGCTTTTGTTTTTTTACTCATGAGTCACCACTTATTAAGGCTAAAAGCCACTTAAAGATAAGAGTTAATGAGATTGATTGTCAGTTGAATGATGAAGAATATCATGAGAAGATTTAAATGATGAGGAAGATGAACAAAAATTTACTTCTGAGGATGGTTTGTAACCTATTTGTAAATAGTCGTAGAATTTGGTCTTCAATAAATATAGTAATCTGAAGATTATTTTCAAAAGTTTGAATAAAAAAACATTTAGAAAAAAAATTAAAGAAATTCTTAAGAAATATAAACCCAGGAGGGAAGGGATCATTGTAAGATGAATTTACATAGCAAACTGCTAAAAGTTGAACAATATTTTTCAATTTTTTTTTGTTTATAATGCCTCTGATAATATCGCGAGATGTCCCTCTCTCCATCAAGGGTAAGTCGTATAGCAGCTGTGTCAGTCGCGTTGTGATATATGGCAATGAATGCTGGGCGCTCATCCAGCCCTCTCTCTCGCCCAACTGCAGCGCAATGGCGGATCGATGATCGAATAGATCTGCAGTGTAAAATATGACTGGGCCCAACGCATCGGTTCGGAGGATTTGCTGAGGGCGCTATATTTGCCTAGCATAGAGGTTGTCCTAAAGATGAATCGATTACGTTGGTATCGACATATGGAACGTTCATTCTCCTGGATGAACCGTTGCAGAAGCATGGATGTCTTGAATCGCAGGAAGGTTGGCCATCCAAGGACAACTTTGAAGCAAGTAATGTGGCAAGACCGCACAGAGTGGAGTTTAGAGACAGTTAACCCCCCTGAGCTATTGGAACTAGAGAATGAACTTGCGTAATATCAGAAAACGTCTGACCCCTAAACACGGGAAAAGTGACGTTAAATGGATAGAAGAAGACTCTGAAAATTTGATACTTACTCAATAGCATTCCGAAGAATAAGAAAAAAAATTCACAAATGAGAATGTTAGTGTGTGTTCCTCCTTTGGTGCTTTAATCGATAGTATTTCAAAGAATTTTAAAAATCTATAACTCAATATCTGGAAAAACGCAAATATTATTTATTCTGCAGTAGACTTTCAGCAGTAGGTGAATTCTCCGTACTCTCTGATCTTTTTCGAGTAAAACCAAGGGGAACAACCCAGCGATGCTCAGAATCGGTTCACCACCAGAATCGGCCCCCTACATTACGTAAAAAAAGATTTACTTTCAAATGAGGTGTCATATAACAAATTCGTCATACAATATTCACCAGGGTTCACTTAAAAAGAAAATAATTTTTAAATATTTATTTCCACTAAAAAATATTTCTGTAAAAAAATATTTAAAAAATGAAATAATTTGATTAGATAAATATAATGCATACTTTATTTTACATTGAAATAAAACTTAAATGAAAGAAATTGATTAACAAAATTTACGATCATCATTGTTTTAAAGATTAGAAAAAAATAGACTATAAATCTCTGTCGTAGCAGTAGTAGTATTAGTAGTAATAGCATTTGAAATAGTAGCTTAACGAAACCTCCCACACTTGTAAGGATAACATAGGTGTTGGGGGTTGTTTTTACTAATGGGTCACCACTTATCATGGCCCGGGGGGGGGGGGGGCACACAGGGATAAGAAGTAGAGAAACTGAAAGTTGGACGATGAACGCCACCACAAGAGAATTGGAATCAGTGGGTGGAATGGGCAGAAGGTTATTTGAAAGGAATTGATTATCCATGAGGATGGCTCAACAAGTATTTGTTTACATTAGACTTGAAGACGACCATGTCGTAGTCGGTTGGAAGCAGCCTTGTGGTATCTTGTTCCACAGATGGGATTTACTAGAAAAGAAACGTTGTTCATGGAAGTTCCATTTTGTTTTTGGTACAGAGAAGGAAAAAGAAAAGTTTATTGGTTGTAGCTAGGCGAGTTTTTGCTGTGAATGTTTTTTTTTTTGGGGGGGGGGAGACCAAGGATTAGAGGTCTGTCGAATACCTACTATGAGCATAATTATAGAGTAGAGAGAGACTAGCAACATCCGTTCTGTGCGAAAGAGGCTGGAGGGAAGAGAGATCATCCTTCACTAGATCACGAAGTCGATTTTTAACTCTGTCAAGGTAAGAAAGAGTAATCCATCCCCATATAAGACATCAGTACTCCATTTTAGATTTGATTACAAGTCTGGAGTAAAAGTTAGTCCTTGAAGCTTATAAAAAAAGAGGGATTTCTCAAGATAGCCATTCATTTCAACCATCTTAGCAAAAACAAAGCCACTTTTCCCCCACTGTACCACGTGCTCCAAGTCAGAAGAGAGAGAGAGTCAGAAAGATCTTGATCATAAATGCTCTTCGAAAGGATGCCATAGATGTCAATGAATGATCTTAGAATATGATTTGGAAGATCATTTATGAATATCAGGAAGAGGGTTAGACCTAAAATAGATCCTTGAGGCATGCCAGCATTGATGCAATGCGCTTCAGACTTTTGCCAATCAACAGCTACTTTTATAGACCTATCACAGAGAAAAGATTTCATGGTTGTGCAGACATTTCCAGATATCCCATAGATAACAAACTTGCGATGCAAACCTTTGTACCAAACCCTATCAAAGGCATTTGATATATCAAGAGCTATCGCCCTAAGGATGAAGCCCCCATCGATAGATTCACTGATCCTGTTCGATATCACAGTCAGCATGTCAGCTGTTGATCTGGTCGGACGAAACTATATTGCTTGTCACTAAGTAGTTTGCTTTTGCTAACATGGTTGAGAACTTCTTGATTTATTACAGATTCAAGCAGTTATTCGGATGTTGCCTAAAGTTTTTTGGTCATAGGGGGAATTCTGGGAGTAGGTAGGACTGAGCGCAAAGGGTGACATTTGTTGCAAAGTTATTTGTAAAAATTTAGACTTTATAAGATGCCGAGAAGAGTGATCCAAATAAAATCCCACCAACCAATAGAATCGTTAATAAATTTCACATACTCCAAATTTCCAGCACGTTTGGATGACTACATTTGACTGTGATGACTCTCTTTTTCTCAGGGATATTCGGAGGATTGTTTGGACAGCCATTATCAATGAATTCAATCAATTTTATTGGGAGAAATATTAGTAAAAATATTAGTAAAAAGACAGTGAAAAGATATTGCATATATATACCGTCCGAATTTTATTCCAAGGAGACTTTAAACCTGGATATGGTAGGCATCATAGCAACCTCCTCTGGCAGGCTGTTCCAGGGAGCAGAAACTTTTTTTGTTGAGACGAATCTATGAGATAACCTCACAGATGAAAATCTGTCATAACCCCCCCACCACCACACAGATAAAAAATCTGTCATAATCCCCCCACCACCACACAGATAAAAAATCTGTCATAATCCCCCACCACCACACAGATGAAAATCTGTCATAATCCCCCCACCACCACACAGATAAAAAATCTGTCATAATCCCCCCACCACCACACAGATAAAAATCTGTCAAAATCCCCCCACCACCACAAAAAAATCTGTTGGTAGGGGGTGTGGATTATGGTCGATGACTCTGAAGCCTATTCAATATCACACAAAACGATAACCAAAGCATCCTCACATATCATTGAACAGTGATAAAACAAAGTCTGTTGGACATTCATGACTGAGACCTGGTGGACAAGTCAAGTCTACAGTGAAGCTTCTTTGTACCAAATATGGTTGTATTGCAGAAAAGATTGCGAATTTTATTATCGATTCAATGGGTGGCATTTTTTTGGGTCACCTGAGATCAGTAAATTTCTTTTAAACTCCCCTTCTGGTGCAGAGGTTTGTGCAAGATGTAAAAAATGCAGTAGGCTGCATTCTTTTGTGATGCATATGAATAGCGGACGTTGCAAGTGTAAGATGCTCGCAAGGCGAGGGGGGGGGGCACTAAAAAAGTGAAAATGTCGTTGGTTTTATTTGGGCCAGCTAAGAGTTTATTTCTCTTTGAGAATCCATGTAATGGATTTCGATAAAAAATTGGAATAAGGATTCTAGACATAAGTTTTAGTATCATTATATCTTGATTTTAATCTCCGTGAAAGCGACATAAAAGTGGTGCAAAACTGTTCTGTTCGGGGTATTCATTTTACCCGTCCTAAGATGGGTATTCTTCTAGTTTTGTATAAAACCCTGTAAAAATAGCTTCTTACTCCGTGAAGGCAGGGACCTCAGCTAGTACCATCAAGATGTACTAAATAGTCTAAATATATTGTTTACAAAATGCGTTGTGATTTGATATAAAACAACCCACAAATGGATTGAGATGGCGTAAAACAGAGACACTAAATCAAATCAACATTTAATACTTAAATTATACTGTAGTTTTCTAAAAGGCAAATGGTAGAAGTCACCATTATGTGCGTTTAAAATAGGTGAAACTTTATAAAATGATGGTATAATTCATGTATCTTGTTGAAATTTGATTAGAGAATACAGCTGGAACGTCTTTCGGAATTTAGTCATGTCAACTTCTTGTTTCAAATTTGATCAAATTACTTCATTTGTTGTATTTTTTTTTTTGTTTTCACTTTTGTTTAGATGAAAGACAGTTTTGAAACTATTCAATAAATAACAATACGAATATCATCAAATCATCTAAAGACAATATCAGTCGAAAACAACAAGCCAAGATAAATGTATCCATAAGGAAGTAGATATCTATATATTTAAATAAATGCCATTCTTTTGTTTGTTAATGTGTTCGGTTAAAACTAAAAATTTAGAATATTTAGACCAGGAAAACGTGTATATAGCTGAAGATGACCGGAAGCGATTTGTTTATAAACATAAATAAACCCATAGAAACACTATTTTTAAGTCTGGGCAGCTCCAAGCTGTAAACCAATGGCACCATGTTTATTCGACCTGATCTTCTGTAACATTATTAATAAATAAATAAATAAATAAATATTATGCTCTAATTATTAAATAATTGAGAACTCTGTTGTATTTCTTTCTGTCGAAGAAAACCAAGGATTTATATATATATATATATATATATATATATATATATATAAACAGTGACTTAATAATAATTCCATGATAAATGCCAGTATATTGAAATCATATGCCCTTAATAGGGTTAAGATGAAAATTCATATACACTAAATGTACAAAAGCAAGGAAATTCCCAAATTTTTACACTTTTATTGTCATTAAGGGTATGACTACATATCAACCAAACCATTTCATTATCACATCACTACAGTATACATCTCTATGCATGAGTGGATGAAGTGTGTGAGGTGCACTGAAGAAAAATTTCTACCAGTAAAATACATAGCCCTGTTGTGCTTGCATACCCTTAATGACAATAAAAGTGTAAACATTTGGGAATTTCCTTGCTTTTGTACGTTTAGTGTATATGAATTTTCATCTTAATCCTATTAAGGGCATATGATTTCAGTATACTGGCATTTTTAATGGAATGTCACTACTTTTGTAAAGGCTAGGCCTCAATACAATTGTCATTTTTAAGGTTTTTTGGAATTTTCTGGAAAGCTAAGGTATATGGTAAACTGAAATTAAAATGCCATCAACTAGACCCTAGAACCTCTATCTCTGTCAAAAATCAGCTGAATCCGTCAAATAGTTGATGAGATACAGGGTGGCACATACGTACGTACACACGGATAACATGATTTCATGATTGAACTTTCTGAATCTCTGGGTTGCCTTGACTAATGATGCTGAAATTCTACACACTTATAGAACCTATCAAATAAAAATGTTGTGCAAAGTTTTAACAAATTTGGTTTATTGGTTTTTGAGTTATGATTGATCAAATAAATGAGATTTCCAGCATAGGTCATTCGTGTAGTCTATTAAGGGATAGAGCGCTTTCGCGCCTCCCTTGATTATACCTATTTCTTTTTATGTAAATCGCTCCAGACAAGGCATTAAGCCACTTGATGTAAGGAGCTAAAAAATGTTTTTCTAAAAACTGTCCAACATATGTCAGCATATAAAACAGACGTTAAACCCGATATGATGATGATGTATCTGTTTCAATAAATAGCTATTTCTTTGCGTTTAACACTAATTAGATAATACTGTAGATACTTAAGTGAACATAAGAATTAGTAGCAGCTGACTGAAGTATTAGTATTGTTTGTAATGTCATGGTGACTTAATTAGAAAAGTTGTAAGTAAGTTGGGAAGCAATGAATGAAGTATGACGTCGTTTTTAACGACACAAGCACACTAGTCTTTATATGTATCAATGGTATTTCTCTGTATGCATGTCTGGTTAAAACTCAAAACTAGAGTATTGACCCAAATATCATTAATTAAGCATTTTGTCGAACATTGTTAATCCATAAACTTTATGTGCAAAGATTTTTTTAAATTTAAAAAAGAAAAAAGTAAAAGCAGTAGAAATCAACATAGTTTCAGCATTTCAAAAGTTATGGAAGACAAAAAAATAAATATATGCTTTTAATCCTTATGCCTTATATTACTATAATACATGGGCAAATATATTTATTTAAATAAATAGTAAAGAAATTAAATTGAAAACAATTTGTCCATTACTTGAGGGATTCGAACTAGTTCACTTTTTCTTTCTTGAATATGTTTTGTTTTACATCATTTTCCTTCTGAAAATACTTATTCCAACTAAAAAGTACGTGGGAGTACGTATTTGAGAGAAGCAGTTTATTCGAAATAAATGTAATAATTTGTAAATGGCAACGTAATGTACGCATAGTTTTTTGAAACATGCTTTAGGAAGTGCTGTCGGTGTTGAGTTGAAAAGATTTGCACATGAAGTGTACGGTTATTTTCCTATTGTGACTGAACTGACACGGGACTAATCCACTTTACTTTATCAATATAGCGATATATATTAGAAGAATACCCATCCCAGGGCAGGTAAAATTAATTCTCTGAACCGAACAGTTTTGCATTACTTTTATGTTCCCTTAAAAAGATTAAAACCAAGATATAACGATACTAAACTTTATGTCTAGAATCCTCATTCTAATTTTGATTAAAATCCATTACATGATTTTTATTCTAGAAAATGTCCAAAATTTAAAGCTTAAGCTTAAAGGGGGGGGATTAAAAAGATATTGAAATGCAGAGAATCTTGTATAATTGGTGGCTAATGATTATGGATCAAATTCAATACAAATCTGATATATTTGAATTTTCATATGGGAGGTTTTACCCCCTAAAAACGTTTTAAAATATTCCAAAGAAACTGAAATTTATAAACTGATGTCTAGTACCTATTGTTAGAATTTCATAAAAATCAAAAGTATCTGAATTTTCATGAAGGGCTTCCATCCCCTTTTTATTCCCTTTGCATGAAACTAAATTAAACTAAATATAACCCACATTACGAACCTTACACCTAGTAGTTGTGTTCTAAAATGCCCAATGATCGGTTAATATGTTTAGGAGTGAATCCTGTACATAGAAATATATAAACACATACACATACTTAACTTTATATGAATAGAGATTGTACATATCAAAACACGGTTTTCCACTTAATGTCTTTTATGATTTTCATTCAGCAGAAAATGTTGCATGATTGGTCTAATGGATAACTTCATAGACTATAGAATTGAATATTCTGTTTTTGTATGCCCTAATACTGTTGAGAAATGTATGAACCCGAAATTTCCAAACTCAACTACCCCTCTCAAGAAGTTAATCTCTAGGAAGGAGTGTATCATGACCACAGAACATATACTACCCTACTCCCTACCTCCAAAAGGAGGAGGTAATACCTGGGAGGATGGTATCATTATGAACGAACATATACTACACTGTCCTTCCAAATGAGGAAGTAATGCCCGGGAGGATGGTGTCATGAAAACAAAACAGATACTAAACTGCTCCCCCACTCCAAAATAAGGAGGTAATACCTGAGAAGGTGGTATCATGACGAACAAACATATACTACACTGTCCTTCCAAATGAGGAAGTAATGCTTGGGAGGATGGTCCCATGACAACAAAACAGATACTACACTATTTCATTAGTCTGAAATAGTATTGTAAACTGAAATTAGCATTAAAAAATAATCCAATAGTACAATCAATAGAATAGTATAGTTTTGTCTTCAGACAAACAGATACCAGATCTCCATTACTAATAGATGATGCTCTATTTTAAAGGTATTGAGCCCTTTGTGTGTGCAAGGTCTATTATTTTGACTCTGTTCAATTAATCATATGAATTGTGTTTGCTATTAAATAACCCATTTATAGAGATGGCAAATAATGGCAGGCAGCTTCTCGACTTGATACGGAGATCTTTTCTCAACTTAACAGCAAACATCTTACGTTCTTTGTATATACAACTCTGGTACGGTTCATTCTCCAGTATGCAATTCAAGCAACAAATCTTTATCTACAAAAAGATATTGTATACCTGGAGTGTGTTCAACAGTTGGCAACCAGGATGGTGATGGAATTCTCCACGCTTACCTAAAAAAAAAGTGGCTCCAAAGACTAAATCTGTTTTCATGAGCAGTGGAGGATGCGAGGATACCTGATTCTGACGTACAACAGCATCAACAGGAATTTATATCAACCTTCTGAGGAATTTTCTCTGTCCATTTTTCTGCTCCGTGGATCAACCCGCCAGAGGAGGTTGTGAGGATGACTACCATATCCAAGTTCTAATTTGCCGTGGGCAAACATTCAGATGGTATGTGTATTTAAAAATCTTCTACCTGTCTCTTTACATGGCCTGTTGCACTTTGCTATTTTTTGTTAAATAAATTTTATTTGATTTAGCATTAAAAACATACTAAACCAAACGTTGCTAGTCTTTCTCTACTCTATCGTTATTTCCATGGAAGGTGCTCTACTGAGCTCCAATCTCGGGTTCCTTATTGTAAAACATTCACAAGCAGAACTCGTCTTCCTACCACAACTGCAAAGAACTGGCCTAGCATCAAACATAATTTCCATTAACAGAGTTTCGTTACAAGAACTTACCATCTCTCAAACACATTACCACGGGACTGCTTCCCTGCAGACTACAACGTTTTACATAACCCGTCCTAGTAGGTAATCAAACTTTGTTCATTCTATTAATAATTTTCACATTTTCAAATTTTAGAATCTATCATAATATTCGCCATCTTGAAACCGACCATCCATCCATTATATTAATTCTTATTCTCAAATGGCTTTTAGCCTTGCTTAGTCGTGTCTCATCTATATAATAAAAGTGAACGTACATGTTTTTCCGGCTCGCTTCAATAATCACATATGCAAAGTTATTTTTATGAGCAAAGAAAGTGATGCTTAATCTTAATAATAACTGATAATGATAAAAAGAAAGGAAAGAATAATCACATATGCAACATTAACTTTAATGGGCAAAGAATAATATCTGATAATAAAATAGAAAGGAAATAATTTCTTTCACTTTTAATATAGACACAAAAATATTCCCTTAGTATTATTATTATTATTATTGTTATTATTATTATTATTATTATTATTATTATTATTATTATTATTATTATTATGTAAACAGAACAGGGGGGAGAAAAAGAGCGTTGTCTTCTTTTTCTTATCGATTAGTTTTGTCTTCTTTTTATCGATAGAGAGAGAGAAAAGAGATGGGGGAGGTTTGTCTTCTTTTTCTTATCCATTAATTCCGTTCCAATGATTTTCAAGTAATGAATAGGAATTAAATTGCGAAGCGATAGCGAGCAGACGAAGGCTGATAGTAATAAAACAAAACAAAAAAAACAACTCATGTATTTTATTAGTTTTGTGTTGTTAAATGTAAATGTTTTGAAAGAAAATTGTCTTGTTTCTACATAGCAATGTATACACAACTACTGAGCAAAAAGGAAAGGAAAAATTTAAATGTTTTACACTAAAAATAACTTGAATTAGAAAACCGATTTTTTTTACAAAGCTAAATTTTTGATATGGTAAGGAATATTTACTTTTAGCTTTATAGATTTAAATAAGCCGTGGGAATTACATGCTTAAATGATCATTTTAATTAAAGTTTAATTTAAGTGTAACAAAAAACTGTGAAGATGAAACAAAAACGCAAAAAGAAAGTAGACATATCCTAGTAGGAATACAGTGTAAAAGGTAGATAAAAACATGTAAACTTCGTAGCAGTGAAAGGTAGTTAAAACGTGTAAACTTCGTAGCAGTGAAAGGTAGATTAAAACGTGTAAACTTCGTAGCAGTGAAAGGTAGATTAAAACATGTAAACTTCGTAGCAGTGAAAGGTAGATCAAAACATGTAAACTTCGTAGCAGTGAAAGGTAGTTAAAACGTGTAAACTTCGTAGCAGTAAAAGGTAGTTAAAACGTGTAAACTTCGTAGCAGTGAAAGGTAGATTAAAACATGTAAACTTCGTAGCAGTGAAAGGTAGATTAAAACATGTAAACTTCGTAGCAGTGAAAGGTAGTTAAAACGTGTAAACTTCGTAGCAGTGAAAGGTAGATCAAAACATGTAAACTTCGTAGCAGTGAAAGGTAGATCAAAACATGTAAACTTCGTAGCAGTGAAAGGTAGTTAAAACGTGTAAACTTCGTAGCAGTGAAAGGTAGATTAAAACATGTAAACTTCGTAGCAGTGAAAGGTAGATTAAAACATGTAAACTTCGTAGCAGTGAAAGGTAGATTAAAACATGTTAACTTCGTAGCAGTGAAAGGTAGATTAAAACATGTAAACTTCGTAGCAGTGAAAGGTAGATTAAAACATGTAAACTTCGTAGCAGTGAAACGTAGATTAAAACATGTAAACTTCGTAGCAGTGAAAGGTAGATTAAAACATGTAAACCTCGTAGCAGTGAAAGGTAGATTAAAACATGTAAAGTTCGTAGCAGTGAAAGGTAGATTATAACATGTAAACTTCGTAGCAGTGAAAGGTAGATCAAAACATGTAAACTTCGTAGCAGTGAAAGGTAGATCAAAACATGTAAACCTCGTAGCAGTGAAAGGTAGATTAAAACATGTAAACTTCGTAGCAGTTAAAGGTAGATTAAAACATGTAAACTTCGTAGCAGTGAAAGATAGATTAAAACATGTAAACTTCGTAGCATGTAAACTTCGTAGCAGTTTGAATATTCCATGATATAAAAAAGCCTATTTTTGGTTCTTTAAAGCAAGGGAAGTTGAAACCAGATGGGTGCGATTCACCAGCTGACTGTAGAACCCAGTCAAATTGAGAGAACGCTACGGGTAAAGCGTATGACTAGTAACTTGCCTACTAACACCTGAAAATTACGTCGCCAATTAGAGAATTAACTTTCCTGTAGTTTTACATACTTTCAGAGAGTTCAACGTCAAACAACAATTTTAAAGAAAATCGTATTGTATAATTAATGTACTTTTGAAATTATGTATAAAGATAGGTTTGCTGCAAAGTGTGGTTATATATTGGGGATTGATGATGGGGGGAATGACCTTAGGGTCAATTAGAAACCCATACGGAAATTAGATAATGTATTGATTAGTTTAATCAAGTGACATCAAAGAGATTTGAAGTTATCTCAGTTACTGTAGCCTAGGTCCTGGTAAATAGGTGTTCAAAAGCCTCTCCTCCAACCCTATCGGGATAGTTCAGCCTGAAGCAATTCCTTCTTAAAGAAATTGAGCACCATTACTCAAGTTAAATGATCTTCATTGTTTTCTTCAAGAATTTACCATCGTCCCGAGAAAAAGATGTTAAAGAACACCTTCATCCTGACCCTAAAAACAGGCAACATAACACACAACTCATTAAATAATATACACTAGTTAGACAACACACATTCAGTAGGGAAGGGGAAACACTCTTTAGCCTCGGTGGGAAATCACCTAGAGATGGTGTCTCGATAAAAAGCACTGGTCCTCATCACCTCACACCAGGAAGTGCATCCAGCCTATAAAAATCTTGCCTCATTTAAGGAAATAACTTTCAAAGAAACCTAACCAAAGATAAGTTTAGAAGTCAATTTCTAAAAGCCGTCCAGCACATGCCATCATGTAAAACAGATATTGAATCGAATATGATGATGATGATGATGGCTATCACTTTAAACTACAACCGATAGTTAAACCTCTATTTAGGAGATTTGAGGATTGTCCAGTCACCCCTTAGTTGCAATTGAAATCAAGCGGGTTAGCTTCATCAGGTGACTGGATATATTGATGTAGACCACCACCTTGTACAGACAAAATGTCGACCATTCACACCTAACGAACGAAGACGTCATGGTTTTTCTTTGATTTGCGGTAAAAGAAACACAACAAAAGCCCACATTATTTATTGTGCTTAAGGATTAAACAGCTATAGCTCGTTGAATATCTCAGTGGTCGCGCTGTGGTAAAAACCACACAAGGCATGTTATAGGAATAACTTAGCTGTGCTCGTGGTGTGTGCGTGTGATACCGTCATGGATAGGGACTTAAACGCTGTCTCTTGATCGTTGTTAATGTTCGGTCGTGTAAACCTTCTTTGTCCCACGCCGAGATCCATTTCTCGTTGTTTTCCTCGTCCAACTCTGATTAACAGCCAATGTGCCCCACATATATTTACTTTCAACCGGAAACTGGATACATCCAACTGTCTCTCAGCTTACTACCAGAACTGACCACATCCGCTTGTTCCCCAGCTCACTCACCGGAAATTAAATATGTCCGTTTCTTTTCTCGTGCTCACGTTCCCAACCGCTATCCGGCAAACTAGAAAGTTAACAAATAACCTTCATGGCGTCACTGGTCTGTGTAACACAATGGGTCAGCTCGTCTTTTATATTGTCATTCACTTTTCCAGCTAATCTTTTCTGGTGGTCCTGACCGTGAGAGTGGGGGCAGTATATAGTATCACACAACCTCAAAAAGTTGATTTGCAAACAAGTATACAAACGAAACCAAAGTTCATCAGATATTATTGCTTTTCAAATTCTTATGTGGGAGTGATTAATTGGGAATTGTTATCTTTAAATGCAAACAAGCAATATTTGAAAGTACTAAAGGAAATAATGATTGGTATTTTTGTGGCCGTAGAAGCAAAAGAGGAAAGTAAATGTAGTCACCTTAATTCTTCAGGTGAAAATAATGATGCCTATCAGTTTATAATCACTTCTCTGGTGCACACAGACGGAATATTTTTATTTTTTTGTTTAATGAGGCTCTCTATTTCTGATATCCAACTCTGCCAAAAACACAGGCTTTTGTTTTTGTTTTAGCCAACCAAATTACCCGCCATCACACAAACCATACGAAATAGCATTGCTTAATTGACTGAGATTGGCTTATTTAATAGGAGTCTTTGAAGTTACAGGAGTGTCAAAAAAAAAAGGAAAAAAAATGTAAAATAAAAATAAGAATCGAATTACTACTCCATCAAGTGATTTTCACCTCCGAACATAAATTCCTTCTTTTTTTTTTAATGTTCTTGTCAAGTGCTGTTAAAAGCAGAGAAGAGACAACCATGAATCTTTGTGCATCTTGGACGAAGGATGAAGATGAATGATATTATTTGATTACCAAATAATGGAATCATTGGCCTTTGTTTCTTTGCAAGACGTGGGGAGGGAGATACAGGTAAAGGGTACTGCTGATAATGTGCCTAATAACACCTGAAAATTACATGTCCAATCAGAGAATTAACTTTCCTGTAGTTTTACATATTTGCAAGGATTTTAACCTCAAACAAAAATTTTAAAGCCAAATCATATTTCATAATAAATATACATTCGAAATTAAGTCTAGACATATATTTGCTGCCAGATGTTATGGTTTATGTGCGATGGTTGGTGAGAAAATGACCTAAAAATCAGCTAAAAACCCATACGAAAATTAAATAGTTTATTGGTTGTTATAATATAAAATGGTCCCTAAACCCAACGACTAGGACCACTGAAAGAGTTTAGCTAGAAATCTAGGAATGACAAAGGACGGATCCTTTGAATTTCACCAACAGGCGACGCCATTACAGTTAGCTGGTGGCCAAGATAAGGAATCCGGAAAGATGATGAAAAAGTGTGGAAGTCTTTTCGTTCCGGTGGTGGTGGGAGAGTAGAGATAATAGACAAGTGAAGACAAAATCAGGGAAGAGAAAATCATGCATCTCTATGCATCTTGGACAAAGGATGGAGATAAATGATTTTATTTGACACAAATACGTCAAAAATAAGTAGCTAAACAAAAATTGATTCTTTTTGGAAAAATTCCCAAATGTATTTCCTTTCAAATAATTCATGTCGTCAGTAGTAACGTTTAGTAAAGTAGGGTTTTTGTTGTTGTTCTTCGCTGAACCAGTAGAGAATAATACTGAAAAAATATTTAATTACGTTTTGAAAAATTATAATTAAGTTTTCGTTGTTGTTCTTCGCTGAACTAGTAGAGAATAATACTGAAAATATATTTAATTCCTTTTTGAAAAATTATAATTAAGTTTTCGTTGTTGTTCTTCGCTGAACTAGTAGAGAATAATACTGAAAATATAAGTTTAATCAGTTAATCTTTATGTGCGGAAATCCGAGAATTAAGAAACAATAAAACAAATTAAATTGAATTCTTCTGTTATTGCCTTAAATTAAACATTTACAACGAAAGGCTTTTTTTTTTTTTAACTCGGACTTAAAATTCAGTCGTAAAATGATCGCAATGAAAACAATTTCGGTCGTGATTGGACTTACCTTTCTGTATTTCTTTTGTTTTATTAATTATCTTTTTTTCGAAAACTGAAATTGATAAAATAATGAAATGTTAATTAAAGTAAATAATTTAAATCTAAATTCATTCTTTGACCACCAAATAATGGAATCATTGGCCTTTGTTTCTTTGCAAAATGGGGAGAGGCGCTACATCTAAAAGGTACGACTGATAATTTTCCTAACAACACCTAAAACAACAATTTTAATGCAAAATCGTATTTCATAATTAATATACTTTTGAAATCTCTATCTATATAAAATTAGGTATGTGCATATGTTTATATATTTGTATGTATAAAATTCACTCCTGAACTAATTAACCGATCATTATGAATTTTGAACACACCTGCTGGGTCTAAAGGTGGGTAATGTGGGCTATAATTAGTTCAATTTAGTTTCATGCAAAAAGAGGGTAGAACCCTTTGCTAAAATCTAGATACCTCCTATTTGATAATAATAGATATAAGACATCAATTAATGAAGATTCCCCAAATTATTTTAAGACATTGTCCTTCTCATTTTTTTAACCACCGATTGAGACGCTATTTTATATGAATATTTGTGTGAACACTGGTGAATCATAATTTTTCCGTCATTTTAATAGAGGGTGTACACTAGTATACAATAATTAGACTATGCGCATTTAGTAGGTCCTGGTTATACCGTTATACTACATCCGGTGGTTAAACTTCAATTTGTAAGCTTTTAAGTCTGTGGTGACACGCTTAGTTATCATTACTCCCAGGTTAACTCTGACACGGAATGGTTTTGAATTTGCATGCGATGGGTTCCGCTCCAAACTCAGCAACTTTCAGAAGCTGAAATGAATAAAATTATATTTTCATATATAAAGTAATGTTTGTACCCTCATTACAAACCTTCAGTTCCAGCCAATGGTCCCAACCAGATGATTAATTCTCTGGAGAGAAATAACAGAGTCAGAAATAATTATGCCATGTATTCAGACCAAATACCTGAACGGGTATGAACCCATTCATTTAAGACGGATGTAACTATCGTTTAGTCCAGAGAGATTGTGTGCTGTGACCTAGACGTAACAGCCCTTTTATAGACGTCTCAATGGCACACACATACCAATTTGGTCTTCTTAGTTGCCATTACTCACAGGTCCACTCTGACGCAGAGTAGTAGTGTCTATCAGGTTCCTATCGATGGGTCGAATAGAATCTATCGTTATTATTATTACAGAATATTTCTTTACAAAATATATGCAACACAAGAGTGTCTTTCTTTTTTCTTCTTCTTTGCCTAAATGGAAACATGTGCACATAACGCACACACAGAATCAAAGATATGTGAGACACATTCTCTCAACTCCTACACACACACACATACATTCATACATACATACATACATTATTTTCAGACTTTTTTCAACCTATGTACACATTTTTACACATACAATCTGACCTGAAGCGAACCTTTTGGGTTTGCAGTAAATAAATGTGATTTCGAACATATCACCTTCGTTTTGTTTCTTTGTGTCATATATTTTCCTGTACGATAGAACATAAATAGAGGGACGCTGCCCAAGCGTCCACAGACTCTACAAAAAAAACTTTTAAATAATTTATTCAGAAATAAATGAGAAAATATAATCATGAAATCAAATAAAAATGTTGAAATAAATCACTTTCTTTTTATGGTCATTTCCTCACTTCTAACATTAACACATCACTCAATGAGTCCAGAGTCTGATATATAGATGCTGCCACTAATAAAATAAAAATAAAAATAAAATAAAAAGTATGATTTTTGTAAAGTACTAACCTTCAAATGGCGCGTGTCAAAATCAATCGGGTTATTAATTTACAAATTATAGTTATTTAATCTTCGTAACAGCCCATTTAGCACAATGGTAAAAGTGTTTAAAAGACTTAAAAAATGGTACTTGATGCCCCTTGCTTAACGCTCAGTCTTATAAGGTGAGGGTCAAGGGTAAGTGGAGTAATCGTGAGAAAGGAATGGCGCCCTCCTTTACGCCTTGGTGTGGTAGCTAATGAAAAAGCAGTCTTCGGCTTTCTCTCAACTATTGTCGACCATATTACTTTTTTTAAGGGGACATAAAATTGCTGCAAAACTGTTCTGTTCTTGGAGTTTATTTTGCCCGTCCTGGGATGGGTATTCCTCTAGTTTTGTTTAATAATAGATAGCTGAAAATAAGTGATCTCCGTTGCTTAACGCTCAGTCTTATAAGGTGAGGGTCAAGGGTAAGTGGAGTAATCATGAGAAAGGAATGGCGCCCTCCCTTACACATTGATGTTGACATAATGAAAAGACAGACTTCGGGTCTCTCTCAACTATTGTCAACCACGTTACTTTTTTTTAAGGTGACATAAAATTGCTGCAAAACAGTTCTGTTCATGGAGTTTATTTTGCCCGTCCTGGGATGGGTATTCTTCTTGCTTTGTTTAATAATCGATAGCTGAAAATAAATGATAGTAATAATAATAATGAAGTAAGAAAAATGTAATGATAAAGTAAAGTAATGAATAAATCAAAAGAGAATCGTTTGACTGTTATGATTTACATAAATAGTTTGTGAAATGCCAAGATAACGATGATACGAGAGTTTTTCCTTTTCAAGGGAATACCTTTACCTCTTGCCAACATTAGACGTGATTTAAAAGTTCAACATTAGCATTTATTCATTGATTTATAGCGTACACTATTTTGTGGCAACAAAGTTAAGAAATATGTCTTATTTTCTTTTTCCTCTATTTTGACACCCAGCCCTCCCTCTCGCGTCTGACAGCAGCGCAATAACAGATCCATGATAAGATTGATCTGCAATGCGAAATCTGACCAAACCCAACACATCAGGTCAGAGGATTTGCTGAAAGCACTAGATTTGTCCAGTATAGAATGTTTCCTAAGGACAAATCGATTACACTGGTGCTGTCATGTGGAGCGTTGTACAAGAATGGATGTCTTAAATCGCAGGACGTTTGGCCGGCCAAGGAAAACATGGAAGCAAGTGATTAGACAAGACCGCACAGAGTGGAATTTGGAGACAGTTGACCCGCTGAACTGTGAAAACTGGAGAGTGAGCTTGCATAATATCAGAAAACGTCTTACCCTGGAAAACGGAAAAGTGAATTTAAATGAAGAAAAGAAAAAGAAATTTGGTCACCACTTACAGGACCGGCAGGACAGTTATAAAAGTGGGGGGGGGGGGCTCTCCTAAAAAGTGGGGGGGCCGGTAAAACACATGCATATATAACTTCATTATTGATGACCGTAAAGTGGGGGGGGGGCAAGTCAAAAAGTGGGGGGGGGGCTTGAGCCCCCCCCCCCTGCCCCCCCCCCCCCCCCGGTGCTGCCGTCCATGACTTACCAAGGTAAAAAGTCACTCGCTGGTAAGTTGTAATGAAATGGAACAATTGTCCTCCAAAGTAGATCAATGCAATGAACTAAGTTTAATTATGGAACAGTTCATGGCAAGTATTTGTTGACATTGGATTTGAAGATGACTATGTTGCAGTCTGCAGGGAAACAGTCCCGCAGTAATGTGTTCCACAGACAGGAAGCCGTTGTTAAGAAACTCTGCCCATGGAAATTCCTCCTGACTCCAAGCACGTGGAGGAAAAAGAGAAAGTCTTTTTCCATTGTAGTAGAAAGCCAATTTTTTTTCCTGTGAATGTCTTGCAAAAAGGTGCCAAAGACTGGAGCATATTTGCCTCACTTTAGGTTGTAGTGTCTATTTTTGGTTTTCCTGGTGTATTGGTGGATTAGTCGCAAACAATGCTGATTAGGGGGATCTTATTGAGTGATGTTGTACACCATATGCACCAAAGGTATTTGTTGTGATTTTGACACTGGTGTTTTTTGTTGTTTTCTGTTTTTGCTTATTTCGTATCTCTAATGGAAGAACATATCATTCACTATGTCTCGGACCCAACTAATAAAACAACAACTTTTAAGCAAAATTCCACTTTATTCATCAACATAGTCTCTTTCACTGCCAGACTGGGTCATCGACGCAACAGACATAAACGACTTTAAGTGCAAGTTGAACAAACATTGGCTTCACAGACAATATTCAGTCAGACCTGTGCACGAACTGGTATAGTGGACAAGAGGGAAAGGAACGGGAGTTACAGGCACAAACCTTTTTTCCCAAATATATGTTATGTTATGTTATGTTATAAATGACAAATATTCATGCAAAATGGTGAATACATTCCTTTCTGATATCTTCAACTTCTCTGCTATCTCACGCAACTTTAATTTACAATCGGACAAAAAAGTTTGAAAACTTTTTTTAATGTTTTCCGAGACAACTGCAGAATTTTTGCGACCTGAGCATTCAGCATCATTTGATTCTGAACGACCACCTTTAAACCGTTGTTTCCGATGGAGCAACATCCGAATAACACTTATAAAACCATTGTTTTGCTTCAACAGTATGTTTTCCAATCAGAAAGTAATGTTTTATAAATACACAGAATTCAGACTTTTACCATTGTTTTGAAGATTTTCAACAGTATCTTCACTTTAACAACTTATGGTCAATCCGTGAAGACAAATAAAAAAAATCTGGTGACAAAACACAGTGGTTAATCTCTTTCAACGTCCAATCGGTAATCAATAGTTCAAGAACAATTCTTTGTACTTCACAGTCTCTTCTTTCAGCCTCACTCTGCTCTCCCTACCGCTCTTCAAAAGCTCAATGAAAAGAGTACAGTTTTTATACTACTTATTGCCCCACCTATGCAAATTGACTGTCAACCAGAGCTATCTAGCTTTCAAATTCTCCAAACAGCCAATTTGCAAAGGGGGACAACTCAAACCACACTTTCTGGATCCATTCCTGACTGGGGTAACTTTGCTAACCACACAACTGTAATCTGTAAACTAATTTGGCTCAAGTTTTGACACATGTTACTTGAAGGTTAGTACTTCATAAACATCATATGGAGTTTTTATTAATGGCACCATCTATATGTCAGGCCTATTGAGCGATGTGTTACTTGTCTCAAATTGTGTGTACATCATAAACGTGCGGGTACCAATCGATGATTATCCTGCTGTCAAAGTGCAAGTGTTGTATATTACTAATGTGATTAAAAAACGATCACAAACACTTATTCTTATTGCCTGGTTGTGGAAAACTAGGAGAGAATCGAGAGGACACAGAGTTGACAGAAATTGTTCTCTCTAATTTGCTAGCCAATTTGACCTAATAAAAAAAACAACAAATACGCAAGTTTTACAAAAAACAAAAAACTAACTTGCTCTCTCCCTCTCCTGAATCAGTAAATAAAATACCTATTTGGCTGTGGATTAATTTCTATTTTAGTCACAAAAGTATTAAGAACAAGGGAAATGTTTTTGTGTCTATTACAAGGGCAAGAAATTATTTCCATTAGAAAACTGCATTAATTGCTTTCATTCATAAAAAGTTTATTTTTAAAACACTAAGTTGACTCATGTGAATGAGTTATAATAGATCTTTCGATAGCTGTATTTTGTTTACAAATTCCAGCCCAGTAGTTCTTTGTTGAATTAATTTGCTCCAGCATTGACATAAACTTGCGAGTTCATCTGTTGTGAGCACACATCTACCAAGCTGCTCCCCTCCATATGTCAATTGACAACTTAAAAGAAAATGGCTTGACATTGGTACCTGCAAGAAGCAGAAGGTATCCAGCAGAGAAAATCATAGATTCAGGCTATGCTGATGACATTGCAATTTTTGCTGACACAACTGGACAGGCAGAAGCCCTACTACACTGTCTTGACGAAACGGCAAATTGCATTGGGCTTTTTGTCAACACAAGCAAAACAGAGCACATTCTCCTGAACCAACATGGGAATATCTCTTCCCTAAGTGGGACTTGTCTAAAAAATGTCGACAAGTTTACCTATCTTGGTAGTAAAGTTGCGAAGAAAAATTCCACAGAGTGGGAAATGAAGGTGCGAATCAGCAAGTCCTGGGCAGGAATGGACAAGATGAAAGCGATATGGAAGTCAAGTCTTCCTACCAAGATGAAACATGACTTATTGGAAGCCATTGTTGCATCGGTACTCGTATATGGAAGTAGCACTTGGACTTTCATCAAAAGATTGAAGAAGAAAATTGATGGTATATACACCAGAATGCTGAAAGCTTCTCTTAACATCTCCTGGAGACAGCACCCCACAAGAGAGTAACTCTATGAACACCTCCCTCAGATTTCAGCCCTGATCAGAGAGAGAAGAACTAGATTTGCTCGACATTGCTGGAGGGTTAAAGATGAAATCATCAGCGATGTTCTTCTGTGGATGCCAAAACAGGGATGTGGCTCAGTGGGTAGACCGTAAAGAACCTACATCAAACAACTAACGAAGACTCACAATTAATCTATGAAGATCTACCAGGTGTGATGGAGGACAGAGCGAGATGGCATCAGAGAGTCATGAGGATCCGTGACACAACCACGATTAGACGATGATGAAGCTGACTCTTGGCTTAGTTTGCAGCTCCTATTTATTCTTTCTTAATTCCAATTGTACTTCCTAATTTTAACAATATGTTGAACACATTACTTTGGGACTACTTCCATACAGCCTACAGCAAGGTCATCTTCAAATCCAATGGCAACAAATAATTGCCATAAACCGTTCTCATAAGTAATCAAATTTTTAAATTCCAATCTTTATTTTCAATCCGCTCATAATATTCTTCATCTTTCATTAAACCTTATCTTTTGGCTAGGAGTAAAGCGTAGCATCTGTTCTGATGCTACACTTTATCTTTTCTGTATTTATTCAGTGAAAGAAAAATACTTCTAGACTTCGACAATTTTATTTACAAGTGTTGTCCAATGTAGAGTGTCCCTTTTTGGGGAGCTGGATTTTCTCCATATTAAAAGAACGACGAGTGGCTTTTGGCCTTGATAGGTGGTGACTAATTAGTAAAAGGAAGTGAGAATTATGATGGATGACTGTAGAAGGGAGATACGGGTGTGACATATCTTTCTTGTACACCTGACTTGTAGGCATTTAAGACTTGATGAGCTATTGTCTTGATTCAGAGTGATAGCTATAATACCATTATGAGAAATTATAGTCTGCGCCAAGTAGGAATCTTCCTAGACGCGAAGGAAGGTGAAAGATCCAATTTTCAATTAGAGTTTAAAGGAAATCAGATATTTTCTAATGCTTCTGCCCGCATTATTGTAAATGAATATTATCGATATAAGCATTAGGGATTTGGAAAAGCATTATGTCACCCAATTGAGTTCTGTTATTTAGAGTTAATGCAAAATCAAAGTTAAATTATATGGAAGCCCTTAAGGGGATGAGATAATCAAATAGGCTTTCACGTGTTAACGTAATCGTATGAATAAGAATAGAAACGCATTTCTCGTGGAATGATTATGGAAAAGAATAAGAAATACATCTACTTCCAGTTTTGCAGGAAAACATAATTGGTTGCTGCTCGCATCCAACTGAAGAGGTTATTAAATTGCAACTTTTGTACCATAAAGAAGTGCATATAAGGTGCATCTGCATACAATTTCAGCAGAGCATAGTAAGAAAAGAAAACTAGGACAAAGAAAGAAGGCTACGATTTGTATGCGCATACGCTGTAAAAATTGTTATGCAATTAGGCATAGAAACAGCTGTATGTGGGTCTTTGCTCTCTACTATATGTACAGTATTTCAAAAGACTATGTTATATTATTGATTCAAATAACAGTGAGGCGTTTTAATGGTAATATAGGCATTAAAAAGACTTTCAAGATTATTATAAAAATCAGAGTTTCCGTCTCGGCTTGGGTAATTAAACCTAATCAGTCAGAATAACAATTTTCCATTTTAAAGTTGGCAACACTTTGATTTGGAATTCTCCTTGTAGCAACACATTTTTGGTTGTAAACTTAATCACATCTGCAGATGAACCGGGTTCTGTTCTTCCAAATGTAGTGATTAGGAAAATAAATACATATTTATCATTTGCGGACGTATTGATTATTACTCATGTACAGTAGAAAATTCTTTTCAGGTTATTTAATGGGGAAACATAACACTTATTATACTCGATTCAATAACTCTCTAATATTTCTTAATATATCCAGGAACATTCCATGCCAAATCATCCAGATTGATAGATTGGAGTGAAAATTTGCTGGAAACTGAATTTTCTTCATTATAAACTATTTTACACTATTTTAAGCCAATTAGATGCTTAATATGACGTTTTAAGTTTTATGTTGACACTTTAAATAGTCAGAAATCAAGTTTTTTGCATGTTGTCTGTATTAACTCCTTAGAAAATTTGTGCAGATTTTTGATAAAAAATATTAAAAATTGTAAAATTTCCAGGATAATTATTTTTAGGTGTGCCAAATATGCAAAGAACTTCTTTAGATGTTTTGAATGGTTCCATCGTATGTTGTTTTTTGAATAAAAAATTATTCTTTCACGCTATCATAGTTATGTTTTTTATCAATTTTTTAATCTCTTCCGTGTAGCATTTCTGAAAACGTCCACAGAACAAAAAACATGGGCCTAAATGGACATTGTTTAGTTCAATATCGAGAAATCTTGATTCCTTATATATAATTGTATCACAGTCCATAGTTTTCTCCAAATGTCCGGCTGGCTTGACAGGCCGAGAGTAGACTTAAGACGTTTCCACGAATAATGGCGATAAAGAAGCGCTCGTAAAGCCAAGACAATTTGTGAATGTCTCCGGTGTTGCACGTCATTAATAGACCAAGGCTGCTGAGGAAGTCGCATGTGGCAGAGCCAATCACTCCACTCATCTCCACAGCGATCGGTTGAAATACAAATCTGTCTAGAAGATTGGCATATTGTGACCGCTTGAAGCTCGTTGCTGCCTTTCGAAGTATCATTTTTGGAATCGTTGCCCTAAAATACTTACATGGTGAAGTCTTCAAAGAAATTCATTAAGTTTTGACTTTAAAACTGCAGTTTTTGTAAACTACTGTAGTCTGATTTTGGCTCCAAAAAACGAGATTTGGTCTAATTTTTAGTCCAATGGTCCTGATATTACACATTTCTTTTATTTGTTAGGTCAAGACGAAATAGTGTTAAAATCCAAAATATCTAAATGGTGTGATTTCAGGCCTGGATGATTCGACATGGAATTTCCCACCAGTGAACATTTAGAGAAAGAATGAGTTTCTGCTTTTAGCATAGTCGTATAATTTACATACGTACCAAAAACACGTATGTAAATTAGATGGAGCATAAGTTTTTTTTAATATCATCATCATCATCCTGATATTCGATTTTACATCCGTTTTACAATCTGGCATACATTAGACAACTTTAAGAAATTAACTTCCAAACTAACCTATCTCTGACCAGGTCTTTATTTATCCATTTTTCTCTCAAGTCCATTTTATCACTTGCACTTATGTTTTTCTTGGCCTTCCTCTGTGAACTGAACCTGCTACCATAACTGTTCTACATCTACTGACCCAAGAACTCTCATCTATTATTTAAACATGGCCATACCTCTTTTTCACACCTCTCCCTATAATGTCTAAGCCTGTTTTAAAGACAAACATTACACATCCATCGTATTATTCTCATATCATTTCTCTCGATGCAACGCATATCCTCAACCCTCACTGGACAGCATTCACTTGAACACATCATCACACTGCATACATATGCCTGATAGACTATTCTGTTGGTCGACAATGGTAACGCTCTGCTGAACTTACTTTATCCACTCTTAACTCTTGCAATTATACTAGCAACTACTCCTCCCTGTACTCCAATGGTATCACCAAGGTAAGAAAACTTCTTGACAACCTCAATAGCTTCGCCATCTTCATATACTTCTATATAAGAATAATAAAAAATAATTATACTTGTGAATGATAATAATAATAAAACTTCCTAAACCAAAAAAAGGGATGGCACCAGCCTCGGCTGATAGTCATGAAGAGTCAAGGAGGATGAAAAGGAGTGAGAGCACTAACAAGACCTTCACTGGTAGGGTGTGGAGTGTACTGGAACATTGGGGAGGCTTATTACCACCCAACTCCTAGAGAAGACCAATGGTCGTTGCCAGCGAGAAATCAATAGTATATGGCAGTTGCGATAAAGCAAAATAATTTGCAATGGTTATTAAAAGAGGTGGAGAGTACTGGAAATCTGGGGAGACCTATTGTCACTCAGACTCCAAGAAACACCAATGATTATTATCAGTAAGCAATCACTGATGAAGACCTGTGTGAGAACTCCTAGTGAGTACTGAGTAGTAATAATAATAATAATAATAGTTATAAATAAAAAAGAATTACGATTTTTAGTTATGCAGATATATCACACTTTATTAATTTTCGAATGACATCAAAGTAGAATAGAGAGTTATGGTTATGACCCAACGTGTCACGGGTACATCTAGTTTTCTGTTAAACTTACACAGAAAACTGAACCCTCAACCGCTAAAAATTGAACAGGTCGTTTTTTATTTAAATTTTAAAATCATCATACGAAAATTTGCTGCCTAATCAATAACAATCCAAAGAGTTTTTCCCTAAATAGTAAGACTGACATGTTTTAGAGAGGGGTTCACTGTAAGTTCATTTTGCTGTTTTTTCCTACTGTATTCATAATGGAACAACAAAAACCAACATAAATAATGATTGTATGGCATGTAAGTTACACAAACATTATATATATATATATATATATATATATAAAGTGGTGTACTAAAAGCGAACTTTTAGGAAAGGTAAAACCTATTGTGAAGAGTATACAGCTCAATATCCAGGATAGAGCAGGTAGATATGAAGAAGAATGGAAAGGAATTAGAGAAGCAAAAGCCAAATCAAAATTCAATTCAATTGCTCTGAGCAATTGAATTGAATTTTGATTTGGCTTTTACTTCTCTAATTCCTTTCCATTCTTCTTCATATATATATATATATATATATATATATATATATATATATATATATATATACAGGGTGGGCAAAAATAAGGGTCCTATTTTTAAAAATTCATAACTTTTTTATTTATTGATTCAAAAAAATTTTTTTTTTAGAATAAGTAAAGGACCTCTTCCGAAGCAAGCATGAGCCGTATTATTTTTGCTTAAAAAACTCAAAACAGTGTAAAAACAATACTTTAGTTTTTGTAAGTTTTAAGAAGTGTTTTTCGGCTAAAATTTGTTTTGTTTATTTCAAAAAATCTCGGAAGGGTCAGTCTACACACACATAAAGTTTGGTGAGTTTAACTTTTATTTTGTGGAAGTTATTCAAATTCAAAGATAGGACACTTATTTTGGCCCACCCTGTATATATATATATATATATATATATATATATATATAAAGTAAAGTTGCCTGCATGTGTGTCATGGCGTCACAGTTAAACGGCTGATCTAAGAACCAAACTAAACACGTATTTGAATGAGCACCTTCTGTCCGATGTTCTTATCAATGTCAGCAGTTCTTGAACCATTTAAAAAACTCATTATTCAAAATTAAAAGTATGTAAATATCATTAAAAATAAATTTTCCAGTGTTTTAAGCGTTCACTTGTAACCGACGGAAAAACTACTTTTCACATCGAATCATCGTATGTATTTGGCGTATTCTTCACGTTGACGATGAAACATTTATCCTTTTTTTATCATTAAAAATGGATAAAAACATATTTGACAGATATTCACAACTCTATTTTTACTTTAATAAGCATTTTTAAAAATGTTATATTCATGTTTCATTATATATTTTAGACTATCAAACTATTTTAGATCTATGCGTAGTGATACAAAGTCCCTACGTCGAACTCATTTAAGTGTTATGGTACCTTACTTATATGGACTATTTGTACTTATATGGACTATTTGTACTTATATGGACTATTTGCACTCTTCCATTCTAAATAAATACTGGAAGCATCTGCTTCTCAGTGTTAAATCAACCCCAGCCCATTCAGTCTGACTGGGGAATGCCGACGGGGCTTCCCAGGCTATTTTTGCTAGACCAGAGTGCTTCTTGTTTAGGGACACTGGCTTGACTCTTCCCCCACTTTCCGACCTTGTGTCACATATTCCTGCAGTGGGAAGCGATTAAATATCCTGGGCCTCGCCTCATCCTGTTCAGTCTCTCATTAACTTCGGCTGATTGAGGACGTCGGGATTGGGGTAATACCAGTCGAGAATTCGTTCTCGACAATCAGTCCGGCAGGAACTGAGCCATTTCGGTGGCCTTTTATCTGCCGGGCTGAGATATACTGTCCTGGGTTGTCCGAGGAGGTGCACCCTCCCTGGTCTTGCCTCCACTCTTTGGGGTGGAGTAAGTTTATCTCTTACTGCCTGAGGCGGCCTGACCGGGGAATGCCGATGGGCTGCCCAGACTATTTTTGCTAGGCCAGAGTGCTCCTTTTTTAGGGGCGCTGGCTTGACTCTTCCCCCACTTTCCGACCTTGTGTCATATATTCCTGCGGTGGGAAGGAATTAAATACCTAAATCCAGTCTATACTGGCAGTCAAGGCTGACATACAACCACTCTTGTTTCTCTGTTTCATTATATTTTCTCCAATATACGAGTTTATGTTTTCATTCCGGCACTTTTACAGAGCCACAACAGTAAGTTAAAAAGACAAAATATTTTCGTTAGATCGGTGGCTTTGTGGATAAAGCGTTCGTCTTCAGTTCCAATATTTTATGGCATTGTGGGATCGAATCTCACAGTAGACAAATCTGTTTTTACTATAACGTTTCATTTATTTCCTTGCCAACAGTGATCATTATTATGAACCTGAATAATTTTTTTTAAATAAAAAAAATGGATAAAACAAATTTTCTTGACTTCTTATCTTGTGTTGCATACCCTTTAATTACTCGTACCTTTTCTTCTTCGTCGCGGAGGGGTGTCATCTCGATGTCGTCTAGTGGTTGAGTTCTTTCTTCGCTTCTGTACTGCCGTGAACATCGTCGTCCACCGTGTCTGCAACAAAACCTTCATAACACGATTCAGGAGGCGAACAATCTTTTAAATTTTATTAGTTTTATTCAGGCGTCAGTTTTCTGTTGCTCTTTGAGATGTTTTACTAACGTTGAGGGAGAGATCAATTTACTACTTTATCGTAGTTAATTCCTAGCTTAAGTCCTTAGCCATTCGAGGAACGGGGAAGAAGGAATCTCATGCCTGTATTCTCTTAGGGAAATGAATTCCCCTGTCCATTTGCAGACTACATGAAGAAATACGTCTGTCGAACTTGCTCCCCAAAACCAGACTGGCAAAACTCCGTTTCCCACACAAAATCCTCTGACGTCACAGAACCCCTATGAGCAGGTGCATTCGTCACAGCCTGACTCCCTTGAACCACCGTCCTAAAATGGCTCATCAAAATGGTGGCCTGTCAACGTTTTTTAGCTCCAACTGTGAGAACCAGTTTTATTTTGCACTCGACTGTACGGGTCCACCCGCACTAAATCGCGCAAGCCAAACCAAACGATCCTCCACACATACGTCCACTTCATCATGCGTCCTGCCTCACAGGGGGATTATCCAACACTTGGCTATAAAATTCAAGAGAAGTTGAGAAACCCAACATAGAGGGGTACTTCAGCTAGTATTTTTATGTATGGACTTATTACCCCGTCCCTTCCTCCTGCTTTCAATTTCATCAGGAAAATGTTCTGAGTTCATTTTAGTAAGCGTACTGTAAAAACAAGAAGAGTGTTTTAAGAACATTAAAAACACACATTAATTAAAGCAGGAAACGCTACCGAAAATATAAAAGGTAAATTAGCAGTACTTCAGAATTTAACACAAGAAAGCACAGAAATGACGACAAGACTTGATATTAGTTCGAGAAATGTAATTATTTATAAATAAAAATATTGCATGTTAATGTAGAAGAACATATTCAGGGAAATTTAGAAAACCTAAAGAATGGAAATGTTTGAGTACGTCTTTGAGTATATCCATAAGGTTATCAATTAATGTAAATATGTATATAAATAAACACATATATATATATATATATATATATATATATATATATATATATATATATATACATATTTACATTAATATATAGTTTGCTTCGTACGTAAGTCTTATGGATATACTCAATGTAAATATATATATATATATATATATATATATATATATATATATAGTTCGATTCGTACGTAAGTCTTATGGATATACTCAATGTAAATATATATAAATATATATACATATATATATAGTTCGATTCGTACGTAAGTCTTATGGATATACTCAATGTATATATATATATATATATATATATATATATAGTTTGATTCGTACGTAAGTCTTATGGATATACTCAATGTAAATATATATAGATATATATATATATATATATATATATATATATATATAGTTCGATTCGTGCGTAAGTCTACACGTATAGATGCATAGATATTAATCTTTTTGTTATAAAATAAATATATATTCATAATATTCTATGTAGTCTTTTTGTGATATTAAATTATTTCGATGATAATAATCTTATTATTAAAGTTATCGATTAATAACTTGAAAATATATAAATTCAGTTAGAAATTCGGAATGATTAAATTATGTTGATGATAATTGTATTACTGGTGTTATTAATCGTATTATTATATTGAAATCATTAAAAAAACAGTATGAGAAAAAAACGAAAAATAAGCTAGTCTGAATCAAGTATCGATATGTCAATTCGTAAATATAGATGCATAGATATTAATTATTTTGTAATAAAAAAATATGTATTCATAATATTCTGTGTCGACTTTTTAAATGATGTAATATTAAATTATTTTGATGATTATAATTTTATTGTTAATGTTATCAATTAATAAGATATAAATTCGGTCAAAAATGTTAAATGATTAAATTATCTTGATGATAACAATTTTATTATTTATGTTATTAATAGCATCATTATATTGATATCATTAATTCATGTATATATTGGTAAAGAAATAATGTCGGATTTCGTTTTTTTTTATAATGCTTATAAATCAACTTATACTCATCCTTGTTAATCAAAATAAAAAGCCATTACACGTTGTTTTTAAAAAAATTAATTTTTAACGTTTATTCACACCAAGGATGGTATATTGCCACCGAAGCCTAAAAGGCTACTGCTGTAGGAGTCAGATATATAGGGAACAACTTGAGTGGGGAGTTTGGCAGCAAGATGTTTGTTCACATTACATTTAAATGTCTGCACGTGAAACAGGGGGCAGAGAGAGAATTGCAAAGTCAAGCAGTCTGAGGAAAAGAAGCTATCAGAGTAGAAAATTTTCCGACATCTAGGGTTTGGATTTAGCAGTTAGTCGAGTGGGTCTGGGGTATTTTCGTTTAGGGCTTACGAGTGAAGGAAGTTCATCGGAGCACATTCCGTGGAAGTACTTGTAAAACATGCTCAAGGATGCGGCAATGCTGGTGCTTGGCAGACAGTGCAGGACCAATTAAGTTCAAAATTATTTTTTGCATCCTGTCTGAGAGAGAGAAAGAGAGAGAGAGATAGAGAGAAAAAAAAGAGAGAGAGAAAGAGAGAGAAAGAGAGAGAGAGAGAAAAAAGAGAGAGAGAAAGAGAGAGAAAGAGAGAAAGAGAAAGAGAGAGAGAAAGAGAGCGAGAAAGAGAGAGAGAGAAAGAGAAAGAGAAAGAGAAAGAGAGAGAGAAAGAGAGAGAGAGAAAGAGAAAGAGAGAGAAAGAGAGAAAGAGAGAAAGAGAAAGAGAGAGAGAGAGAAATAGAAAGAGAGAGAGAGGGGCTAGTGGTTGGTGCAGCAATCCAGATGTGACAGCACTACTCCATGCACAGACGATTGGTTGAATTTATCACAGTATCCAATTATCTATCTTAAGACCACTCGATAATATCTTTGGTCAATAATCCACAATATCATGGGCGAGCAAAACATATCGACATTAAGTGTTATTACATCTGCTAACAAGTTGAAATGATGACTCTTAAACTGGAATAGTCATGATTGTGATGTGCTGAACAAGTGAGGAGGAGCGTTAAAATTAAAATTATCACTCCTGTCAGAAGCAGGATAGAGTTATCTACCCCTAATCCATTTTGTTTTTATAGGGGTCAGTTATCTGCCCCAGTTTCTTACTTATTGATGTATTTTGTCGATATCTTATTTACAAATGAATCGCAATAGTTTTTATATATTGTAAACAGTGTAACATGCTTAATCATTGAGTTACATTATCCTTATTTCAATACAAACATGAATACCTGTATTCACCTGAGATCAAATGGTATGTCTTAATTTTATGTGGAACTAGTTATACCTATCCGGCATTGCCCGGATGTAATAGGAAAAACAACTGACTTGTTTACAAAGAAACGGAAATTAATTTTGGTGACTTTAATTTCATAATAAAAATATCTTGTGAAAGAAGAATATTTATAAAGTAAGTTTGAATAATAATAATAATAATAATAATAATAATAATAATAATAATAATAATAATAATAATAATAATGAGGGAAAGCGCAAACCAGACCTCCACTGGGAGAGCGCGGACAGCTCTGGGACCTTGGGGAGGCTTGTTGCCACTCAAACCCCAGAGAAGACCAATGGCCCTTATCAGCGATACCACAAGGTCATCAGCGGTGATGAACGAAAAGAGGTGGAGCATACTGGAAGTCTGAGGAGACTTGTTGTCACTCAGACTCCAGGGAATACCACAGGTTGTTGGCAGTGGGAGATCACTGACGATGACCAGTGTGATAACTCCTAGTGAGTAAATAATAATAATAATAATAATAATAATAATAATAATAGTAATAATAATAGTAAAAAACAAATAATAATGTGTAATTAATGTGAAGACTTCACTTTAATGTTTAAAAATATGAATTGTTTTTAGATATCTATTTTTGCAGAATTCATGATTACTTCCCTTTAATGTTTAGGAATATTTAGTGAGTAAAAGAAAATATATCCACTTAAAAGTCTTCCTTAATCGGAATAATCTTTTCAGAAAAGAACAGTGTGAAATAAAATATATTCGTGTCAATAACTTAGTGGATGAAAAAAATTTTTTAAAATAGGTTAGCCCAAATCAAATATCGATATGTCAGGTAGATTTCTATTTGGGTCCGAGTTTGGAAATCCGGCACAATAACTTTATATGTTAGATTAGGTGTATACATTCCCAAACAATGCTCGATGACAGTAAGAACCGTGTGGGAATTTTGTTGACCGTCTTGAATAGAAAAAGTTGGCTATCATTTTATAACGCCCAACATTTAAATATCTGGAACATGTCGATGGGAACAAAACTTGATGATCTTGTGCCGCTGAATGGGACAGATGCAAAATGGCATTAATTAGAGACAGCTTATGGAACATTGTAAATGCGACAGAGGTCGTCCCTGACCCTAGAAAATACTTATCATGGAAAGATCGTGCCTTGGCGATGGTTGTGCTTTCAATGGAACCGTCACTTTTATATTTAATTGGAGATTCTGACCATCACGCAGTGGTGTGGAAAAAAATTGACAGAACAATTTGAAAAGAAAATGTGGCCAAACTAATTAGCCTCAAACTGGAGATTGTATTCCGTTAAATTGAATGCAAGTGACTCTAATCACAAATCTATCCAGATGATGATTGAAATATTCAAAGACTTTTCAGAGTTTGTTGGAAATTTATCCCTTTTCTAACAAATTCGGCTTTCTAGAAGTAACTTTTGAAAATAAAGAAAAAAGGATTATATGGAAGGTAGTGAAAGAAAAATGCCTATTTCTGCTGAGAAAGAGGTGGCCGCACACATATCATTATGCACATTAATGTAGACGGTAGGAGTACACACGTCAGTCATGTACACCCTAAGCAGAAGCAAGATAAGTCTGTGCTTGTGTACATACTTATACATATCCACTCATCTCTGCATGTATACATCCTTTGCTCACATTTCGCTACCCCACTCATGTGCAAAAACACACACGTATATGCGCATACTCGTCACCATAGTACACAGTCACACACAAAGTAGTCTGGGGGAAAGGTGGGCGAGCCATTTCCATCAGATGTTATGGAAATCTGGATTCTAAGGTGGCTGGTGATTGATATCCTGTATCTAAATTGCAAGTAAATATTTCTTTCTGTATGGACAAGCTATGGAAACTTTGGACTTTACATTTAAGCAGCTGGTGATACCAGATCAGGCTGCCCTGTGGCTCCCTGAGACGAAATTCACCTACATTGACGTTTTTTTTTTTTTTTTGTTTGTAAAACTTAATTATGTTCTACAAAACCAAAAACAAAAACAACAGCCCCTCTCCCTTTCTCCCTCCCCTTTTTTATTTTTATTTTTCCTACCCTACTCCCGGTCCTGGATATGACCTTAAACTACATCCGATGGTGAGATCCGGCTTACGGACTTTGGGGAATGTGGATCCTCCTCTTAATTACCATTGCTCCCAGGTCCACCCTGACCCGGAGTGGTAGTACCTGTTAGGGTCCCAACTATGGGTTAAATAGAAACAGATATTAAAAGGGGAAAGAAACAAAAAAGAGAAGAAAACAAGACCAGATTCGGCATTAAATAACCCAAAAAGGGTTGATATGCCGTAAAACAAAACTACCAAACCAAACCATTTAAGCAGTTAATAGGTGATTATATCGCTTACAGAATTCTTAGTTTTTTAGTTGTGCATAATTTCATGTCTTAGAATATGGTATGTATGAAGCCTGGTGATCCAGCACTCTCCTGTTTATTACATAGGGTTTGTTATCGTCTGTTATATTCCAAACAGGTCTCTGAAGGACAGAGTGTGCACGTAAAAACGTTGTTTAAAGTTCACTTGTCCCGACATATTCAGGTGGAGATTCGAGTGATTGGTGTAATTTTAGTTAATTCTGATATGTTTTTGCTTGTCTTTCTTATTTTTATTTTTTTATTCATTATTTCTTTATATTTTTTCATTTTTTATTTTTTATTATTTTATTATTTCATGTTCATGTTTTTATATTTTATTTTTTGTTCTTTTTTCTTTATGTTTTATATGTTTTCTCATCTCTCTAGCACATATGCGATTTTTTAAAAAACGATCATTCATAAATAATAACAATTCAAATGTATCTACGATTGATAATCCGATGAATTCTAAAATTAAAGAATATTTTTTACGCAAACGTAATTGGATCACAGGGAAGGAAGAAATACTTCTGTAATTGCAAGAGTCAGTAGTGGAGGGAGTAAGTTCAGGAAACTTCTGCCATTACTAACCAGCAGAGCGTTACCACTTTGATCAAAGGAAGAGTCTATCACGCATGTGTACGCAGTGTGATGATGTATGGAAGTGAAATCTGGCCAGTAAGCTAGAGACATGCATTGCATAAAGATAAATTGTATGAGAATGATACGATATATGTGTAATGTGAGTTTTAAAGTCAGGCTTAGATTTGATGATTTTAGAGGAAGATAAAATCTAGAGAGTATAGTGAGATGTGTGCAAAACAGGAGACTTCGTTGCTTTGGTCACATAAAACATGGATGAGAGTGATTGGGTTAGTATGTGTAGAAGAGCTCCAATAGTGTAAGGGGCAGACAACTCTCTGTTTAAAGTACGTAATTTCTCCGAAAATGGAAAATATGCATTTTTTAAATAAGAAGTAATGCAAATTCTGTTAATTAATAGAACATTTATCGAAGAAATAACAATTTGTGAAAAGCAACAGTATATTGATAAAACATTTATTGAAGAAAATAGAATTTGGGAAAATCAACAGTCATCCGGTTTGGTTAAAAACATTTTTTATTTATTTTTTATTTCAAAACGAACAGTCCTCTTGTTTGGATTAACAGATTGTATTTTTATATAGTTTAAAAATTGAATTATCGAAGAAATTAAAATTTGTGAAAATCAAAGTAGTCTCTGCGTTTGCAAAAAAAAAACCCACTATTTTCTGTTGAGTACTGGTTAAATACAATAACTCGCGCATATTCAATGCATTGACGTCCATTTTCGGAGAAACTAGAAATTAGGTACTAAAAAGAGAGTTGTCTGCCCCTTAAACTATTGGAGCTCTTCTAAAATAAAGTCGCTCGTGTCCCTATTCTACATAAGTGCCTTTATTTTGGCACTTATGCAGAATAGGGACACAAGCAAAAAAAATTTTATTGTTTATTTTTAATTTTCGTATATGTTTTCCTTTTGTCTTTTTTGTTTTATGTATGTTTTCTCATCTCTCTAGCACATATGCAATATTTTTTCAAAGATCCTTCATAAATAAAAATATATATTCAAATGTATCAACGATAGATAGTATTCCTATGAGTTTTAAAGTTGTAGAATATTTTATGCAATCTAATGTTTCTATTTATACGTTGCAATAACAGAATCGAATCACTTATGCCAAAATCTTCTGAGATATTTAACAACTGGATAACGCCGGGTACATCTGATAGTATCTATACACCATAGACCGGCGTAAATCCAGCCCCGAAGGCCAAGACAATACCAGTTTATGGGGTGTAGTATCCATCGGAACAGATACTACACTTTGATCTTAGCCCAAAAGCCAAGAGTAGGTTTTATTTATCTACCTCCCACAAGGTAAGATTTGACACAAGGTCGAGAAAGTGGGAAAAAACCAGCGCTCAAGAATTTGAGCACTCTGGCTGTTTAAAAATTGCCTGGGCAGCTGCGTCGACATTCCCCGGTAGGGGCGCCTCAGGCGATTAGCAATAAACTAACCCCCTGTCAAAAGGTGAGAAGGCAAAGCCTGGGAGGGTGCACCTCCTAGAACTGCACAGGACGGACAATCGATAGACAGGGCGTAAATTCCGACCCGGGACAATATCGGTTTATTAGAAAGAGGTCAGTGTTTGCAATTATTTTTTATAAGTAAAAGGCAATTTAAAAAGGCCACAATTGGCAATCTGTGTTGAACACAGTTCTTAAATTATTTATAAAACAAATAACTAACCAATTATGTTTCTATCGCTAATGATAGCAAATTGCAAATGATAGGGTCTCTTGATATCGTCTGCCTTATTCCTCAGAAACTTTTTTTTAATATAATAACTATAACCTCGTAACGCAACCTGAAACAAGAAATCCAGCAAAACAGCAAAATAAATGTGCAGCAGTTTCCAGGCACACAGCCGCCATATTGTTTAAATATCGATGACTTCTTAGCTGCCCGCTGATTGGTTCAGGCAATTTACTTCCTCCTTGGCTTGACAAATCAGTGGCCTTCTCTTAAGCGAATCTCGGGTGGCTAGCATAACTATATAAACACTTGAGCACTATCCGCTCTTTCCCTATTTTTATTCTGCGGCACAAGAAGCCTCTTCTCTCTCTTTCCTTCTTCGGCAGTGCCAATCACACGCCCCCCCCCCCCCGTTTGGGGATGCAACAGACATATTCCCGAGCCTTTGGTCCAGGGTTAGACTTCGACAAGAAGCAAAAATGGCTACTGCCTCATACACGTGGACTTAATATAACTGCTAACATGTGAACTGACTTTCACACCGGTGTACAGACACACACACTTACATACACACGTCCTGACACCATAGCCGGTGTACAAACATTCAATATTATAGACTATTCTCTTCTCCCTAATCATGAAAAATTATAGTAATGGACTTCCTTTACTTTTGTCTTCGTCCATACTTATGGACAGACTAACCCCTTTCCTTTTTGTTCAAGGAAGACTCAATAAAGTTAATAAATGTTAGAATGAGAGTTTGTCCTTTCCATCCTACAAATGTGTGTACGTTTTTTTTTGGTTTTTTTTTTAACAAAAATATCTAAAAAAGGAAAAAAGAATATATGCATTTTTTGTACGGTAAGTTATAATTTGAAATGAATCAGTAATTATCTCCCTTGATTATAAACCAAGGGAGATTATTACTGATTCAGTTCAAAGTATAACATAAAATTTTTAAAAATATTGCATAAAAGAAACATTTCTTTATCAAACGAAATTGAAAAGGCATACAAATGTAAAATATATTTTTAATTCAAATTCCAATATTACATTTTTTATTATTCATTTTTTACTCTGATATATATTTTATTTTTATTATTTATTTTTATTTTTTTATTTTGACATATGTTTTATTTGTTGTCGTTCATGGTTTATATGTTTTCTGATCTCTTGAGCACAGATGAAATTTATTAAAAAAATCATTTATAAATAAATACAAATATTAAAATATGAAACTGAATCGATCATGGCTAAATGTCCTGACATATTTGACATTCGGACAACGACGGGTACATCTGTTCGCATATATATATATATATATATATATATATATATTTATGTTTAAATAGAAAGAAGATTCAGTGTTTGCAATTATGTATGATGATTATTTATGATAAGCAAAAAGGCAAGTTAAAAATCCACAATTGTCAACACCAGGAAAATGGTTTGATAAAGAACATGGTGGCACCTTTTTAAAACTGTAGACAACTGCATCTGACCATTCCACTGGAGGCAGATTTCTTTAGAATCTGAATTGATTGATGCTGAATAGAAAACACTGTTTCTATTGACGCTTCTTGACAAAGCCAGAATGCAAGCGTATATTCCAAAGCGGCATGAGGTATGGATATGCTCTCGCCAGTTCTTCTACTTGCTCTGATTTTGTTGTGGATTTATGTCGTCGTTTCTTTTTTTTATTCAATAAAGCTTTTGTTTTTGAATTGGTTTAAGAATGACAGAATAACAACAATTTTGATGAAGATAAGATACAACAAGATGAAAGATAAGATACAAGATGAAAGATAAGATACAAGATGAAAGATAAGATACAAGATGAAAGATAAGATACAAGATGAAAGATAAGATACAACAAGATAGAAGATAAGATATAAGATGAAAGATAAGATACAAAATGAAAGATAAGATGTATGATGAACGATAAGATACAAAATGAAAGATAAGATGTATGATGAAAGATAAGATACAACAAGATGAAAGATAAGATACAACAAGAAGAAAGATAAGATACAAGATGAAAGATAAAATACAAGATGAAAGATAAGATACAACAAGATGAAAGATAAGATACAACAAGATGAAAGATAAGATACAAGATGAAAGATAAGATGTATTATGAAAGATAAGATACAAGATGAAAGATAAGATACAACAAGATCAAAGATAAGATACAAGATGAAAGATAAGATACAAGATGAAAGATAAGATGTATGATGAACGATAAGATACAAGATGAAAGATAAGATGTATGATGAAAGATAAGATACAAGATGAAAGATGAGATACAAGATGAAAGATAAGATACAAGATGAAAGATAAGATACAAGATGAAAGATGAGATACAAGATGAAAGACAAGATGAAAGATAAGATACAAGATGAAAGATGAGATACAAGATGAAAGATAAGATACAAGATGAAAGATAAGATACAAGATGAAAGATGAGATACAAGATGAAAGATAAGATACAAGATGTAGATAAGATACAAGATGAAAGATAAGATACAACAAGATGAAAGATAAGATACAAGATGAAAGATAAAATACAAGATGAAAGATAAGATACAACAAGATGAAAGATAAGATACAACAAGAAGAAAGATAAGATACAAGATGAAAGATAAAATACAAGAAGAAAGATAAGATACAACAAGATGAAAGATAAGATACAACAAGATGTAAGATAAGATACAAGATGAAAGATAAGATGTATTATGAAAGATAAGATACAAGATGAAAGATAAGATACAACAAGATCAAAGATAAGATACAAGATGAAAGATAAGATACAAGATGAAAGATAAGATGTATGATGAACGATAAGATACAAGATGAAAGATAAGATGTATGATGAAAGATAAGATACAAGATGAAAGATGAGATACAAGATGAAAGATAAGATACAAGATGAAAGATGAGATACAAGATGAAAGATAAAATACAAGATGAAAGATAAGATACAAGATGAAAGATAAGATACAAGATGAAAGATAAGATACAACAAGATGAAAGATAAGATACAACAAACTGAAAGATAAGATACAAGATGAAAGATAAGATACAAGATGAAAGATAAGATACAACAAGATGAAAGATAAGATACAACAAGATGAAAGATAAGATACAAGATGAAAGATAAGATACAAGATGAAAGATAAGATACAAGATGAAAGATAAGATACACCAAGATGAAAGATAAGATACAACAAGATGAAAGATGAGATACAAGATGAAAGATAAGATACAAGATGAAAGATGAGATACAAGATGAAAGATAAAATACAAGATGAAAGATAAGATACAAGATGAAAGATAAGATACAAGATGAAAGATAAGATACAACAAGATGAAAGATAAGATACAAGATGAAAGATAAGATGTATGCGGAAAAAATGCGGGGAAGGAGGGGGGGAGATAGGACACATAACAAGATCAAAGAAAAGATAAGATAAAAATATAAAACGTAAAGATGGTAGAAAAAAAAAAAAATAAATTGTATCTTCAGTCCGAGAATAAAAGTTGTGCAATACGCACGTATTATTGTTACCCCATTCTATTATTGTCTTGTCTTTTCTTCTATGTCTTTGTGACTCATCGTCTACCATGATGTTACGCTCTACCCCTCAAAGCTTAACAGGTTATGGCCCCAGTTATGCAAACCACAGACTAATGTTTCTAGGGAAATGAAAGAAAGTATGAATTCTGGCCACATGCGGACTCAAAAACTGTACAGCACCATTACAGCAGGGAGCGAAGCTGAAATAAATCAGAACAAGAACGCCGAAGCTTTTGGTGAACTAGTACAATACCTCGATGACCGAAATCTTTCGTTGATCATACGAGACGCGAATAGCGATGGCAGAAAAGCATTAAATATCCTAAGAGAACATTATCTGTCACGCGGAAAGCCAAGAATAATTTCGTTGTACACGGAATTAACATCGTTGCAAAACAAGTCAAATGAAAATATTACAGACTATGTAATAAGAGCGGAAAATGCCGCCACATTCCTAAAAAAGGCCGGAGAAACGGTAAGCGATTGATTACTGATCGCAATGATTATAAAGGGGTTACCGCATAGATATAAGACATTCACCACGGTAATAACACAGAGAGATACACCTATGACATTTCAGAAGTTTGAAACCGCTCTAAGAAACTTCGAAGAAACTGAAAAAAAAACCACGGTGAAAGCGCGAACGCAGTAATGAGTGTGAGAGAAAAGAAATATAACAGCCAACCAGCAACCATTTCCAGACCAAATAAATATAACAAAAACGAATTCAATGGACCATGCTTCTTATGCGGGCGATATGGACATAAATTCGAAAATAGTAGAAAACCCGCACGCTGGTGCAAAAACTGCAAAAGACGAACACCTTACACAAATGTTTGCAGAAAAACGCAAGATAGACACTCAAACACCGAAGGGAATGCGATAAAACACGTGTCAGATAAGAACACTTCTTATATTTTTTATGTTAATAACGCTAGGGACTCTTCATATCTTGATTTATTAGTCGATTGTGGGGCCGCAACCAATATTTTAAACGACGAGTCCAAGTTCGTTTACTTCGATAAAGAATTTGATTCCTCCCGTCATATTGTTGAGCTAGCCGATGGAAGCCGATACAATAATTTGGCGCTAAAAAGGAGGGATTCTTCTATTAAAATAACTGATACGAATTGAAGGATACATAATAACATCTTAAAAAACGCTTGATATATACCTTATTTTAATAATATCTTTTCAGTACAAGCGGCGACAGAAAAGGGTGCTTACGTTGAATTTAAACCTAACTCTGCAACATTAAATACTAATGGAACTAAATTTAATATATATAAGAAAGGTAAACTATATTACTTAAATAATGTAACTTTTCCGAAGAAAATAAAACATTTGCTAGAAGAGTGGCATAGCATAATGGAACATTGCAACATCGACGATATAATACAATTAGAAAAAAAAGTTTCTGGTATACAAATTAGTGACAAAAAACAATTTAATTGTGAAGTGTGCCCACAGGCAAAAATGCCCCAATTCAAAAATAAAACATCTGACAACAAAAATACTCGAACTAGTACACATTGATCGAGCAGGACCGATAGACCTCTTAGCAAAGGATGATTTTAAGTACGTATTAGGGTGTATAGATGATTATTCCGGTCTCATAGTCACCTACATGTTGAAAAGTAAAAGTGACGCAGTGGAAGCCTTCGAAAGATTTATAGCTGACGTTGCCCCGTATGGAAATATACAAACAGTAAGGAGCGATCAAGGTACGGAATTTACTTCTAAAATCTTCGAATCGCTACTAATTAAGAATACGATACATCATCAAAAATCGGCGTCCAACTCCCCCACCAAAATGGTACGATCGAATGAGCATGGCGCACAATTTTTGAAATGGCTAGGTGCATGCTAAAACATGCTAACCTTCCAAAATATATGTGGTCATACACTGTTATGTCCTCAACGTATATTCGTAACCGATGTTACAACAGACGTATTAACAGCACGCCATACGAATTTTTTACGGGCGATAAACCAAATATATCAAATATGCACTTATTTGGTAGCATTTGTTACGCATACGTACAAAACCCCTAAAAATTGGAAGACTGAAGTAAGGAGGGAATTTTTGTAGGATATGACAGAGGTAGTCCGGCCTACTTAATATATTTTCCCGAAACTGGTGAAATAAAAAATGTCAGAATAGTAAAATTTACAGATAAATTTAAAGATAATATAAAAGAAACAGACGAAAGTGCTACAACTGAAAATATTCAAACAGTTGAACCCGAAACAGAAGTAGTAACTGAAAATATTGGGAGAACGAAAACCCGCCCCAAATATCTATGGTTACTATGTGGAAGACGAAAATAATGACGCAATAAAATACACGATAGATTATTGTTACCACATAATGTACCAAGTACATACGAAGAAGCGATAAATTCAGATAGTTCCGAACACTGGCAGAAGGCCATGAAAATGGAGATGGCCATTTTAAAATAAAATAAAACATTTGAATTAACTGAATTACCTCAGAATAAAACCCTAATCCCAGCATGATGGGTGTATACTATTAAAACTTATGAAAACCAGGAGGATATATTTACGGTAAGACTAGTGGCAAAATGTTATGCTCAAAAGCCAAACGTAGATTACGAAGAAACATTCTCACCAACAGCAAAATTAACTTCAATAAGAATGTTGATGCAAATCGCGGCACAATACGATCTAAAAATACATCAATTAGACGTAAAATCAGCCTATCTAAACGCACCGATAAATTTGGAACTTTACATGGAACAGGCGAAAAGATTTGAAATAGAAAATAAAAACAAAACCGGTAGATTGGTGTATAAATTAAATAAATCACTATATGGTTTAAGACAAAGTGGTAGAAATTGGAATAATTTGTTACACACACATCTAATAGAAAACGGATTTAGCCAATCATTGGCAGACGCTTATGTTTATACACAATATAATGACAAATATACAATTATTATTGTATGGGTAGATGACATACTAATAGCGACAAAATGTAACGAAAATATGATAAATACGAAAACTATTCTAAAAGGAAAATTTAAAATGACAGATCAAGGCAAAATCAAATATTTTTTAGGCATAGAATTTACATATGAAAACAAGACAATATATATGCACCAAAAACGATATCTTCAAAAATTATTAGAAAGATTTGGAATGAAAGATTGTAAAAATAAATACACACCTAGCGAAAATAATATTAACAAATTATGTAACGAAACTAGGAAATTAGCAGACGAAAAGCTATATAGAGAAATTGTCGGAAGCTTAATATATGCAATGACAGCCACCAGGCCAGACTTATGTTTCATAGTAACAAAACTATCACAATATATGAATAAACCATACGAAAATCACATGCTGTTAGCTAAACACGCCCTTAGGTATATAAAAGCCACATTCAATCAACAATTAATATTCAAACCCACTAAAAGTACTTTAAACATAATAGGTTTTTGCGATGCAAATTGAACAAACTCACAGGATAGAAGAAGCATAACGGGATATGGATTTAAAGTCTCAGACGACGGGCCATTAATTTCGTGGAACACACGAAAACAGTCAACAGTCGCGTTATCTACTTGCGAGGCTGAATATATGTCAATCAGTGTAGCCACACAGGAAGGAAAATACCTAAAAACACTAATGACAGATTTATTAAACGGGAAAATCAATACATTCCAGACGCATCTGGCCCAGCTCCGTTTTTACATGGTTACCCACCACAAGGCTGGTAGATTCTCGCTCTGCTTGGCTCTCCATCGTCTTCATGAAAATCACTTCTGGGCGTTGAAATAGGACTTCAAGACATCTAGTCATTTCAACATGCTACTCTCTCTGTACAAGCAAGTTGTATATTATTTTCCCCAAGGATTCTCCATGTTTACCCTGGCAATTCATGTCTATTATCGATTGTGTTTAGAGATTGTTCATGTAGACTTTTGTCTTGGTAATTATGTCTGTTAAATTGCAACCAATTTTTTGTGTGTTATGTCCTTCGTACGTTTATATTTGACAAACTGTCTGTGTGATAATAAATGTATGCTTATTTATGTAAATGCAGTCGCTATCTACTTGCCTCTCCACGAGTTTAGCGTTAGACATAAGGTCAGTGTTTACTGTGGGGAGAATCCAGCTCTCCCAAAAGATTGAGACAAACATAGAAAGAATTAACTCAGTCTAGAAAGATGTCTCCTTCACTGATCGAGGATAGAACAGATTAAGTTTAGTATCAGAGCAGATAAGCAGTTTATATGCAAGAAGTGTAAGACATGGATAATAACTCAGATGTGGACAAAGTTTATTTGGATGGTGAAGCTATTGAGGTTGTCGAGAAGTTTTTTACTTTGGTGATACCATTCGAGCACAGGGTGGAGCAGGTGCTAGTGTACTTGCAAGAGTCAAGAGTGAATGGAATAAGTTCAGGAAACTTACCAGCTAAGCGTTACCATTGTCGACCAACATGATAGTCTATCAGGCATAAGTATGCAGTGTGATGATGTATTCAAGTGAACGCTGGCCAGTGTGGGTTGAAGACATGCGTTGCATAGAGAGAAGTTATATGAGAATGATACCATGGATGTGTGATGTGGGTCTTAAAGTCAGGCTTAGATCTGATGACCTCAGAGGAAGATTAAATCTGGCCAGTACAGGGAGATGTGTGCAGAACAGGAAACTTCGATGGTATAGCCATGTTTAAAGAATGGATGAGAGTGATTGGGTTAGTATATGTAGAACAGTTTAGGTAGCAGGTCCAGTTCACAGAAGAAGACAAAGAAAAACATGGGAGGAAATGATAAGGATGGACTTTAGAGAAAAATGGATAAATAAAGACCTGGCCAGGGATAGGTCAGTTTGGAAGTCATATCCTTACAGCCGTGCTAGCATGTAAAACGGACATTAAACTGAAAATGATGATGATGATGATGATGATGATGATGATGATGATGATGATGATGAAGGGAAATATCAAATTAAAAAAAACGAAGAAAGAATACTTAAAAAAAAGAAAAACGAAAAAAGTATTGACAAAATGAATCATGTCAAATATATATATTTTTTTTATCTGTGGTCACTTTTTAATTTTGTGGTTTTTTTTATCTTAGTTGTATACATGGCCTTTATTACACACAATTCTAATTCCGAGATCATGAGCTTAAATTTGGCTTCACCTCACTTTTCAGATTTGGCGATCACAGCTCTAAATTAGTCTCTCTCTATCGTTGCTCGAATATTGTAGCTAAAAAAATAAACAACTAAACCTTTTCGGTACAAATGCCTTTGTAATTAGCGCTGATCCAGCCAGACAAGCGACCCCCCTCGAAGAATTCACTACCAATTCACTCCGGCCAAGTAAGCTTTATCTTTTATCCCTTGGTCTTATGAGATCAGCAACATCGAATGAAAACAGTAAGAAAGACATTAAATAAATAAAAAGGTAATACAAAAGAATTGGAGGGAAATAGAAAGTAAACAGATTAAAAAAGAAACATACCCTATAATATAATGTCTGTCCCAATATGCAATTGAGAAGTCCCAGATAAAACAACTGATCCCAGAGTAACATTTTACTCTGAATCACTGATTGTAATGGTTTTGTATTATAGGGTTTTACAATGGGGTTTGCATTGGTGTGAGATGTTAGTAAAGTAAAGTACTGTTGTCAACATTCTTGCAAGAGGGACCACATAGGGGCGGCCAACATCCCTACGTGAAAGCGGTATCAACTGGATTCGAACTTGGCACATCCTAGTCGACAGTCTTCGTCGTTACCCACTTAACCACCGTCAACCACCATGAGACATTCATAAACAGCAAAGACGAACTTTTACTTAGATTTATTTTCAGGAAAAATAAGAAGACACTAAAATTAGTAAAAGAAAAAGTACAGGAGAATGAGCTGAAATAACAAAAATAATAATAATAATAATATTAATAATAATAATACTAATAATATTATTATTAGTAATAATAATATCAATACTAATAAAATGTTAATAATAGCAACAATAATAATAACAATATTATTATTATTATTTTTATTATTATTATTATTATTATTATTATTATATCAATATAAATAATAATAGTTGTATTATTATTAATAATATCAATATAAATAATAATAGTTATATTATTATTTATAATATCAATATAAATAATAATAGTAATAGTAATATTATTAATTAATCTATTACACAGAGATTTAGTACATTTTTGTCCGAAGCCAAAACAATACTTTTACTTCTGTGGGTAATATTTCAGACTAATATACTATCTTTCAATGCTAAATTCAGGAGTGGAGGTGTAGTACATGTTCTGTTGTCACGACACCATCCTCCCAGGCATTACTTCTTCCTCTGTGTGTTCGGAGGGGTAGTGTAGTATATGTTCGTTCGTCATGATACCATCCTCCCAGGCGAGCAAAAATATGCGACCAAAGGGATCATATATTTTCTACTACTACTACTACTACTACTACTACTACTACTACTACTACTACTACTACTACTACTAATAATAATAATATTAATAATAATATTAATAATAATAATAATAATATTAATAATTGCAAGAAAAATAAGAATCTAGTCAGTAAAAAAAGCAACAACAACAAATTGAACAAGTGAAGAACTCACATATCTGGACAAAAGAATAAGGAAATTAATGACCATGTAGTAGATGTCACCGTCTCAGCAGATCACAGGGTGAAAATAAAGGAGACAGATAAACTAAGCAAATACACGGAGCTTGCCAGAGAGCTGAAGGGAGTATGGAACATAAAAAAAACACACTAAAAAGGCACTAGGAACAGTTCTGAAAACTTGTGAAAAAAAACTAGGAGAAATTGAAATGAAAGAGGCCATTGAGACAATACAAAGAACGGCACTGAGGTAAACAGCTGAAATAGTAAGAAAAATGTTTGAGTGCAGAAACCAACTTACATAACCAAACGATGCCGACCAATCACAGACAAACTTAAATAGAATAACGGTGCGTAATAAAAGTAGAAAAATAAAAAGAACATTGCACAAAACCAAGCGAACTGAAACTGCCAGTGTAGATACGCAAAAACAAGAACAAAAAAAAAACATAATCTGACATCAGACCTCCGTTGGAAGGGTGCAGAGAGTACTGCAACCCCAACTTCAGATAAAACCAATGTCGTTTCTAGCAATAAATTTATAGTAAACGGCTGTTGCGATAACATAAAATGATTTTCAATGGTTATCGAAAGAGGCGAAGAGTGATTGAAATATGGGGAGACTTGTTGTCACTCAGACACCAGGGAACACTACTTGTTATTTTCGGTGAGCAATCACTGATAATGATTTCTGTGAACATTCTTAATGAGTAAATAATAATAATAATAATAATAAAGAAGAAGAAGAAGAAGAAAAAAGAGAAGAAGAAGAAAGAGAAGAAGAAAATGAATAAAGAGAAGAAGAAGAAGAAGAAAGAGAAGAAGAAGAAGAAAGAGAAGAAGAAAGGGAAGTCGAAGAAGAAAAGGGAAAGGCGCAATAGAAGAAGAGGGTAGAGAAATTGAAGTAGAAAAAGAATAGAAAATAAAAATGTTAAAAAGAGTCTTTGAAAATGGCTGCTCAAATCCAATATCGCCAAAGACGGAAGAGATAAGATAGAAAATGAACTGGATAAGCAAATAATCGTGAATTATCGATTTTAAAGCAGAGAAGGAAATTAAAAATGGAAAAACGGAATAGAAAACCATTTGATGGAAAGAAGAAAGAAGCGAAGAAGAGGGAAGAATCAAAGAAACTACGCTGTAGATATCACCAACTTCTCTGGATTCTACCAAATGTTTGTTTTCATGTTTGTAATAAATTGTTTGGTGAATGACGATGAAATGAGATCATGACATAATGCAGACGAATAGAAAAATTGAATAAACAAATCAAATGTCTCAACAACAGCAGCAGCAGCTGCAATTCTCATTGGGTTTGCATTGCCAGAAAACTCATGAATAAATATATTCAAATATTTATGTATGCAAGTAGAATATTTCAAAGCACTCAGGTATGCATTCTATACATTCTTGTATATTCAGATGAATATATCAACACACTCACACACATATATATTCTTAGAGAAAGTCAGATACACACACACATATTATTATTATTATTAAAGAAAATCAAATATACACACACACATGTATATTATTACAGAAAGTCAGATACACACACACATATATTATTATTATTATTATTAGAGAAAATCAAATATACACACACACATATATATTATTAGAGAAAGTCAGCTATATGCACATGTTATTAGAGAAAGTCAGATATACATACACACACATATATATAATTAGAGAAAGTAAGATATACACACTCACACCTAAATTACCTACTGGAGAGTTTGAATTACCTACTAAACGCCATCCTTAGTGTCTTCGCTCTCTCTGTACAAGGGTTTGTCAGGACAACCTGACATAAGAATACTCCCCCCCCCTACAAGTAAAACTTGACCAAATATTAAAAATAACATAGTATTTGAAGCCCAAATAAGATCCCCTCGCCACGACTATACACTGGCTCATATGAGGAATGGTGCACCTTCTCCAAGTAATATTACCTCAAGTAACATCATTTAGCTGGATACTTCACCAGACTAAATGAATTCTTGTCCTGAAATCTGATAAGACCAAGAGACCACACGAAATATATACTATAACATAGTTAACTAGCCAATTGAGGACCTTGCTAACTCAACTGTTCTACATCTACTAGCCTAAGAACTTTTATCCATTCTTTTAATGTAAACACACCAACAAAGTCTCTTGTTCTTCATACATCTCCCTATACTGTCCAGATTTAATCTTCCTCTGAGGTCATCAGATCTAAGCCTGTCTTTAAGACTCCCATTACACATCTGATCATTCTCATATATTTTCTCTCTATACAACGCATGTCGTTAGCCCTCACTTCCCTACATCATTACACTTCGTACCCATGCCTGATAGACTCTTCCATTGGTCAACAGTGGTAACGCGCTGCTGATTAGTAAAGGCAAGAGTTCCTTGAACTTACTCCATCCACTCCTAACACTTTCAATCACACTGTGCTGGTTAGTCATGATTACGTTTTTAGTAAACGAAGAATGAAATGTTGAAAGCAAAGCAAAAAAAACAAAGATTTACTTGCATTTTGGAGTTTTGTTTTGGTTTTGGTTTGGAATTTGTTTTGGTTCCGGTTCAAAACCGCTCTTGGAATTTAGAAAAGGGTAATTGTTTCACATTAGCAAAATATTGATATGTTTTGTAGGAATTAATTATTAAAAACTTGTTTTAATGAAGTGGAGTGACATTATATTACATTCGTTGTTACCAATGCAATCATAACAGGAACATAATTAGGGGTTAATTATATACCCATGCCCTATATCTGCAATGAGGACATCCGAAGGCACTAGGGCATCGCATCGATTGAGAGCAAGATGAAGGAATGACGGTTCAGATGGTTTGGACATGTGCTGAGGGCTGACGATGACATTGTCGCAAAACTTGCTTTTACATTATAAGTCGATGGGATGCGACCGAGAGGAAGATCATTGATGAGATGAGCAGATGCTCTACACAATGATCTCTGTAAAACTGGCCTTCACTCGGACTAAGCCTGTAATCGTGCCAAGTCGAGGCAAAAATACACGATTGCAGACCCCGTAGTAGCTCGGGATTAACATAAAAGAAAAAAACGAAGAAAATATAAATAAATAACTATATCATATATTACTGTCCGATTGTATCTTCGTCACAGAATCAGTGTGCAAATGAGTTAAGTGAATGGGTCAAAGCAGGCATTGAAGCCTATGTCCCCATGAGAAAATTCTTTAGCAAGCCCCACTCTCCCCAGTGGTTCACCTCGGAATGTGCAACTGCCATTGCTGAGATGCAGCAAGCATTCCGTAAATTCGGCCACCATAAGTCAGCTAGTCTCTCCCTCCTTGACAAGGTCCAAAAAAGAGTCGCCAACCTAATAGGTCCCTCACTGTCAACCAAGCTACAGTCCCTGTCCCATCGCTGCAATGTAGCATCCTTGTACTTGTTTTACAAATACTTCAATGGATTGTGCTCCGATGAATTGGCTACTTTGTTGACCCACGACATAAATTCACTAGACCAACTCGACAATCAGCTAAATCCCATCAATTCACTGTGGAGGTCCCCAGATGCCGGAGAGCCTTCTACCCCAATGGCTTCTTTCCTCGTGCTGTTGGCCTCTGAAACTCCCTCCCTGCTCTCTGTTTCTCCGACAGTACCGATATGCAGAGATTTAAAACTAATGTAAACAGACATTTCGCGACACTGCTCCCAATTTTGGGTGACACCTAAAACCCACACCCAAATTCTCAGTAACCCTTTACGTCTACGATGGCAGCCTGCCTTGTTCGGGGTGAAATATGTTTTAAAAAAAAAAACAAAGAAAAAACAAGGCCCCTATAATGAGAGAACGACAATGAAAACTATGTACCATAGTACAACCATTTAGAATTTCCAATTCTACAAAATTTTAGGGGTAGACTTCATTTAACATTAACAACATAATAATTTAGGGGTAAACTTTTTTGTCAGCTAGCATTCTTTCTCTATTAGGCTCTTGAAAGGCTTACTTTGTGGCTAGCTTGTTTTGAGTCCAGGGAACTGAACGGTGGTGGTGAGGTTTCTTTCAGGCTTGGTTTGTCTTGAAGTGATTCTACCTTCCTCCCCCTTTTTATTATTATGATTAGCTATTTTCAGCAAGGGCCTTGATGCCTTGTCTAGAGCGGAATTATTTCAGGAAGAGCATTTTAACATTATATGGATATTTCTGTGTCGTTTTTTTAAAAATTATTCTAACGTTATTTATTTGAAAATTTGTATGATGAAAATAACTGTTACGAAATAATTTTTTGTTTTAAATTTTAAAAATGTTTATTTTTAAAAAGATATTTGGAAAGAATTCTTTCCAAATATGATGTAAGGTTAAGATCGGATTTTAACTCTGCCTGATGATATCTCAGTTTATAATAACTGTTGATCGATAACATCGACATGCCAGTGTCGCAGATTTTGTACATGTCTGTGTAAATAAAAATAATCATATATAAAAGCTCTATTTGATATTGAACACTTTTTATAAGTTCGGTTGAAATACTTTGGATTACTATCCTGTGGGTGTTACATTGCCTGAATTATTATATATATATATATGATAAAAAATGGAAATAATATTCCAACGTAATGGAAAATGAACAAAAGAAAACCAAAATTATATATGTATTCATCAACGTTTCGTCTTTATTTCAGGACTTCCTCGTGATGATTGATTTGAAAAAAATAATACACAAGTACAAATATTTGAAAAAGTTTAGTCCGTTTGTGGGGACAAGAAAAAAAGCATTCCTTTCGCGTCATAGTAGCACCGCATTTTTTAAATTTCAACAACTATTTTTTCGTTTGAAAAAAAACCCATTCTATTCTATTTCATAAACGCAGTACACAAATCAAATTTTAACGGCTGTTTCGTTCCAAAAAAGCACAAAAACATTCTTTTTCACATCACCAACAAACCAAACTTTTTAAAAATATTTGTACTTGTGTGTTATTTCTTCACATCAATCACCCCGAGGAAGTCTTGAAATAAAGACGAAACGTTGATGAATGCATAAATAATTTTGGTTTTCCGTCTTTCATTTTCCACAATATACATTGATCGCTAGACAGTAGGTGTCAGCAAACAATGAGATGAGGGTTAATACTGTTAATTATTGACACGACCTGATTCTTTTGAAGAACATGACCCCCCCCACTTCCCCCATCATCATCTATGCCCAATTTTACAATTTCTAATCATACATATGGCCTCCCCCTCACTATCTATAATAAATTATGCAATTCCTCCTCTCAATTTATACTTAAAGATTAGATATGCTTCAAATTTCCCCCTCTCTCTAAATATGTATTAAATAGGTTGTTACCCCCTCTCTCTCCAATTATATTTGAATTGTCGAGTGTGAATTTAATTCTTTTCTTCAGTTTCAAAAATGTAATCGTCTGGATCGGATGCTTGAAAAAACCACAAGGTTGAAATTAATTATTGCATCGATGATTATGTAATTTCGTGTTATTATACTTTATTTTATTCTTGCTCTGTTTATCACATTGAGCTCTCATACCCGTATTTCCTCCTGGAATTATTTGATTATAACACAAATATATATATATATATATATAAATATATATATATATATATATATATATATATGTATAAATATATGTGTGTGTGTGTGTGTGTTTATACAATAGCTGTTGCTTGTACAGCAGCATCACTTACAAAAAAGCCTTTATCAGATGATGAATTTGAGTTCAGGAATCGTGTGGGGGCCCGAAACATCATTACCACTAGCCCAGAGCGCCCCATCAGTATCTCACGATACTACCAGACTTTGTTGGATCGTCGTCACTGCATGCGATTGGCATATCCACCCTGCTGCAGTTAAAGCCTTGTCTTGCATTTTCTTTATGTATTTCCTCTTATCTGATGGGGGAAAGACCAAGATTAGTTACTGTTTCACACACACACACATATATAAGATAATATGTTACGAAAATATATTTTGGTTTCAGCATTTAGTCCAACAGTGCTCAATACATGAGTATTGATTTACTCCTCTCCAGGAGTTAGGCACAAGGCCAGTTTTTATCTTATTCCCACAAGTAAGATGTGACCCAAGGTCGGGTCGGGAAAGTGGGGTTTAAAAATTGCCTGGGCAGCCCCGTCGGCATTCCCCGGTAGGGGCGCCTCAGGCAGTAAGCAATAAACTTACTCCTCCCCAAAGAGGGGAGGCGAAGCCTGGGAGGGTGGACCTCCTAGAACTGCACAGGACAGACCCATAGACCGGCGTAAATCAAGCCCGAAGGCCAAGACAATACCAGTCTATAGGGTGCAGTATCCATCTGAACAGATACTACACTTTGATCTCAGCCAAAAGGCCAAGAACATGGAACTTAGTATATTACTATATTTATGATATGCGCTAGTTAACAGAACTCATCTCCACACATAAGATAAGTTTCATGAAGGCACGAGTTTGTAAACCCTCTTTCTGTATATTTACCGTTTAGTGTTTTCGAAATCATTTTTTATTAGTTGTCTGAGTAAAATTGTTCAGTTAATAGACACAGTTGTTCTTTTCTTCGAGGGCATATCCTTTTTTTCTATGGTACAAGAATTACACTTTCTTTCAAGGATAAAAATCTGCACAGAACATCAATGATTAAAATGCAGAGACATTTGTACCAAAACTATGCAGTCTTTTTTTATATCCAATGATACAATGTCCCCATTGTACCAGTCAGAGGAAAAGAGAGATAGGGAGAGAGATAGAGAGAGGGGGGAAGGAGAGAGAGAGAATGAGTAAGAGAGAGAAGGCGCACGAGAGAAAGAGAGAGAGAACTCTCTGTGATCATATCTTCTTTTTGCTTTATGTTTACCCCTTGCTATAATTACATTATTACTGGTTCCCATCGTCTTCTTACCCGGGTTCTGATTGACTGTCATGTGAAAAGGTACTCGTTTTGTATAGAAAATTGCAAGCCCTCGCATATTTCAATCTAATAAAACTCTTCAAATGATCTTTGGTGATAGTCACGTCCAACGATGATCGTTTAGTCACTAATTTATATTAAAGTCTGGCACAAGCTCCAGCTATAACATATTAATCTTTCCAGATTCACGAGTAAGGAAACATGTTAATAGTGAAGTTTGTTATATAAATATATTTACCTCTTTTAAATAATAAACTGCTTTTTGTTCTTTGTCCATCTAAGAGACGTACTCTCATATATATATATATATATATATATATATATATATATATATATATATACGTATGTATATATAAATATATATATATATATAATATATATATACGTATGTATATATAAATATATATATATATAATTATTTCATTAGTATTTCATGTATCCACATAGAATTTTATAAGGAGATATAATTTTTTATGTATCAATTTTCAGTATTTACTTCAACAGTGCTCGATACGTAAGTAGAGCCTAGGTAGTAAGCTATGAACATATATTTATGGCAATTAAGCTACACAGAGGCTCCCGCGTTTCATCCGGGGGGGGGGAATCTTCAGGATAAAATGCATGGAGTTATTTTTGGCGGGTGTTTTTATATACACGGCTAGCTAGTTAACCAATCAGATTCTTTGTTGTTCTCTCAGCCAATCGTTGGGCTTCCCACGAACAAAGGTGTGGTTAGTGTTACTTCCTTTTTATATCCTGTTCTATTGTTCTGTTTTCTATAGATTTGCCTATATCCTGTTTCCTTTGTTGTGTCAATATAATGGATGAATTTATTTTAACACGTGGTTCCTTGTATTTCTATTTTAGGTTTTTATTTTAAAATTGTTTAGTTTTTTGTTTAGTTTATTTGTGTTTATTTATTTATTTATTTATCTTTAGCCTAATGTAAATTTATTTCTGTGTAGGCAGCTGTTTGCAATCTAATTCCTACAGTTTAATAGATTTCGGGGGTCTTTAAAGTTGAAGATTTCAAATTTTGTATTCAGACATAATATACTATATATATATATATATATATATATATATATATATATATATATATATATATACTAATGATAATAGAATTAACGATAAGTGAAATATCGTAGTTATCTATCTCGATAAAATAAAGCTCAATACGTTGAGTAGAGCAATCAATATTAAAGAAAGATGAAGATAAAGAATTGTACATAAATTAATACAAATTTTATTACATCGAAAGTTCAGATGCAAGGAGTTACATTAATCCTTAAACCATGGTTTTTCAAAGACAAAACTCTTCTCGTCAGAGGATAAATCTGGTAATATGGTATTTATATCAATTAAATATTACCTAGTTCCATTTCACTTTGAAAAAATTGAAGAATAAAAACCAAAAGGGATTGGGGATAAAGAAGTTAAAAATAAAATAAAATAAAATAAAAAAATAAAAAATAAAAAATAAAAAATAAAATAAAAGGCCGGGAAGTGAAATTTAGCAGTATTGGGAGGTGATTTTGTAGCTAGTTAATAGCTAAAGTAACTTTTGTAGAATTGAAGAAAGTTTTTTTCACAAATAAAAGGTGGAGGGTTCAAAATATCTCACTTGGTCCGTATGGATTCGTACTCCGTTATAGTATATTTCCGTGGAGTTACAAGTAAAAATTCTGTACTGGTATTTTAAATATCCAATTCGGCAAATCCGAGGTTAAGATTGTCTGTTTAAAGGCGTTATGCGGAAAAGTTCATGTCTGCCTTTAATTGTTTGCTTCCCTGGCAGAGAAATGTTTCAAAAGTTTTTTATATCATCTTGAATATTCTGCTTGGGTGTGGATTTTTGCCGGCTAAGGAGAGTAGAACCTTTCCAACCGATGTCAAAGTGAATAATGCCTGTGGCTGATATTTTAAGGGTAGTGTGAAGGAATGGGCGGGGTTGGGGGGAAGGGGTTTTAGTGAAGTCTATAACTTCAAGTTTGACGGTCAGCTAAGGTGAGTTTGTGGGTGGGGGGATTCAGATGTTTATATTTTGAGGTTAAGGGGTTTCTTAGTGCGGTGAGAACCATCAGATAGGGATATATGTGAGCGGGATTAAACGTAGCCGTAATTGATATTCTTATTGTTGTTGTTATTATTATTATTATTATTATTATTATTATTATTATTATTATTATTATCAAAAAGAGGAATATTACTCTCAGTGCAAATGTATTAAAATTGTGAGTGTTTTATTCTGAATTCAAAGCAAGTTATAATTTTGCGTAGCCTAATATTATATTAAATTAAGTTAGCTGCTTCTAGTAGGGTTAAAAGATGGAATTCATTGTATATTAAAATAAATTAAGTTAGCTGATTCTAGTAGGGTTAAAAGATGGAATTCATTGTATGAATCTAAATTAATATTATATTAACTTATATTAGATCATATTGGGTTATCTTGTCGCCAGGGGGTATTATTGAGCTGTTAGTCTTTTAGTATTAGGTCGATATTTGTTGAGAGAGGTGGGTGGGGCATTGGGGTCTATCCGTAGTGGAAGATCGATGCTAAAGGGGTCGCGTGGTTGTTTAATTAACTGTATGTTTTGCTATTGGGTTAAAAATAAATCTGATAGAGGAGTGGGGATGGTCTAGATACCTGATGGGCAAGACTATGTTGGGCTAAGTGCATTTATGTGCTCTGGGGCGGGGGGGTGTCTATTGGGGTTACAAGCTGGGCGTATTTAAATCTCCTCTTATGTTGGCATCTGGAAATTATCTCGTTTCTCGAGTTTATAACGTTTTTCTCTATTGCAGTTGTGAGTATTATTAGTGCTTCTGATGTGCATAGGTGGCAATTCTTTGAGCCCGGTGTGTAGGATTTTGACTTTTTCAGTATAGACCATTTTAGGGAGAATTGGGTGTTATTTGATTTAAAGTCTTTGATTAATTTAGTTAGAGAGGTGCTGTTATTGGTATTGTTATTGAAAGAGTAAGTATGCATGGAGATTCTGGATTTTATAAATTGCGATGTCGATCCTATGTATGTATATATCCTAGGGTTAGCTATCCTGTCAGTTACTGGGTTGCTTCTGGTTGTGGGCATTATGGTGTTGCTAGGCTGGTTCGGGTTTGTGTTTCTAGAGTTAGGTGGGGTTGTGGGATGGGGTGATGCAAGTTCGGTGGTGTTGTTTATGTTAGTGGTGCGTTGGGGTAATTTAGTTACGGTGCATGCATAGACCACATCTTTGTGCATGCAGTTATTATTTAATGGACATGTTGAAGGGTTGTGGCAGTTGCAATTATTAGTTTGTGTGTTTGGGGTAATGGTTGATTGGGCACGTTTGATTTTCTCATTGTTAGTACTTATTATGGTTTGGGCTATGTTAGGCATTGTGGAGTACGATATCTTGATATTATTTTTATTTTGGAGGGAATTGTATTTGTGTGGGTATCTAAATGAGTTTTCAACTATTTTGAAAAATTCCCTAGGGATATTGGTTTTTACATTGTTATTGTATGGGGGGTTGAACCAGATATTTTTCTTTCGCCTTAATCGTTTGCGTTTATTTTCAGGGTGTTGGTTAATGTGTTCATTATATTTGGTGTTATTTGAGTTATTGGTGTTCGTATTATAATTATTATTTCTATTATTGTTATTACTATGTCTGTGTCATGTTGTGTGTGATTATGTTGCGGTGTGGCTTAAGGTGTGTGGGGTGTTCTTGTTTATAGGTTATCTTGTCTGGATAACCTGAATTAAGCAGGGCATTGTTGTAGAAATTAGCATTTTGGTCGAATATTGTTTTGTTAGCTGATAGTTTAGAGATTCTATTTGAGACAGATGGGACTATTGAGTTTATTATCGATTTAGGGTGGTTAGAATGTTTATGCACATAGAATAGCGTTAGGTTGGGTTTGTGGTAGGGGGAGTAAGTGCCGGAGTTTAAGTCTAATGTGATATCGAGGAAATTGGAAGTTGTTTTTCCTTTGTCGATGGTTATTGTGAGGTCGAAGTTTTTGAAGAAGGTATGCAATTGGTTAATAGTTTTATTGTAAATTCTAGGTCTATCTTTAGAGACGAATAGGGCATCATCTCTGTATAACCCCCCGTGCAAGTTCTTAAATCTCTGTCTGAGTTCATGCAAGAGGAAGAGGCCCACTAAGTCAGTGACTTGGGCTGAGTCCGATGCCCCCATAACGATGTCGTAATTATTAGGGGTATCTTTCCTGGTCCAGTATTTGTCGTCAAAGTGGAGTATGGATCTTCTAGCTAGTAGTATTGCTGAGTCCGATGCCCATATTACCAGATTTATCCTCTGACGAGAAGAGTTTTGTCTTTGAAAAACCATGGTTTAAGGATTAATGTAACTCCTTGCATCTGAACTTTCGATGTAATAAAATTTGTATTAATTTATGTACAATTCTTTATCTTCATTTTTCTTTAATATATATATATATATATATATATAATTTGAAAGTGTTTTTACGACAAAAACAAAATCTGGTATGAAGCAAATTGGTCTTAATTTACAA
>OY744532.1:88362881-88455877 GCA_963556195.1 Sepiola atlantica
AGTGTTAACTAAATTCCGATGCCTGATCCCACATGGCCACAGTAGAGTGACCAGCTTGAAATTGGGGGCGACAAATATATATATACATATATATATATATACTCAAAGAATACTTGTCCAAGGACGGGTAAAATTTTTTTTTTTTTAACATAGTTCACCCCAAACAAGGCAGACCGCCACTGTAGACGTAAGGGTCTACTGAGAATTAAGGTGTAAGTTTTGGGTGTCATCCAAAGTTTGGAGCTGTGCAGGGAGAGGTTTGTTTACATTAGTTTTAAACTTCTGCATGTCGGTACAGTCGGGGAAACAGGGAACAGGGATGGAGTTCCAGAAACCGGCCGCACAATGGAAAGAAGCTATTGAAGCAGAAGGCTGGATGGGATTTAGCTGATTGTCGGGTTGGTCTAGTGTATTTATGCCGAGGCGGCACTAGAGCAGCTAGTTCATCGGAGTACAATTTATTGAAGTATTTGCATTGCACCACTTTTATGTCATCTTTCGAAGATTTAAATGAAGATATAATGCTAGTAAACCTTATGTCTAGAATCCTTATTCTAATTTTGATCATAATCCATTAATTAACTTTTATTCTAGAAAATGTCCAAAATTTATGTCTTAAGCTTAAGGGATCTTAAAAAAAAAGTAAAATTCAGGGAATCTTGTTTAATTAGTGTCTCATGACTATGGATCTAATTTAATGGCAATTATATTATATTTGAATTTTCAAATGGGTTGTACTTCCCATATTATGCTTTCTAAAAACCCTTTAAACTGAAATTTAAGGAACATTTATTGGTTAATGTCTAATACCTGTTGTTAACATTACATAAAAATCAGAAGTATCTAAATTTTAAGGAAAGGCTTCTCCCTGTTTTACCTCGTTTGCATAAAACTAAATACAACCTAGATTACCCATCCTTATGCCTTGCAACTGTGTTCCAAAATTCATAATGATCGCTTAATTAGTTTAAGAATGAAGCCTGTATATACAAATATATAAACATACTTAACTTTTTATTATTAATAAAAGTCTGTGAGAGTGAAAATAGCTGTAACCTTCTCTGTAAAATACTTATCTGGGAGAAGCAGTTTACCCTGTAAAAATGTAATAAATTTGTTTAAAAATTACTTACACGTTTTTCTGTTCAAGACAAACTGATATCAGTTTATTTCGTCCATTAAAATGTTTGGGCTAAGACCAAATGGAGAACACGTCGATTTTTACAGTGATCCTTGTCGCCAGAGAAAAAAACTAATTCTAATTGCTTCCATTTCTTCTTTATTTCCATTCATGCTCTCTGATTGTGTCACTTTATCTTTAAATGCATTAGTTATTTCAGTCGTGTACTCTGTAACCATGTTTGTATCATATTTTAAATATCAATCTCATATTGTTTTTGCTATGATAGTAGTTGATAGAGATATGAAATATCTTCAGTCACTGTCATAACAATTATCAAAAGTCTATGTAGATATCCCATTAGATTACTCGTAGTCATAGTTAAAACAATTTATTTACTTGCGTTTACAAGAAGGAATTTTAAAGTACTCATATCGATTTAATATGAATGTTAACTAATGTGTCTCTGTAGTCAGATCACCATTATGACAGTGTTGTCTTGTGGGAAGAGAGTATACGCTAGAAAAGGTGGCTAGAGGAATAATTATTATGATTATTTGTTTGTAAATTAAACCGTTTGGTTTTACCTGCACCAGTCTGACACAAGACCTCTGGCCCTGAGTGCTGCTTTGTATTACATAACAATTGATCATTGCTCATGCTTCACACATTTGTTTATATCACACTATGCATGAGTGTACATGAATTTAAAGATGAAGTTCAAAATCATCACTTACGAATATGAGAGACATTAACATACACAAATAATTAAATACAATTATGCAAATACGGGAATAACGGTCCAGGAAACAGGTTCAATCCTCGACTGTGCCATATTGTAATAATATTTAGATGCGGGTGTGGAAATATATGATTAGTATGGTAAATATCTATGTACGTTTGAAAAGTAGGTAGGGTGAAATTTTCCAATTAGAATTGAGTAAAGCTACGTGTCCCGGCAGTGACATCACAGAAAGAGGAACCTGCCAGTCTTACATGGCAAACGAGAAGGGAAGATCGTTCTCTTTTGACTTAACCAACAGAGAGAGAGAGAGAAAGAGAAAAATAGAGAGAGATCATTGAGTTTGGATAGCTGTTACTTCCCATTGGATACTGGGTTGGGTGTTTTATGCATATACATATATGCTATGATAAACGAATAAAATCCCAAAGAAATTTTTTAAACCCAATTTTATTTGTCGATGTTTTTTTTAATTAATAACGTCAAGAAAACTGTTATTGAGAAAAACAAGACAACGACAGATAGAGAAAAGAGGATGGGAACCCCATCACAGCTGCGACTACAGAAATTCGACCAGCTTATTCTTCCAACGAAAAGAACTCATTGTGGGGATAGAAGAAGACTGCAGCTACGCTACAATACCAAAGACTCAACAATTGTACTTTCTAAAACACTCAGCATCATAAGGTGAAAATCAAGGATAAGTGGAGCAATATAGGAAAACGAGTGATACTCTTCCTTACATGTCAGTGTAGTACCCAATAAAATGTGAGTCCTCGGGTCGTCCACAACTACGGTTGATTTATTTACTTTATTTTCTAAAAAAACAATATAACTGAAGAAGGCGAGATGGCACATCGGTCGAAATGTAATGGAAATGGACACTAGTAATGCGTAAAAGATGATTTCAAGAGTTGTTTTGATCTCTGTAAAGCTTGGTGAAATAAATTTTTTGAATTTCAAATGGATTCTGAACAAAAACAAAAGATTAATGTTTCATTAATTGTTCATTTCTGTCTTAGCCCAGTCTGATCATTTTTTAAACCAGATTTGTATATTGTTTTTTTTTTACTAAGTCACCAGTTATCAAGGTCAAAATCCACTCGAGGGTAAGGGTTAATGAGATGGGTGGATTGTCAATTGAATAATGATGAATATTATGAGAGGATTGAAAATGATGAAGAAAATCCACATTTCATTCACAGTTCATTCGCATCTTGGTAAATATAGCTTCAATCTGATATATATTTTTGGATGGATTTTTAATTTTGATATTAGAAACAATTAAAATAATATATATTTTCATTTACTTTTAATTTCCATCTTGGTAAATGAAAATGTCGTCTGCTTACATTTTGATCATATCTCACATTCTGTATTTTTTTCTGGAATTATTATGATCTTTGGGGACAGTCATCTCCAGTCATAGCCGTTTGAATTGCAAGAAAGATTAATTTCAAACTTTTCATTTTAAAGAAAATTCTAATTTTTAAAATTTATTTTTATGACTAACTTTTTGAAAAATAAAGAATAAAGAATAATCTTCTAAAATAAGAAAATCCCTCTCTTGGAAGATACAAAGTTGAAGTTTTATTTTTATGATAATTATATGAATTTGCATTAAGATATCACATTGAGAGACGTTTTAGATTTGTATCAGAACTGCAGATTATCTTTTTAAAATGTTAATTTTGATTGGTTTCAGTAAATGATTAAATGAAAACAAAAAAACAAAAAAAAAAAAAAGAAAGAAGAGAAAAGTAAAAAGTAAAAAGAGAAAAAATGAAGCGAAAGAAAAGGAGAATGAATGTTTTGGAAGAGAAAGATGAAAATATGAGTAAATCATTTTTTTTTAAATATATAGAGAATTTTATAGTCAGACATTTTTTTGTACTAGCAATTGTTTAGTCTGAAGGAATTACTGATTGTTAAATAGAATGGGGTCAAAGAAATATGCTAATCTTTCTTTTTATTTAAATAGTATAAATTCTTTTTATTTATACGAACATTATTGGCTACATATGTGTATACATTTTTCAGCTGCGACTTTATTCCCAGTCCAGATCGAATTTAGTATACTGAAAAAATATTATGAATTATATTCTTGCATAGAGTTTTGGTGGAAGGGCAGAGAGAAGGAGGAGACAAGTAAAGGGAGAAAGGTATATATACTCACAGACACAGTTACGTATCTATATATAGATACACGACTACATATATACACACATATACATTCTTACACATGTGTGTACACACATATATATTCATACACTCTTACCAACACACACGTCTATTTTTCAAAACCCTTAGTGTTATTTATTTATATATAAAGTAGAGCCAGTATGTTTCTCGGATCTTTATGATCATTAGCTTTCATAATGCAGAGACTTAATTCTGTTTCACGAGTCAGTCGTGGCAAATATCGATCCGTGTTCTTAAAAATAATATTTCCAATCGATTTTAATATTTAATCCTATAGATTTTTATTTTTTATTACTGATATTATAGAGAAATTAGGAAGATATTTTCTGTCTAAGAAAATATAATTGTACTACCACCCATAAAGAAACTGGAACATATTTATTAATAGATACTTTTAATAATCTACGGCGTTCATATTTCAAGCGTTTTGATTGACAATTGTCGATTAATTTGTTACAGTTTTGACCAATCGCTACGTTTGTTCCAAACTAGTGGAATCGTAAAACTGAAAAGTGTATCTAAATTAATGCAGACAATTTAACTTCATTGACTTAAAGTCATTTCTTAAATATACAGATATAAAGTTACATTTTTATATGATATTTGCATGTATTGATTAAGATATATTGAGAAAGGTTTGACATTTGTATCAGAACGGCAGATTATTTTTGGGGGAAATGCTTTTATCTTCATTTTTATCGGTTTCAGTAAATGATGGAATCAGCAAAAGAACAATAAAAGGACTAAACAAAAAAGTGTAAAGAGAAAAATAGAAAGAGAAATGATCTGAAACGAAAGGTGAAGGAATAAACATTCTGATTTTAAAGAGAAAGATGAAAGTATGAGTCAATCATTTTTCTTTTAAATATGTAAAATGTTATAGTCAGAAAATCCTTTTTGTGTTATCAACTGTTTAGTCCAATTTTTAAATGGAATGGGGTCAAAGAAAAATACTAATCTTGATATTTTTATATATAATGTAGAACCAGTCTATTTATTACAAGTTTATGATTAGCTTTTTTAATACAAAGTAGATACTTGATTCTGTTTCGGCAGTCTGTTATGGCAGGTATCGATCCATGTTCTTAAAAAAGAAAATTTGTGTTTCCAATCGATTTTAACATTTAATCCTATCGATTTTTATGTTCAGTAACTGATATTATAGAGTAAGTAGGAAGATATATTCTCTTGAAAAAATGGACTACTTTACCCATAAAAAATGGAAACATATATAGTAGTAAATATTTTTTGATGATTCACCGGGGTTAATATTTCAAGCGTTTTTATTGGTTATTGTGAAAGGTGAAAATATAAAACAATCATTTTAAAGAAAAGTATAGAAAATTTTAGTCATAATATATTTTTGGCATTATCAATTGTTCAGTCTGAAAAAATTATTGATTTTTAAATGAATTCAAACATAATGATAATTTTTATAGTATATTAATAAGTGACGAGACGATTCCAATATTTTACCGATACAATTACCGATTCTGCTGCTGTTAAAACCTCTACATATTTAGCTATAGAGTTGTTGTTTTATTTTTTTTTTATTTTTGTATTACCTGAAAAAGTAATATGTGCATATATTTTTGCAAACATAACAATAGACTTATGGGTGGGGGGAGATATATAGATTTTAATTTTACTGGTAGTTTAAAATCAAGAAATATTTATCAGTGTATCATTAGTACCAACAATGGAAAATTAAGTTTTAAGCGAAACCAAAAACAAAGAAAATTAATTAAAAGAATCGTTTTTGGCATCGGAAAATAGGCACAATTTTTTCAGATTCCAATACCAATTCTGATAACTCAAAGAGTTCCGATTTTTCAAATGCCAATTCTGATTCTGATTAATCGTCTAAATACGGAATATCACACGAAGTTTTCGTAGCAATTGCGAAAAAAGAATTAGAATGATGTGGGGATTGTTTTGTACTAAATAATCACCGCTTATCAAGGCCTAAAAACCACCCGAGGATAAGAGTTGATAAGTTGTCCAGGTGAACGAAGAAACATCTTGAGGATTAGAGATGTTGATACTGGGCAAAAATTTGATTATTACCTCCCAACACTAATCTTAATGTATAGCTTCAAAAATAAAAGTAGTTAAAATAAAGAAGTAAACAAGAGGAATTGAAAACATCAGTTCTATCTATTTTTAGTAATTATTGTCTTGGTGGTATTTTAGTGAAATTCTGCAATATCTAAGAACAATTAATCTATAATAACATAACTAAGCATTTTGTATCCGTCTGTTTGTCATTCATCGATCTCAGAACTTCATAATTGCACCAGATTTCATAGAAAGCATCCTTGAAAGGACTGGTGTGTAAACTACTAGACATATTTTTTATGAAATATGGAACATAGATAGTAGGCATGAAGGATAGTTTCATTTTACTTAAATCAGTTGAAAATATGACAAACATAAAGAAAAGAAAATAGACAATGATCATCATTAACGTAATGAAAAGTGTATTTAAATTAATTACTTTCTTGTGGTTGCAGGTACGTGCATACATGACCTGTTGTACATTGAAAACTCAATCTAATGGGGAATAAAATTAGTAATACCTTTGAGAAATTATTATCCAGTTTAGCAGGAATTATGTTAAATGTCTTTCGCACAATAATGGCAGGTTATAGGAAAGTATAACAGTCTAGTTTAGGTGATGTTGGTATGTTGATGCTGTTGCTGATGATAATGATGATCGAGTTGGCATTCAGTATAGCGTAATATAGCCTTAGCGTTATTGTTGTTGCTAAGTGGAGTTTGTTGCTTTTAGTGTTTTAAGTTGGTAGTGCATCCTTTTTGTGGATGGATGGGGAATTTGTCATAAGACTAGACTTTCGACTTTTTATTGGTGTCAAAAGGTCAGTCAGATTGGCTGTGTGTGGCATTGTAGACATCTTGGTTCGATCTGCCTCTTTTTCTTTTCTTTTATGGACGACTTCGTAGAAGGTTCTAGATTCTTCTATTTTTGGCATGTACTTATTTGATTGGTCAATCTCTGCGTGGGTAGTGAAGTCAAACACACGTACTTCATTTGAATTGCCATCTTGTAGGTGTGACCATTTCAAAATAGCTTGTTACATAATTTTGAAAATAAGTGAATATCGACACTACAAACAATAAACATTTATCACCTTGAAAACTATTAAGCAGAATAGCACCAAATCTGGCATGCACCAACCTTGGTAGGTCATATGTATGATTAAGTGAGTGAAAATTCTAATATTACTGTTGGTACTATTACAAGTCTTACTTCTACAAATAATAATAGCAATAATACTTTTCATCGATCTGGAATGTTATTTTCAAGGCAAATATCATAAATTAGACCTAATAAATAATTTAATTTTTTTGTTAATAGAGAAATATATCTATGGAACGAGTCACCAGATGAGGTTAAAGACAGCACTAGTGTAGAATATTTTAAGATGGAATTAGATGAATTCAGAACTAATGGTAAAATGGAACTAAAGAGGCAATTTTTGGAAACTATCAAACAAAAAGACCGGATGTGATAATAGTGAACAAGGAAGAAAAAACTTGCAAAATTGTAGATTTTGGGGCACAGAGTGAAGATAAAAGAGGCAGAAAAGCTAAGCGAATACATGGAACTTGCCAGAGAGCTGGAGGGTATGTGGAACATGAAAAAAATTACTGTAATACCAATAGTTGTAGGAGCACTAAGGACTGTTCTGAAAAATCCGGAAAAAAGACTAGGAGAAATTGGAATCAAAGATGGTATTGATACCGTACAAAGCACGACGATGAAAACAGCTGACATATTAATAAAAATCCTCAAGTGCGGAAGTCAACCCACTTAACCAGATAACACCGATAAACCACAAATAAGTTGTAAAAAATTGATGCTTTGTAAACACAACTAAAAATATAGTAAGAACATTACATGAATGCAAGGGAACTTCTAGTGTAGATATGTAAGAAAAAAATCCCATAATCCTACCTCCCACCCCAAAAGAAAAGCAGTGGAACCAACAGCGGCTGGTACTGTAGATAATTATTGCGAAGGGTCGAGGAAGATAGAAAGATCGATGAAGGAGAGTACCATTCAGACTTCTATTGGAAGGGTACAGAGACTACTGGAATCCTGGGGAGGCTTATTGCCACTCAAATGCCAGGGAAAACCAACAGCCGTTATCAGAGAGAAATCAATGGTAACTGACTGTTGCGAAAATGCAAAATGATTTGTAATGGTTATCAAAAGAAGCGGGATTACTGGAAATCTGAGGAGACTTGTCACTCAAAAACTAGGGAACACCAGCTGTTGTTACCAGTGAGTAATCATTGATAATAACTTGAGTGTGTAAGTGAATGAGTACATAATAATAATAATAATAATAATAATAATAATAATAATAATAATAATAATAGTAAAAGAAGAAGAAAGAGCAACTATAGACCCAGTAGAAACAAGATAAATCTTCTCATTACTAAATTGCTGAAATTCATAGCTAAGTCCAGAATTAGGGAATTCATGAATATTTAGTGCCCTATTTATTCATTTTTCATGCTAAGAACAATGGCCAATGTTGACATATGGGAAGTGCTTTGATATTTTTTTTTACTATTGGGATCACTATTTATGAAGGCTAAGAGCCACTAGAGTATAAGGGTTAATGAGACGAGATTGCCAGCCGAAAGATGAGGAACACTATGGGAGTACTAACATTGATTAATGGTATGAACTGCGTTGGCTTACTTATGAGGTGGTCCATGAAAAGAATTTGTTGACATTGGATTTGAAGACGACCAATATGTAATCGTCAGAGAAACAGTCCTGTGGTAATGTGTTCCACGGATGGGAAGCCCTTGCAAAGAAGCTCTGTCGATGGAAATTCCGTCTGACACTAGGCACATGGAGGGAGAAAGGAAATACTTTTTCCGTTGTTGTAGAGAGACCAGTTCTGGCTGCGAATGTCTTACAAGGAGGAACCAAAGACTGGAGCTCAGTCGAGCACCTTCCATAGAAAATAACGATAGAGTAGAGAGAGACTAGCAACTGTGAGAAAGGGGGTTGTAGGTAGGAGAACAGATCACCTCCACTGTCGATGTTGTACTTTGTCAAGGCAGAAAAGAGTTATGGTGTATTTTCTTCTGTGCGTGTATTTGATTATGACCACTTTCAAAACTTCGACGTATGAGGATGTCTGAGTTTTATAAAATATCGCTATAGAGAAATGAAAGTCTTTTTTCGTCGTGGTAGGAAGACGAGTTCTTGCTGTGAATGTCTTACAAGGAGGAACCAAAGACTGGAGCTCAGTCGAGCACCTTTCATAGAAAATAACGATAGAGTAGAGAAAGACTAGCAGCGTCTCTTCTGTGAGAAAAGGGCTGTAGGGTAGAGAAGAGATCACCCCCTCATACTAAATTTCGAAATCCATTGTGTACTCTGTCAAGGCAGGAAAACCTTTTAAAAAACGTCACCATAGAATTGGTCTTGAACTAATAATAATTCCTTGTTTTCTTTTTAAAAATTTTGATCCACCATCTGTCTATGTGACTTATTATTATGCTTATAATCTCTTTCGTAAATTTCAGAAAAGAATTAGTTAAAAAAGGTTGATTAATTTCTCTTAAAGAACATCCAGGAATTTAAATAAAAATATGGGCAAGAGAAGGATCAAATCGATTAGCTATTGCAACCCTAACATCAACTGGTCAATCCATCCGATCATTAAAACAAAACTCTACTATTCCTATAGTAACCTCTATCAAAATTGAACAAAAATAGATTCTGCGATAATTGTAACAAGACTATTAATATCAAATTAGCACAAAAAACATCAGAATCAATATTACAAATTTGAATAAAATCAGCAAACCCGAATTACAATTTCCAATGTGTAATTTAATATTAGTCTTATCGATTCTTGTTGCAAAGCCTTGTCGGCTCAAAAGGACATGATAGCCGTTCACAACCGGTGAACTGAGATAACGCCATTCAACTTCCTAGCATTTTTCTAAGCATCCGAGCTGTTCCAAGTGATGCTGTTTTCTGCAAGTGCTATGCCCTTACGTTTTAGTCCATCTTCTGTTTCGATATTTGTTCATTCACTAATGCATCCATGACAATGAAAATCATATCCCACTTTTTTTTTTCCATCAGCCGCAGCATTGTAATCTCCCATGTAAAAGGGTTGTATTAATCCGCTTTTTCCTTTTCCTTTACGTGCACCTTGCTGTCTGTAGTGTATGTAACATCTATAACCAAACATGTCTTATCTGTTTTATTTGTTACCAGATTATCTGGCTTTTCCAGTTCTATTTTGTGATAGCACTGGATCTTGAAATTTTTGTTGTCATTTTCCATAACACCTGTCGCTTCATGTTCATAGCATTCGTCTATCATTATTACTAGCAAATGTATGCTCCCTCCGGTTGCATAATTTTGCTAACCGTTGAAAATGGAATCATAACGAACCAACATATACTACACTCCCTTCCAAAAGGAGGAGGTAATGCCTGGAAGGATGATATCATTACAATAGAACAGATACAACACTACACCCCCAAAGAAGAAGATAATGCTGTAGAGGATGGTATTATGACAACAGAACATATACTAACCCCCCTCTCCCCCCCCCCCAAAAAAAAACAGGAACTGTCAATGTCTGAGAGGATGATATCATGACCACAGAACAGATATTACACTACCACCTTCCAACAAAAAAGAAGTTTATCCCTAGGAAGTCTCATGGTAACAGAACAGATACGACACTAGCCTCCCAAAGGAGGAGGTAATGCCTGGGAAAATGGTCTCATGACAACAGAACAGATACTATAATACCCCCCCACCCCCAAAAAAAGAAGGTGATGTTTGGGAGGATGGTATCATGACTACAGAACAGATATTACACTACCCTCCTTCCAACAAAAAAGGAGGTAATGCCTGGGAAGATGGTCTCATGACAACAGAACATATACTACACTACCCATCCCAAAGAAAGAGACAATGCCTGAGATGTAATCTAACAAGAACAGAACATATACTACACGTTCTACCAAAGGAGGAGGTAATGCTTAGGAAGATCTCATGGCAACAGAACAGGTATAACACTGAATTGAGCATTGAATAATAGTATATTTATAATAGAACTAGTATAGTAAATTGAATTGAACATTAAAAAATAGCACAATATAAATAGAATAGTTTCAGATTTAGACACACAGATACCAAATCTCATTAGTAATAGATTACTATTATTATTCAAGCGTTCTCACACAGGTCATCATCACTGGTAAAAGCAGGTGGTGTTCCTTGGAGTCTAAGTGACAACAAGTCTCCACAGATTTCCATCATCCTTGCAACTCAATTAAATTCACTAGACCAACTAAACCGACATAAATTCACTAGACCAACTCGACAATCAACTAAATCCCATCCATTCACTGTGGAGGTCCCCAGATGCCGGAGAGCTTTCTACTCAAATAGCTTCTTTCCCCGTGTTGTTGGCCTTAGGAACTCCCTCCCTGCCCCCTGTTTCCCCGACAGTACTGACATGCAGAAATTTAAAATTAATGTAAACAGACATCTTGCTGCGCAGATCCCAATATAGGTTGACCCCCCTCAACCTTCTCCCCTTTTCTTTCTTCTCAGTAGTTCCTTACGTCTACAGTGGCAACCTGCCTTGTTTGGGGTGAACTACTTAAAAAAAAAAAATTGGTGTTCTCATAACAACCGTTTACCATTGTTTTCGTTGATATAGCTTTCTTTGGAATTTAAATGACTAAGCTTCCTGAGGATTCCATTAATACGTCTTGATAGTGCTATCCCCCCTCGGTGTTTTCATCTTCTCAAACTCTCTAGAGATCACTATCTGTTGTTGTTTTTTTTTAGGAGGGGTCATATTATGTCTATGCAAACTCTCTCCAATCGGTTAGTTTCTTCATAGTCTGTTCCATATACACTTCTAGTTGTCTTTACAAAGTGCTTTTTTTTTTCAATTTACCTTGTTTGATCAGTGTCATCTAGCTATGTGTGTTGGTTTCTGCCCTTTAGGATTTTTTCTGAATATTTCGGCTTTCTGCATTGCTGTGCTCTGTATGTTGTCAATTCTTTCTTTGATTTCAATTTCTCCAAGTCTTTTTTCTAGATTTTTTCAGAACTGTTCTAGTGCTCCTACTATTATTGGCAGTACTGTTTCATATTCCCTTCTGTTTTCTTGCAAGTTCTGCATATTTACTTAGTTATTCTGTCTCAGTGTTAACTACTGGGACGTCGAAATCAACTATTTGGCATGTTTTTTTGTTTCTTTTTGACTATTATCATGTCTGGTCTTGTTGATTAGATGAGTCTTCCCGTTTGTATTTCCATGTCCCAGAGGATTTTATAGATGTAATTTTTCTGTACTGGCTTGGCTTTGTGTCTGTACTATTTGTCTGTATGTTTAAAAACAGACGTCTGCACAGTTCCCAGTTGACTGCCTTTCCAGCCCAGTCATATTTGTTTTTATATTCCTTTTGAGCCAGTTTGCTGCATTCACTTATAATGGGGTTAATCATTACATCCCTTTGACAACAGAGTCTTCAAAGTTGTTTTCCTTGGTAATCATCAATTATTATTATTATTATTTTACAAACGTCATTATTAGTAGACTACCTTTCCAACCAAGTAGTGTCTGTTTTATATTCCTTTTGGGCTAGTTTGCTATGTTACGAGAATTACATCTATGAGAACATTAGTTCGAATAATCTAAATACTACAAATTATCCATCTTCATGTAAAAATTCCCAAAACCTAAAAATAATAAGTTTATTGAAATAATAACAGGTTTTTATTTGAAATCTATCGAACCCATAAAGTATATCTATGAATAATTATAGCTCTCCTAACTGTACTTGAGCACTCTGTTTTAATTTCCCCACAACAGTATACCTATCTAAACTCGTATGATCTTGTTATCTAGCTTGCTTGTGTGTCACCGTGCACACTTGTTATCTGCATATGAATGTTTTAGATGGTGGGAGGAAAAGTGAAACGTAGATAATGGAGTGATGAGAGCAAGAGAAGCATCATCATATCCAGTTTAACGTCCGTTTTGCATGCTGGCATGTGTTGGACGGCTTTTAGAAATTGACTGCCAAAACTATTTACCTCTGGTCAGGTCGGTATTTGTCCTTCTTTCTTTCAAGTCCATCCTTATCACTACCTCCCATTTTTTCATTGGCTTTCTCATGTGAACTGAACCTGCTACCCCAACTGTTCTACATCTACCAGCCGAAGAACTCTTATAGGAATGATATAAATAATTCTCAGAAAGAGTGAAAGAGGAGTGAATTGGAAGAGAGAGAGAAAGAGGTGGGGAGAAGAGAGAAATGAGGGTGGAAGAGAAAAGAGTGTCTAGTATGACCTCACAATGTATTCTGATATCATAATAGACCTATAATTGTATCCAAATGCATAACAACGTTAAAGAGTTTAGTAATGCATTTCTAAAAGAGGGATGGAATGATGCAAATGATTAAAAGAGAGAGAAAGGTGTCAGAGAGAAAGGAAAGAAGAGAGAGGGAGAAGAGAAAGGAAAGAAGAGAGAGGGAGAAGAGAAAAGAAAGAAGAGAGAGAGGGAGAAGAGAAAGGAAAGAAGAGAGAGAGGGAGAAGAGAAAGGAAAGAGGAGAGAGGGAGAGAAGAGACGAATTTTGATTTATTTGGAGAAACCTGTGTTATATGTGGCAGAGCTAAACTAAATGGAAATAAAATGTAAAAGTATTTGAAACAAATAATTCAGCGACTTTACAGATATGAAATATTTCGGGTAAAAATTACAATTCTGCAATTTGTTTTTTTTTTCATTCTTCACAATACTATTTATTCAGCACAAAATTTTCAGATGATAACAATAGTTTTAAAAAATTACTCGTTCAATTGTTAACGAGGTGGATTTTATTTTTTTTTTATCTATATAATGGTCCCTCTACTTGATTGTTTTTACAGTTTTTTTAGCCCCAAAATACCCTCATCTAAAAATTAAACAATAAAATGTTACAACTTTGTTATGAAAAACTGACACCCTAATGATGTAAACGCTTTAATCACACAGCTAGATCTACTTGTTAAGTTAGAGATTGGGAGGAATGCTATAGAAAGTAAAGGTCCAAGAGTGAATGTTACCAAGACCAAACTGATGATCATTGGTTGTAGTGTTGGAAAGCTAAATATACAAAAAATATTGCAAATGAAAAAGTTTTTAATTACTAACAGTTTCATATCCTTGTGAAAACATGATCATCAACCAATGTCAAAGGTAAGAAATTAGATATCTAATAATATATAGAACAATGGGTCACCGGTGCTCTCAGTATTCAAATAATTTAAAATAACATTCAAACCAAGTTTCGAAAATTAAAAGTAGTATTATAACTTAGTATTTTGTTTACCATTTGGAGACCCTTTTTCGAGAATGAGTTTTAGGATATGTAAGGATACTTCTATAATCAAAGTTTAATTTTATTTAACGTTCACCATCCCCTAGAAATATATAATCTAACCATAACTGAATTAGCCTACATATACATCTTAGCTTGGAGGCAACTCGAATCTGATCTAAACGAAGTTACTTCCCCTTACATAAGGTTAAAAAATAAAAGAAATAAGTTCGCACACGGAATTTTATGAATTAAAAATAAATCAATAAATATATAAACAAACAAATAAATACATTTAATTATAAAATATAAATAAACAAATAAATAATAATAATAAGGATGATAATGATAATAATGATACTAAACACAAATAAATAAAAAAACAAAAAAAAACAAATAAAACAATTAAAGCCAATTAATATTAAACTAAAAAGTAACTAGACCGCACTATTTATTCACTGCAGAAACAAATCCAACGGCCATCTTTTCCGTGTTTTAAGAACACAGTTGAGCATTCGCCGTCATCTGAAGAAGGGGTTTTCCCGAAATATTACTGTATACTGACCTCATCATCTAGTGACACTGAAGGCAAGCAAGATTTTTTATTATTATTATTATTATTATTATTATTAATTTATTTTTTTTTTTTTTTTAATTATTATTATTATTATTTTTTTATTTATTTATTTTTTTTAAATTATTATTATTATTTATTTTTTTTTTTTAGAGAAAACACAGAAAACTCATGTCACCTTTGCATTCGTATTGTCTAGCTTTTAATCCGCCTATATATAATCGCCTTTTATAAATTTTAGTTTCTTTGCATCTCTCATTATCTAAGTTATGATATTAAATTTTTATTTACATTTGTAATTCCTATTTACTTTTTCAATCCCAATTCTTATTATTAACTAGTATTTTTTTACCTCCTTAGATTCTTGTCGCTTAACTATTAAATAACTCCTTAAATATATTTTTTCAGCTCTGTCTAAATAAAGTGAAAATAATTTCATACAATAAGTAATTTAATTAAATCTAAGCTAATTAACGCAATTGATATATTTTTAATTCAATAATTAATTTTACCGAGGTGTTTCAGCAACTGTGTATTGATTTACTCCTCTCCAGGAGTTAGGCACAAGGCCAGTTTTTATCTTACTCCCACAAGTAAGATGTGACCCGGGAAAGTGGGGTTTAAAAATTGCCTGGGCAGCCCCGTCGGCATTCCCCGGTAGGGGCGCCTCAGGCAGTAAGCAATAAACTTACTCCTCCCCAAAGAGGGGAGGCAAAGCCTGGGAGGGTGGACCTCCTAGAACTGCACAGGACAGACCCATAGACCGGCGTAAATCAAGCCCCGAAGGCCAAGACAATACCAGTCTATGGGGTGCAGTATCCATCGGAACAGATACTACACTTTGATCTTAGCCAAAAGGCCGAGCAGCAACTGTGTAGCAACTATATAAAAATGAACATATCACTCTATAAGTCCCGTGTGGGACACATACAGTAGATAGCGCCACGAATAAAAAAAAGCCATATAATTTTCATAAAGTACTAACCTTTACTTAGTTATTTAAGTGAAGCTACTGTTGCAAATTTTCAAAACAGTGGAAAAATCTGAATTTTGTGTGTTGATAAAGCATTACTTTCTGATGAGAGAAAATACTATTCAAGCAACGAAATGGTTTGATAAGTGTCATTCGGACTCTGTTCCATCGGAAACAACGGTTATGAGGTAGTATGCTGGCTTTAAACGTGGTCGTACAGACTCAAATCATACTGAATACTCAGGTTGCCCAAAATGCGACAGTTGTCCCGAAAAACAAAAAAAAGTCCACAAACTCGTTTTAACTGATTGTAAATTGAAGTTGAGTGAGATAACAGAAAAGTTGAAGATATCAGAAGGCAGTGGATTCACAACTTCACTCTGGAGTCAAATCGGCATTCAGCTAAGTGGACAGCAGGGGAGTTTGAATTACCTACTGGGGAGTTTGAATTACCTACTAGACACTATCCTCGAGTGTCTTCGGTCTCTCTGTACAAGGGTTTGTCAGGACAACCTGACATAAGGATACTTACCCCTACAAGTAAATCCTGACCAAATATTCAAAATTACATAGTATTCGCAGCACAAATAAGATCCCCTCATACGAGGAATAGTGCATCTTCTCCTAGTGATGTTACCTCAAGTAACACCACGTAGCTGGATACTCCACCAGACTAGATGAATTCTTGTCCTGGCATCCGGTAAGACCAATAGACTACAAAAAAGACATACTACTACATACTTGACTGGTCAGTTGGGGAGAGAAGAAATTATTCTTAACTTTTTTACTAACTCAATGCTTGAGAAATAAAGGAGAATTTTAATAGAATACTCGGGTATCTATGTATCTCATATAGAGATCAAGTGTTAGCCCCAAGAAGGGGCCCCTTGATTTCTGAGATCCTCGACTGAAGTAAAATTAAACGTGAAAAACCCTAAGTTGACAGCAACAAGTGAAACCGTCCAGTGATGTGTTATATATCTAATTCTTGCCTCTTTTGCACCGGATCTTGACTGATACATTGATAATATATGATAATTTAAATGTTAATTGTATTAATCTAAAGATGCAATACACTACTACTTAATAACATATATATATTATATCAGATTTTTCTTTTAACTTCTAGATAGCTTTCGAAAATTACAGAGTTATTCCCCTTTGACTAGCATATTCTCATAAGAGTTTAAATTGAAAAGATGTTAGCATAGTTCTTTCCCGTGATACAAAGAGCTCTCTAATCAAAGTAACAGAATTGGAATTTTCTGGTATTGAGGCTTTTGCAAGATAATGCTATTCCTATTCTTCTGCTAATATCAGATGGGAACTCTGGAACCACTAGGCCACGAAAAACGAAATCATACGTTTTGTTGTCTATTGAGATATTATCTCCAGAAGAGCAAAAAAAATTTGCATTTGCTGGGTTCAGTTTCATCCTCCATTTCCTTTGAGAGGCATCGATCTCAGAAGACAAGAGCTTTAACTTATCAACGATAGGGGCAACGAGGGCATAACGATATTAAAAGCAGAAACACACACACACACATATATATATATATATATATATATATATATATATATATATATATATATAAGTGGTGAACTAAAAGCGAACTTTTAGGAAAGGTAAAACCTATTGTGAAAAGTATACAGCTCAATATCCAGGATAGAGCAGATAGATATGTAGAAGGATGAAAAGGAATTAGAAAAGCAAAAGTCAAATCTTTTTTCAATTCAGTTGCTCATAGCAAGGTATATTCCGCAAAAAGGCAATTTATTCAAGTTAAATTTTTCCTTAAGCCAGGGTTTTCAAAGATCAAAATCTTATCATCAGAGGAAGTCGCTGGGATAGATAAGTTGGCAAAGGTCAAAATTCAAAATTTGAGAAAGCAAAATAAAAATTGTAGGGAAAGAAACACAAGGCAAAACTCTGCCCGAGTGCAAGCAAATATCCGATTGCAAAAAAGTCCGGTATCAAAAAAAATAATTTCCTCTGATGATAAGATTTTGATCTTTGAAAAGCCTGGCTTAAGTAAAAATTTAACTTGAATAAATTGCTTTTTTGCGGAATATACCTTGCTATGAGCAACTGAATTGAAAAAAGATTTGACTTTTGCTTTTCTAATTCCATTTCATCCTTCTACATATATATTATATATATATATATATATATATTTATGCAAACATTGTTAAAAATAACAGAATTCGTCTGTTTAATTATACTTTTCTCTATTGTTTCAATTTTTCTGATGGTCTTTTTTGTATAACAATCAAAAAAATTAATAAATGTTCCATCGGTTTCACAGGTTTCACGAACGTTTTCGATTCTTCATCGAATCATCCTCAGGTGTCAAAAGCAAATGAACAAAAAAGCTGGAGAAAGAAGAGAATTTTTAAAAAGACGGCGGAGAAAAGCGTAGAGAACGTTTTCGCATTGTTCCAGGAAAGATGTTGACGATTTAAATTCAGCAGAGTGGCATCATCAAACAAAATCGCATTACGTTAAGCATTTTAAAATGTTGCCACTGGTTTAATACGTGATGTCATTAACTGTAGGTTGTGTTTTGATGTAGATAGCTTCCAGCATTCTTAATTTTTTAAATTTGGTTTCGGAGTGTATTATTTTAGTGTTATTAACTAGAATTTGTCTTAAATAAGAGGGAGGGCAGTTATGTTTTTGTAGATGTTGGTAAATTGAGCTAGAGTTTACAAGATGCATGGTGAGGCGGCAGAATAGGGTAGTGGTTGTAAAACCAATGTAGCTATTAACTTTATTATTATTATTATGGGAGTTACATTCTCCCAAATGGCATTTAAACTTATACATATGGTTCTTTCTAATGGTTTGGGGGTAAGGGAGGAGTTCTTTTTTACTACAAGATATTGTGTTTTAAATTTCTTATAGTAAATAATGAGTTTAACTTTATTATTGTTTTTTAAGTTTCAAATCCTTGATGAAAATAGCCTCAATCTAGAAATATTTTTCCTTCACTGACCTTGAAAAGCTTAACGCATATTGATCATGTTTGCTTGGAGGGTAGTGGTTTTTATTTTTTCGAATAAACCGCTATTTACAATCGTAGAGGATGGCAGTCACCCAAAACATAGAGAAATCTATTTTGTTTTATTTAACACATCGATAAATCTTACTTTAATCACCTAAATTACAAAGTTGTTTTCAAATGCTTTTTGACGAATTAATACTCTAACACTTACATTTTTTTAATTTAATTTATTTCTATCCCGGGCAACACCGGGGCACAGGTTCTGCTAGTATAATGATAAATTACAACAAATAAATGTTATATTTGTTTACCTGTTGCACACGTTTCATGCTTACTGCAAACTTCTGATGGAAATAAGTTGTTTTATTTTTTTGCTTGTGTATGTAATATATATAATTTGTTCTTCAACTGCTTTTTGACGAATTAATACTCTTATACTAAGATTTTTTTAAATTTAATTTATTTCTATTCCGGGCAACGCTGGGGAACAGGTGATGCTAGTCTTCAATAAAATTCACAACCCTTTCTGCAATCCAAGTATATTTAGGCTGTGATGGCTCCCTTCAGTTCAAGAATAGTTTGAAGATTCTTTTGATAGACATTATCTTTGAGATAACCACACAAATACAAATCTTGAGCGTTAAGGTCCGATAAGTGTGAAGCTTATTCAGCATCACACTTCCTACTAATGAGACAATCAGCAAAGTGTCCAGCACTGAAACTTAGTAGACCAGTCAAGCATTGAGCTTGCGTAATATCAGAAAACGTCTGACCCCTAAACAAGGTGGCGCTAAATGAATAGAAGAAAATCAATAATAGGTAGTTTTACTTTTCTAGTGGTATTTCCATTGACAAGTCGTCACAAAACAGACAACGTTATTGATATAATTACATATGGGTTATTTCCTCGAAGAGCGTGATAAATAAATATGGCAAATAGATATGTGGAAAAGAAGAATAAAGTTGTGTCACAGTAATATAATGTCGCTAGTGTAGCTTCTGCTACCCTGAGTGGATTATAGTAAAAGTTTTATATATTTATTGGAATAGTCCATTATGTATCTAAATAGGGATGATACCATAACAATAAGATTATTTTTCGGTCATTTTGGGAAGTTTCTATGAACCTTATATTATTTACTAGAATACCTTAGAGGATCTTGATGATGTCATGGTGCCAATCTTCAAAGACATTTCGATTGAAAATAAAGATGACCAAGACTAAAATACTTGCTTTCGATTACAAGAGGGATAAATGCGTGAAGAAGCCAGAAATTCCTTATGTGACAAGTGACAGAAGAGTCCATTTGAGAAGTGCGCTCATGTGCAGTATTTGCAATGGATTAATCAATTACTGATGCTCTAGTTTTAGGCGAGATTCTCTAAGACAAACGCTCATTTTATATGTTATACTGTTGACCAATAGAAGAATATTAGGCATGTGTATGCAGTGTGATGATGTATGGAAGTGAAACTTGGCCAGTGAGGGTTTGAGGACATACGTTGCATGGAGAGAAATGATACGAGAATTATACGATGGATGTTTTAAAGTAAGTCTTAAAAACAGGCTTAGATCTGATGATCTCAGAGGAAGATCGAATCTGGACAGTATAGGGAGATGTGTGTAGAACAGGAGACTTCGATGGTATGTCCACATTGAATGAAAGTTCTTGCATTAGTAGATGTAATGCGGTTGAGGTAGCAGGTTCGGTTCACAGAAAAACATGGAAGGAACTTAGAAGAATGAACTTGAGAGAAAGAGGGATAAATAAAGACCTGACCAGAGATAGGTTAGTTTGGAAGTCAATTTCTAAAAGACGCCCAACATATATCAGTATGTAAAACCGACGTTAAACCAAATAAAATGATGATGATGATGATGATTATGTTCAGGTATCTCACTTCCATCTTCCCAGGACCCTCAAATTGAGGTCGATTCCAATGGAGAGAGATTGGAGAATGTTTCCAATTTGAAATATCTTGAAGATATCCTAGATAGTACTGAAGGTTTTGAATGGGCGGTGAATTGCAGGATTAAAACAACATGGACAGCTTTCAACTTGATGGTGGCGGTGTTGTGCCAGAAACACATACAAAGTAAGATCATAGGACAGTTGTATGTTGCATGTGTCAGATTTGTTCTGCAGTATGCGTCCGAGACATGGACTATCGATTCCAATTCCATAACCCGTGTGAAACAAACTGAGAGATCTATGATTGCAAAAACAAATGGGAGTCATCGATGTGGAGAAAGTTACCTGAAATAGAAGATTAAATTGATTCGGTCAAAGGATGTCTTCAGAGATAGATGGTCCACAAAAGTGGGTAAACCTTGAAAGAATTGGAAACAGTTGATGACTGAAGACATGGCAGAGTTTGGATTACGTGAGTAATAGAAAATTGTGGAGACTACGGAAGAAGACAAAAACTGTTGGACATTCATGGCTGAAACTTGATAGACAAGTTAGGTATAACCCCATCCAAAGGATATAAAAATAAGAAGACCTGTTCCATGAAAAATGACGAAGAGAAATATTACAGGCATTGAAAAAATAAGCAAAATTTTGCCTCACAATAAAATGAATTATTTACACCGTACGCATGAAATTGGTTATTTATTGTTACTTCTCATGGGACGACCATACTAGTAGAATACCCATCCCAGGACGGGTATAAACAATAAATATAGAATTAGCTTTAAATTTGAATATTTTTTCCTTTCTTTGGGTGGGGGGGTATGGTACAGTTTCGGTGGCACTCCCCTAAATGGTAACGTTCACAAAAGAATAATGTGCCCATGTTACTCACCCTGTTGCCTAGAATACATATTCCATAAAGCTAGTACATAGACCCAAAGGAAACGATGCATAAAGAAAAAGCTGGTACATAGACTTCCGGGCAACAGCAGATAAGGACTTCTAGTACATAGGCTCCCGGACATCGCCAGATAAGGACAGCTAGTACATAGGCTCCCGGACATCGCCAGATAAGGACAGCTAATCCATAGGCTCCCAGGCAACGCCAGATAAGGACAGGTAGTACATAAGCTCCTGAGCAATGTCGGATAAGGACAGGTAGTACATAAGCTCCTGAGCAATGTCGGATAAGGACAGCTAGTACATAGGCTCTCGGGCATCACCAGATAAGGACAGCTCATTCATAGGCTCCCAGGCAACGCCAGATAAGGACAGGTAGTACATAAGCTCCCGAGCAATGCCAGATAAGGACAGGTAGTACATAAGCTCCCGAGCAATGCCAGATAAGGACAGGTAGTACATTGGCTCCTGGCTAACGCCGCATAAGAACAGCTAGTATATAAACTCTCGGACGATGACAGATATGAACAGCTAGTACATAGGCTCCCGGACTACGCCGGATAAGGACAGCTTGTACATAAGATCCTGGGCTACGTCGAATAAGGGCAGCTAGTACATAGGCTTCTGGGCAATGCCTGATAAGGGCAGCTAGTACATTTATATTTAGTATAGTAGGGAAAAAATATATCATAGTTCGAACGGTGTTTGATCTGTTTCAGGATTTATATTGAGACATTTTTTTTCCTTATAATGATTTTTTAAAAATGTTTTCACTTTTACATTTTCAAGATATTCACCTTTAATAATTAATTAATATTCAATTGATTTTGGTTAGACCTTCTGACAATAAGAGCATCATCTTTGAAAAGCCATGGCTTAAAGGTCATTTTGTATTTTTATTCCTTGTTTGAACATTTGATAAGTTTATAAATTTGTAAACTATGCAAATCTTATCTATATCATCACTTTATTGTCCATATATAAATGCCCTATCTACTATATTGAGCTACACTGTATCTCGATAGGATTTAATATTATTTTTCATATTATCTCTCTCTCTCTCTCTCTATATATATATATATATATATATATATATATATATATATATATATATATATATATATATATATGAAAGAGCGAGAGGTATTTAGCACTGTTATTCTAATATCAATGAAAACATGTTCGGATTACTTATGTAATATCTATGTTGGTTCTCATTTTATATTATTTTATTTATTTATAAATAATATTAGGAACTAAATTGATCTGATGGAACTGTCAGTTGGCATTTAATAGGATTGGATTGGATTTTGAATGAACATTGAACAGGAACGCTCCCCTGCTAAGAATAAGAGTCAGAAATGCTCGTTCCAAAGGTTTCAGTGAAAAATAAAGAAGAAACACAGCTAAAAAGGATTTTCCAAGAATGTTTGCCATTTCTCTGCTATCTGTAGAATATAGATACTAATGGCTGTGAGAATCAGCATTTTTGGCCGGCTTATGTGATTTGCACTTATATAAAGTGCTTGATACCTTCTCAGATAGAGCTTAATAATGCTTAAAAGATTGTGTGCATTATTTTTAAATGTGCCATTCCTATTGTTTCACACATTTCTGTGATCGTAAGACGACATAATGCACAAATTTGTGGTCAAATTTACATTTTATTATTATTAATGAACATTCCTAATTATTCATAAAACCACTCTTTTTAAGTAATAAATATATATATATATATATATATATAGAGATATATATATATATATAGATATATATATATATATATATATATATAGATATATATATATATATATAGATATATATATATATATATAGATATATATATATATATATAGATATATATATATATATATATATAGATATATATATATATATATATATAGATATATATATATATAGATATATATATATATATATATATATATATATAGAGAGAGAGAGAGAGAGAGAAGGAATTATTTTATTTATACAGACATGTACAAAAAGTCACTACACTGGCATGTCGATGTTATCGATCAATACTTATCAGAAACTAAGATCTTATCAGGTGGAAAAAAATCTGATCTTTCACATAGATTTAGGTATATCTTATATATATATATATATCTATATATATATATATATATATATATACTAGCAAAAACTACCCGTCCTGCGGGCAGCAATTACTGAGGCAGTAGTCTTCTTTACAGAAACCAAAGAAATAATTTTCAATTCACATTTTGGTAATTTGGAGTAGACAACAAAATGATGATTGTCATAGTGTTATTTGATATATTCCAATGTGGTGGAAATTTACTTTGCATGAACATAGTCAAATTTTATTTTAAAAAAAACAACAAAAAGGTCAATTGATATGGTCTTTAAGATATTCAAAGTCGAGGAATTTTAGTTTGTGCCAGTATAAAAATGAAAATGAATGTCCCATTAAAAACTGGTTATATAATTAAATTAATAAACATAAGGGTGGAAGGTCGATTGGTCAAATAAACCAAAATGGGTACTTTGTACTTTTCGTATTTATTATAAAGGACAGAAAAATACTTAATAAATATTAAAGAAAAATACATTTTTTTTGTAATTTACACAGATTAGAGGGGAGTTAGAGGACAAGTTTTTAAGTCATCATCATCATCATCATCATCATCATCATCATCATCATCATCATCATCATCATCACCACTACCAACATGTTAACTCCTTGGCCTTTTGGCTTGGAGCAAAATGTAGTATCTGTACTGAATCTGCACTTAGTTTTCATATCTCTGTCAGTGGTGGAGAAATCCGTCTAGCCGAGGCAATTGCAATTTTTGTTCAAATTCAGAGTGCCCAATTTAGGGGATCTGGATTTTCCCCACGTAAAATATTGACACTGTGCCTAACTCTGCTCTCGTAAATAGGAACAACAACAACAACAACAAATTTATTTAAAAAAATGATAAACACATATATTCAATTATTAACAGATAACCAATGGTCATTTTTTTTTAACATAGTTCACCCCAAACAAGGCAGGCCGCCACTGTAGACGTAAGGGGCTACTGAGAAAAAAGGAGAAGGTTGGGGGGGGGGAATCAACCTAAATTGGGAGCTGCGCAGCGAGATGTCTGTTCACATTAGTTTTAAATTTCTGCATGTTAGTACAGTCGGGGAAACAGGAGGAAGGGATGAAGTTCCAGAGACCAGCAACACGAGGAAAGAAGCTATTGGAGTAGAAAGCTCTCTGGCATCTGAGGACCTCCACAGTGAATGAATGGGATTTGGCTGATTGTTGAGTTGGTCTAGTGAATTTACGTCGTGGGGGAACCAGAGCAGCAAGTTTATCAAAGTACAATCAATTGAAGTATTTGTAAAACAGACACAAGAAAGCAACATTGCGGTGGTGGGATTGGGGCTGGAGCTTGGTGGATAGTGAGGGACCTATTAAGTTGGCGACTCTTTTTTGGACCTTGTCAAGGAGGGAGAGACTAGTAGATGAGGCACCAGCCCAGATGTGGCAACAATACTCCATGCATGGGCAGATAGTGGCTTTGTAGAGATATAGGATAATGTCAGGTGTGAGGAATTTACTAGCACGGTAGAGAGAGCCCACCTTCTTTGTTGCAGCCTTGGCAATGTCTTCAATGTATTAGTTCCAATTCATGTTACCTGTGAAGGTTAGGTCGAGGAGTTTTAATGTTGAACTCTCAGGTAAGGTGTTATTTGCCATGCCGATCGGTGGTTGAAGAGGTTTCTTGTAGTTATTGAAGGAAAGGAGCTTTGTCTTTGCGGCATTAAAAATTACCAACCATTTATGACCCCAATCCACTACAGCCTGGAGGTCATTTTCTAAGAATTCAGCCATTGCCTCGGATATGATTGTGTCTGTTTTGAAAATATGATTCGAGTAAAGCGTGGTGTCGTCAGCAAATAAACCAATCTCAGACTCAATGTCATCAGGGAGATCTTTTATGAAGATCAGGAACAATAAAGGTCCAAGGATAGATCCCTGGGGTACACCAGCATTTATGTAATGTTGCTTAGATGAACGGCCATCGAGGACAACCTGGATCTTTCTTTTTGTTAGGAAGGATCTAATTATATTAAGTAATTGCCTAGTAATACCATATGAGTGTAGTTTCAGGAGAAGCCCTTTATGCTATACCTTGTCAAAGGACTTGGATATATCAAGCGCTACTGTCCTAGCTTCACCTGCCTTGTCGAGTGTGTGATACATGCGTTCAGAGATGACCATTAGGATATCTGCAGTAGATCGTGCTTGTCTAAATCCATACAGGCGGTCAGAAAGAAGTTTAGCATTAACTAAGTGCCAGACTATCGCTAGATTGATTAAGGATTCAAAGATTTTAGCAAAGATCGGCAGTAGACTGATTGGACGGTAGTTCTGAGGATCAGTTCTATTTCCAGAATTCTTGTAGACTGGTACCACAGAGGCAATTTTCCAGCTATTGGAGAATCAAGATTTAGCTAGACATTTATTGTAGAGTTTGGAGAGGACAGGGACCAGTTCAGCAGAGCATTTGTTTATTACTATTAAAGGTATAAGATCAGGTCCACAAGCTTTGGAGGTATTAAAGTTTTTTATGGTGTCTCTGACCTGAGATGGGGTGATGACCAGGTTATCAAGTGTGGCTTCGGTCTGCAATGGGAATTTGTGGAGGGGGGGGGGTTCTGAGTCCAAAGTGGAGTTAGAGGCGAAATGGTGGGCAAGTAGTTAAGCCTCATCAGTTGCCGTGCAAATGACATCATTGTGGTTTGATAGTGGGGGAATCGTTGATTGACCATTGTTCACCACACTATTGTAGATTTTGCAGAAATCGCAAGTACCTCGTTTCTGTGACTGAATGCGTTCAATGCAAATTTTATTTTTAAAAAGTAATTACATGTAAATACACTTTCATATTTAATAAGAAAATATCCATAGTATGTATATAAATAGTGGCTGTTACCAAACCGGTCACGGGTACGTCTAATATATATATATATATATATATATATATATATATATATGTGTGTGTGTGTGTGTTTGTTTCGAATCCCGTTACCAGTAGTGAATAGTTATATCTCTCTGCTGACGAGTCCCGATTAAAGGACGAAACGTATACGTACATAGATAATAAACAAAACAAATATTTATTATATATATATATATATATATTTTTTTTTTTTTTTGAAAAGCCATAACAATGGTGGTGTTAAAAAAAAAAAATTATTTTAATACTAGACGTACCCGTTTGGTAGCAACCACAACCATTATTTATTCTACTTTGATTTCATTCAAAAAATTTATAAATTCGTAAGTCATTTAATGTCGAATACTTATGGGTCTTTTGCTCTAGTTGATATATAAGTAATATGTTTTTCTTTAATTTTTGGGTAGAGGCTGTTTTTTTTAAGTATGAAATTATGATGGGAGAGTTGTTTTTATTTTTCAAGAAGATCTTTAATATTTCTTTCTTTATAGAAGTTATTTCTTGTTGTTGCAAAATCAATGCAGTCAGAATGTGTTTAATTGCGAACGAGTGTGGTTTTAAATGGTATACAAATGAATTGGGTTTTTTTTCTCAAGAGATATGACTAGGTTAGATGTGTATGACCCAATTTTATTCTTGCTCGTATGAATTCTTTTCTGTTGGGTTTGGTATTTTATTCCTGCTTATTTATTTGTTTGAATTATTTCGTATAGTTTGTTGTTGGCAAATTCATTCCAGCAAGTTTGTCATTTTTCCATTGTATTGATATGTTTTTTAAGGTCCGAATAGCAGATTTTAAAATTTAGATCAGTTGGGATGTTTAATGCAGTTTTTGCTGCCGAATTGGCTAATTTATTTCTTTGGATACTTCTGGTGTGGCTTAGTATCCAGCAGAAACTAATTTCTTTTTAGCTGTTTAATTGTTTTAGCTTGTCGAGTAAATGTGCAATTAGAGGATTGTTTATGTTTTTATTTTTAATTCCAATTAGAGCAGATTCAGAGTCTGAAAAGATTATATATTTGGGATCTTTGTTGTTGGAGACTAGACTGGGAGCTAGTGCAGAAATACATGGACTAGTGCATGTATTTCTGCACTAAAAATGGAAGTTTCTTTTGGGAGGTTAGTTTGCTTTTTGGTTGATGTATTGAGTACCACCGCACGGGCTGTTGCGTCATTTCGTTTGGATCCGTCTGTATAGATGTGTATGTGGTTTGGGTATTTTTCTTTGATTTTGTCAAGGTCATCTTGAAATATTATTTGATGCGGTTTTTTTTTCGTGTTTACTTAAACTTAAATCTATTCTGGGCGTTATGATTTTCCAAGGTGGGATTTGGGATATTGTAGGTGGGAGAACTTTGGTTGTAGGTAGAGCTGCATCGCAGACGAAAGGAATCATCCTGAGACCGAAAGATTTGATTGTTTTCTTTTTGTCCAAAAGAGGGCTTGTATTTGGGGTCAGTTCTGAGTCTTGGAGGTGGTTCAAAAGCTTCGGCATATAGGCTCTCAACTGGGGTTGTCTAGTCTTAAGCCGGTATGATAGATGGGGTTTTAAATTTTTAAGTTAGGACTTTCGAGTAGAGTGATAGATAAAACCTCAATTGTCCAATTGTTATCTGATTAGGGATCTGTAGAGTTCATAAGGGAATCTTGATTAGCTCCCTAATCGTTGTGAGCTACGACTCATAATAATTGTAGTGCTTTATAACATTTCTCTTTAATATAGTTTATATGTGGGACAAAGTTCAGTTTCTTATCGAAAACTACTCCTAGAACTTTATATTGATTTACGAGTGGGATATTTTACCTTTCAAGTTGTAGGTTGGGGTCGTTATGTAGTTTGAGTTCGTTACAAAAATGAATACATTTGGTTTTGGTTTTTGAGCATTTAAAACCGTTTTTCGTTGACAAGTTGGTCATCTTATTCATGCAGTACTCTAGCTTTCTTTCAATTAAGTAGATGTATGTGGATCGATAGCTTATGGTAAGATCATCGATGTATGTGGATCCACTTATTCGGGGGTGATTTCCTTAGCTATGTCTTTTATGTTAAACAAGGTTGTTGATAGGATCCTGCCTTGTGGTACACCTTCTTCTTGTTCTTTTATGTCTGACCAAGTGGATCCCATTCGTACTCTAAAAGTTCTATTGGATAAAAAGTTAGAGATGAATAAAGGTGATCTACCTTTTAGCCCGATATTGTGTGGATTTCTTAGAATTCCATGTTTCCATGTTGTCTCACAAGCTTTTTCGAGGTCGAAAAGATGGTTGTTACATGTTGATCTTTTATAAAAGCTTCTCTGATGTAGCTTTCAAAATTGGCTAAATGATCAATGTATCCATGATTCTTCCGGTAGACAAATTGTATTTTAGTTATTTGATTGTTAGTTTCAAGAAACCAAGTTAATCTATTATTAATTATTCTTTCTAAGCTTTAATGGAGACAGCTGGTTAAAGAGATTGATCTATAATTAGAGGGGTTCAATGGATCTCTTTCGGTTTTAAATATTGAGATAACTATGGCTTGTTTCCATAGATTAGGAGTGTTGCTGTTAGTCCATATTTCCTTAAAATGTCGAGGAGGTATATAAGGGAGACGTGGTAACTAGTTGAGAAATTCGTAATGTGTGTCATCTGGACATGTTGTGGAATAGTGAGATTGTTTTAGAGAGTTTAATAATTCTTATAGGATGAAAAGTTGGTTATAGTTTTCAGCGTTGTCAGATATGAAGTTTAGTTTATTTTCGTCAATTTGAAATGTTCTGCTATAGTTAGCAAGAAAAGAGTTCTGCGAAAAATGTTGAGCCAATGTGTTTGCCATTCTATTGGAGTCGGTAATTATTGTGTTATTGTTAGAAAGATGTTTGGGTGGATTGTTTTTGTTTTCACCTTTCTAATAATATTCCAGACAGTATTTTTATATTTGTATTGACATTTATTTTGGACACAAAGTCTATCCAAGAGGAGCGTTTAAATTCCTTTATTATTTCGTTGTCCTATTGTTCAGTGGTTTTTAAAGGAGTTTAAATGTTCTGTAGTGAAATGTAGGTTGAATTTACGGAGTGCGGATCGGCACAATCTGATCGCTTTTTTGCAGTCATCATTGAACCAAGGTTTATTATATTTGCTGGATTAGAAGGATTTAGGAATACATTTTTTTTGCGATGGATATAATTGTTTCTGAAAACAAAAAAATAATATGGTTCGTATTTTCGGTGTTCGAGCTTGGGGTAAGTTCCGATTGACACATACGTTTCAATTTTTTCCAATTGGCCTTTTTTAGATTCCAGTTGAGAATTTTATCATTTGGGTTTGGGCTTAAGCTTTTAAGAATTATGGGGAAGTGGTCACTTCCACAATTATCATCATGAAGTGGCCAAGTAAAATCCATGAAGACAGAAGGATCACATAAGGGCCATTCGATTGCCAAGCAGCTGCCAGAAAAACGTCATATATGGGTTTGAGTTTTGGTATTTGAGAGGCATAGGTTGTTTTTATTGATGAGGGATTCTATGTCTTTTCCTCTTCAGGTCGTGTTTTTGCTGTGGCTGTTGAAGTCCCCGAGTGATAAATAAATAGCGGAGACTTGTCTGATAGTTTCTTGTAATTTGTCTTTATTTGCTTCTATATGGAGCAAATATTGATTTATTTCGCAAGGTTACTCTGACAAATATTCATTTATTTCGCAAGGTTACTCTGACAAATATTCATTTATTTCGCAAGGTTACTCTGACAAATATTCATTTATTTCGCAAGGTTACTCTGACAAATATTGATTTATTTCGCAAGGTTACTCTGACAAATATTCATTTATTTCGCAAGGTTACTGTGACAAATATTGATTTATTTCGCAAGGTTACTCTGACAAATATTGATGTAAGTCAGTTTTGAGATTAATGTGACAATATGGCAGATCATTTCTGACTGAGATGGATGTACCACCTGATGCTCTAAAGCCGGAATCTTTTGTATAGCTGAAATATTGATATCCTACCTTTTAAGTCAGTTTTGTTGTCGTTTTTAAGAAAGATTTTCTGAAGACAGATAACGGCTGGGTTTAGGTCTGCTATCAGTAGGAGTAGTTCATTAATATTGGCTTTCATTTCACGATAGTTCCATTGTAATATTATATTTGGATTCATTAAGTTTAGGGTGATTTTGGGGAGTCTACGATTTTAACCTTGTTTCAATGCATTTGTGGCGTGAGAGAGAGAGAGTGTTCGCTTTTGAGGAAAGTGCAGTCTGAAAAGTTTAGATTGTGGGTGAAAGTGTTCCTGTGTAGAGCGTTAGTGGAAATGTCGTGTTTGAAAGCACGACTATACTCCTTTCATCACCATCGAACATCAACCTCAGGCTCGGATCTTATACCCTAAGCAGGCACCTAGCAAAAATCGCACTAAAACAATGCAATATATTACACCACTGCCACCCTGATTAAATATCTATATAAAAAATCTTTTTTTAAATTGTTGAGATAATAGCAAGTCTCATAGCTAATCAGATCTTTTTAATACATCTCTCTCAAACTTAAACCTATTTAAGGATTTTTCTTACATGTATTTCATATCATCTTACACTTAAAAAAAAAACATTTTTCTCATAATAAGATATCATTTATATTAGTTTTACCGTAAAATAGATTTTTCTAGACTGTCCATTTAAGATTTTTATTGCTTTATAAAACTTAATGTGACAAATTAGCAGACCTATTTATGATATATTCTGATTAATGTTTGGGTGATCGCGTTCGGTGTATCAAATTCATGCCCACTTTTATGTTGTGTTTATCCTAGCTAGTTCCTCTGTCTTCTTCCCTCTTATCGCCTTTACCCCTCCGCCTACCACCTCCCTATACTAGCTCAGTAGGTGTGAAAGGGAAAAAGAAAATAAATAAAAATATAAAAAGTAGAATAAGAAATAAAGAAGAATGTGTCACCCACTTGGCATATTTCAATGTCACTAAAAGTCTTCTCATATGGTCCAATCGGATCATCTTTTCGTTCTCCCATGTGTGTGCCTTTCAAAATAAAATTATTTCCAAATCTTCACTTTTTCTGAAGACGTTCGATAATACGAACGAAACCGGTCAACTCTCTTGTTTTTTTGTTTTTCTCCTGCATTTTAACCTGTTTTCCGTTTGTCATTTTTCACACATTTTGTCTACCACGGCATTTCATTTTCATGACTTATCGTGTACCTTACCCCATATACATATATATATATATATATATATATATATATATAAAATCGTTGTACAGGATAAACTCCTAAACTAATTAACCGATCATTATGAATTTTGGAACACAGCTTCTAGGTGTAAGAATGGGTTATATGGGCTATATTTAGTTTGATTTACTTTTATGCAAAGAGGTTAAAAGAGGTAGAAGCCTTTCGTGAAAATTCGGATACCTTAGATTTTTGTGAAATTTTAACAATATGTATCAGACATGAATTAATAAATATTCCCCAAATTTCAGTTTCTTTGGAGTATTTTAAAGATTTTTAGGGGGCATAATATTGACACAACCTCCCATTTTAAGATTCAATCTTTTCAGATATGCGTTAAATTTGATCCATAGTCATTAGAAACAAATTAAGCAAAATTCCCTGAATGTCAGATTCTTATTGAGGAACCTTAAGCTTTAGTCTTGAATTATAGACATTTTCTAGAATCAAAATCATATAATGGAATTTTATCAAAATCGGAATAAGGATTCTAGACATAAAGTTTAGTATCACCTTGTTATATATTGATTTTAATCTGTGTAAGGGGACATAAAAGTGGGGCAAAACTGTTCTCTTTGTGGAATTTATTTGACTCATCCTGGGACGGATATTCTTCTAGTATTCTTATATATAATTTCACTCTTTTAATTCAGTCGAAGTTCTCAGAAATCAAGCTAACACTTGATATCTATATGAGATACATAGAGATTCCATTAAAGTTCTCCTTTACCTGTCAAATTTTGAGTTAGTAAAGAAGTTAAGAACATCAATTTTCCTATCCCCAATTGCCCAGTTAATTATGTTATAGTATATATATATTTATTGTGGTCTCTTGGTCTTAGCAGATTCCAGAACAAGAATCTATCTAGTCTGGTGGCGTATACAGCTAAGTGCTGTTAGTTGAGGTAAGATGACTTGGAGAAGATGCACATTCCTCGTATGAGCTAGTGTATAGCCGTGTTGAGGGGATCTTATTTGGTCTTTGAATACTATGCTATTTTTAATATTTGGTCAGGGTTTACTTGTAGGAGGAAGTATCTTCATGTCAGGTGATACTGACAAACTCTTGTATAGAGAGGCCGAAGCCACTCGAGGATGGTGTCTAGTAGGTAATTCAAACTCTCCAGTAGGTAATTCATACACCTGTTTGTGTATTAACAGTGGATTTTATATTTGCAGACATGTTACATTATCAGTATTATAAAAGGAATAGAGAGTATTTAAACAATTTTATGCAAAAAAGCAGAGATACTTTTCCGTTTGCCAAAGGAATTAACTAAAGCTTCCAGACATTCAATTCTATTCTTTAATAATTAAAAATTGAGATGATGACGTATGCAGACTTTTTAAAAGATTTCTTCTTTTTCGCTCACCTACTGCCTGGTGCACTCATTTTCAGATTAACAGCAGAATCGAAGCCATTTAAACAATCTTAGTCGTTCCTCCAATGGTTCCTAATAAAAAAGGAAGGAAATGCGTAAATCAGCTCCAGGGCAGATTTCGCAAGATGTTGACTAAAACACGAAGAAGACAACGTCTTCATTTAATACAGGGACCAGTACACATGCGACGCAAAAAAAGGAGTATGGTCGTAACTAAGAAAGGTATTCTTCCATCAAATATCTTAGCAATATGTGGCTGTGAATTAGATGGACAGAATGGGAAGAATAGATGTATAGATAGATAGATAGAAGCCGCGCATGCGTGGTCCCCCTCTGTATGTGACTCTATGTGGCGAGTGTAAAATGCAATAAATTTGGGCAATTAGGGGCATTTTTTACCCCCATTGTACCTCCTGGGGGCGCGAACCAGAATTTTTCTGAGGTCAAGGATGCTCATTTTATATCCAGAACAATTGCCTCTACATTTTGGCCAAGTTTCAGAAAAATTGAATGTATGGATCAAACGTTATGGGAGAAAAGGGTCATGTTTTGCCATTTTGGGTTTTTTGACCCCCTGGGGGCGCGAACCAGATTTTTTCCAAGGTCAGCGATACTTATTTTCTATTAGGAACAATTGCCTCCATATTTTGGCCAAGTTTAAGAGAAATTGAATGCATGGATGAAAAGTTATGGGGCAAAAAATGTCATTTTTTGCCATTTCGGGGCCTTTTGACCCCCTTGGGGGGGGGGGCTAACCAGATTGTTTTTCAAAAATCGGAGAAGGTCACTTTCTAACCTGACAAAAGTTACAACTTCATGCAAAATTTCAGAGAAATTCAATGGATGGTTGCGGAGAAAAATCCGGACGGACAGACGGACGGACGGACGGACGGAAATGCTTCAAAACATAGGTCCAATAATAAACATATTGAGAAAGGTAAAGAAGAGGAAGAAAAGGAGGAAGAAGAGGAGGAACAAGAAAAGGATTTTTTTAAAGACAGGAAACGATGCAAATGTAATGCAAAGAAAGAGCATGATCTCAGCTAGGAAAGGTATTCTTCTATCCAACACCTTAGAAATGTGTGGTTGTAAAATAGATAGATATATCTGGACAGAATGGGAAACCTATAGACAGATAGAGATAACGAGAAGAAAAAGTAGTAGTAGTAGTAGTAGTAGTAGTAGCAAAAGTAGAAGACAGCAAGCGGATTATCACAACCTGAAATATGAAGAAGAGTTGGGACAAGAAAAGGATTTCATTTAAGACAGGAAACAATACAATTATTAGGTATTCTTCCACCACACACCTTAACACTATGTTGTTGTAAACTAAATAGATCTAGATAGAATGGGAAAGGTAGATGAATAGACAGATAGATATAAACTTATTGAAAGAGATAACGAAAGACGAGAAGAAGAATACGTCTTTATTTAAGGTGGAATACAAATGTGGCACAAAAAAAAAATAATTAGAGCAATTATCTAAACTAAGAAAGCCATTCTTCCATCAAACAACTTACATATATTTTTTATTTACTAATGACTCAAGTAAGGCTAAAAGCCACTCAAGGATAGGATTAATGAGATGGATAGATTATCAGTTGAATGATGAAGACATTTTCTGAGAGGATTGAAAATAAGGAATGGAATGAATAAAATTTGATGACTTATGAGGACGATTTATGACAAGTATTTGGTGACATTGGATTTCAAGATGACCATGTTGTAGCCTGCAGGAAAGCAATCCCGTGACAACGTATTCCACAGATGGGGAAGTTCTTAGGTAGAAACTCTGTTAATGGAAATAAATTCTGTTTGATGTTAGGACCACATAGGAAAAAAAGGAGCCTGATCTTAACTAAGATAGGTATTCTTCCATCAAACACCTTAGCAATATGTGTTTGCAAAATAGATGGACAATGGGAAGGACCGTTGTATAGGCAGATAGAAATAAACATATGGAGAGTTGTAAAGACAAGAAGTAAAAAAAAAATCCCTTTATTTGTGGAAAAAATGTGATGAAAAACAAAAAAAAAACAACTTACAACTTGAACCGAAACAAGTGTGTACATGTCTGGCATGCAAATATTCTTGAAAAACATGGCTACTTTCGAAGCAAAAATTTATAAAATAAACAAGTGATTCTCGCGAGACCATGTCCTTTTAAGAGTGTATATGATCTTGCTGACTGATTGCTATTAGTATGATAGTATAGGATGCTTTAACAACGACAATTTAATTTAATTACTATATTAATATTCATTCTATTAATCTTGTTTTATTGAAAGAAATAATATTTCGGGGGTAAACGAAAGGATCATTAAAATAATCATTACTTAAATAATCATTTCATTGATATACTTTAGTTTTACAATTTATTGTATCTCAAAATTACACCCCATTATTTCAAAATTGCACCCCATTTTTTCAAAATTGCACCCCATTTTTTTCAAAATTACATCCCATTATTTCAAAATTGCGTTCCATTATTTAAAAATTACATTCCATTATTTCTAAATTGCACTCCATTATTTTAATGGCCAGGTACCTCTATTATTTCAAAATTGCATCCCATTATTTAAAAGATTGGGCACTATTATTTCAAAATTGCATCCCATTATTTCAAAATTGGGCGCCATTTTTTCCAAAATTGCATTCCATTATTTCAAAATTGCATCCAATTATTTCAGAATATTTCAACAATCTCCATTTTATTATATGTGAACAACACAAAACGTCACGATGGACCACTAGTGGTCTATTGACTGGCAGATGAGAACCTCTGTAATAAGTGCTATCTTAATGCTGAACTTTAAATCATGATAAACCTAATCTTGGCAGTAAACATAGTTCAAAAAGAAAAAAACCCAAACAGTCTCATATCATTGTTATCTTAGTATTTTGCAACTATTTAGATAAATCAGAACAGACAAAAGCTTTTCTTTTGATTTATTGATAAGTTTATCATTATTTTGTCGTATTCCTTATTTTCAGCTATGAAGTACAACTTCTAAGGTTGCCAGATTTCAAACCCACTGTTATCTATTTTCATATATTTTTTGAAAACTCTTACATGTATTCAAAATATATCAACTATCATGAAGAAATGTCTCATTCGTTTTGTTGAAACGAAATCAAGAGACTCAAAAATTCAAATTTAATTAAAACAAACTTTTTAAAAAAAAAGAGTATCAAATAATGACATACCTTATCTACAAAGAAAAGAAGCAACCTCTTTTGCTGATTTAAGTGCTAAAAGCCATCATGTTACTAGTCTCAGTTTCTTCTATAAGTACTATTATGGCATGTGTTCTTCAGAATTGTCTGATTTATTCCCTGCTTCCTTTGTTCCAGCTCGTTTGACTCATTGGTCTAGTGGTCTTCATCAATGCGCTATTCAGGTATCTCGTTATACTACATCTTTCGATCCCAGTAGCTTTTTTTCCAAGGACTGTGAAACTCTAATACTGCTGACTATTTTCCTCCTACTTATAGTCTTGGTCTTTTAAAGACTAAGGTCAATAGGCCTCTCCTATTGTAATGTTAATAATCTTTCGTTTTTTTAGCTCCTTATATCAAGTGGCCTCATGCCTTGTCTGGAGCCACTTCCATAAAAAAAAGAGTGACCGATAACACGGAAGTGAGAAAAAGATACTAGCCAAAGAATTAACAGGTGGAAGAAAATATGGAAAAAATACATCTCTTGTGAAGGGCACTAAGTGACCAGAATGTCCTCTTATTCTGAAATATTCAGAAAAATAAAAAATAAATTAAAGTAATTAAAATCATTAAAAAAAATCAGTTATAGTTTTATTAGATTGGCTGCGGATATTAATATTTACTGCATTATAAGCAATATTGCCATCCACACGTTTTTTGAGATTTGAAACACCTACCATTTGACAAAGAGGTCTTCCTCAAAATATATTATGGAACACGGTCACACAGATTACATCAGTGTTGAAGTCTTGCCTAATCAAGTAAGATTTGCTATATAGGAAAAAAAATTATTAAAAGTTTTTGAAAAAATATACAATTAAAATCACTTGTTTTTGTCTTACTTCTCAATGCCGACATATTTCCATTTCTTGCATTGTGATAACCTTCTAATACTCCTCTATATACGTATTACACACAATGCTTCAAGCAAACTACATATCCTTATTATATATATATATATATATATATATATATATATATATATATATATATTAGTTCAAATTTAATTAACTATTCATATATATATATATATATATATATATATATATATATATAAGAACCATATATATCAGATTTACTATAAAACACCCGCCCCAAAAAGCAAATAACATAAAACATTTGTATTTGTCTTACTTCTCAACGCCGACATATTTATATTTCTTGCATTGTGATAGCCTTCTAATACTCCACTATATAGGTATTACACACAATGCTTCAAGCAAACTACCTCTCCTTATCATGTATATATATATATATATATATATATATATATATATATATATATGTATACTAGCTATATCTACCTGGCGTTGTCAGGATTTCAGCAAAGTTATTTTAGTTTTTTAATTTTAATTTTTATTTGCACATTTAAAAAAAAAATGAAAAAGAAATAAAAATTTTAGTTTTAATCGAGGCAACTCATTTTATATTCTTCAATTAAAAATATGAGTTATTCCTCTTTCTTATTTTCATTTTTCGGTCATAATTGCAAAAGATTCCCTATCTTACCAGTTGTCCAGGTGGGACTACATAATTTTTTAATTAAACTGTAGTGAAGTAGTACGTTATTCTAGTGTCAATAACAATAAAAACTGAAAATTCCTTAGTCAGAATTAAAGCTTGATATGTCAGCTTAAATGCTATTTCGGTCCAACTTTTAAAATCCCACAAGATAAGTTTATATGTTAGATATATAAAATATATTTAATCCTATGTCTTTTGTTATTGGGAAGTGTAGTGTAGTGTAGTGTAGTGTAGTGTAGTGTAATGTAGTGTAGTGTAGTGTAGTGCAGTGCAGTGTAGTGTAGTGTAGTGTAGTGTAGTGTAATGTAATGTAGTGTAGTGTAGTGTAGTGTAGTGCAGTGCAGTGTAGTGTAGTGTAGTGTAGTGTAGTGTAGTGTAATGTAGTGTAGTGTAGTGTAGTGTAGTGCAGTGTCGTGTAGTGTAGTGTAGTGTAGTGTAGTGTACTTCAAATACTCGCATTCCATCTAAATAGCCACAATAAACATTGGTCACTAAAGATCTGTGAATATATAAAAAAAAATCCTTCTTTTAAAAGAAGATGCTTTTTACTATTAGCTGCAGGCTATCCTGTCACGAGTGTTAACCATCTACATCAGGCATGATACATATCCATGATACATATCCATGATACATGATACATATCCATGATACATATCTGTTGTGAAGTTGTCCAACAGTAAATAATAAATAAAGGAAGTCAAGTCGAGGGTTGGTTTAACAAGTGTATTAACAAAGTAAGAAATTGACTTGCACTTGGCTAGACAGTTACAAGACTGTGCTTTGTCTTCTCTGTGTCTCTGGTGACTCGCACTATTTATAGTGACAACCGGTGTTGTTTCTCTTGTGTAAGAACGGCCGGTGTAACAATATCCATGATACATATCCATGTATGGGACAGATTAAGTTTTCTCAGCCTGGACGCGCGCTAGAACCCTAGTTATAGACTATGCATATTTCCTTACACATTCATATATGCTATAGATATAGATCCAAAAGAATTTCAATAAATACATTTGCCCTAACCTTCAGTAGTTCTAGTTTATCCCACGGCCAGACTTTAAGTTCTCGTTGTATATTATATATTACAGGTGTTTCGGATGATCCCTTTTTTCTATAATTTCTTAAAAAAGATCATCCTTATCAAAATTCTCTGCAGGCCATTAAAAATGCTTTTGTGAACCGGATTCGGCCTGCAGGCCTTAGGTTGCCCATGTATGATCTACATCAGGGGCGGGCAACCTCCGGACCGCGGGCCACATCCGGCCCGCGAAGGCTTAGCGTCCGGCTCACGAAGGCTTAGCGTCCGGCCCGCCACCCTGCTATGCTTTATTATGCAATCTGCCCGCGGAACTCCCAGTAAACCTCATATCATTTTGTGATATAGACGTAAAATACTTTCAATTAAGATTTACAGTGGGATAAAAATGTATAAATATCAGTGCGCGATGATGTATGTATATTTCATTTTTCATTAACTATTAATTGCAAATCCTTGAAAAGAGAGAGAGAGAGAGAGAGAGACAGAGAGAGAGAGAGATGCAAAGAGGAAATTAGAGACAAGGAAATGGCATGAAACATAGAACTTATGTGAGATGTGTCAAAACGAATGCTGGATCAACTTACTATTTCCCCAGTAATGATTTTTTATGATTCCATCGGCGCCTTTTATAACATCACATACAGAGTCTCTTGAGAAAAAATATCAGATTTGTAGAGTGTTCAATGCAATTTTTGTACAATTTATTCATGTAAACAAAATATAGTAATTCTGAGATTTCGTTTTTCACACCGGCCTGCGATCTCCTTCCAAAAGTCTCATCTGGCCCTCACTCTGAAAAGGTTGCCCGCCCCTAATCTACATACTAGCGCTGGGTGCATCCAAATTGGCAAGATACGGCATCAGCAACTCGACTGAATCCAGTTGTGTCAAAGGTGAGCAAAATCAAAACCACATCCTGCTCGACTGACAGATCCTAGGACTATCCACCGACTATTCTGCAGTTTAAAAATGGTATTGAAGATCCTGAACTTTTGAACTATTTAAAAAATAGACTTTCTGGCATACATATTACGATCAGTGAATTTTGCACACGAGAAATAGAATCATTAAAACAAGGGAAATTTAGCGGGAAATTATTTTCCTTATTTTTCTGAATTTAGCGGGAAATTATTTTGCTTTATTTTTCTGAATTTAGCAGGAAATTATTTTGCTTTATTTTTCTGAATTTAGCAGGAAATTATTTTGCTTTATTTTTCTGAATTTAGCAGGAAATTATTTTGCTTTATTTTTCTGAATTTAGCAGGAAATTATTTTGCTTTATTTTTCTGAATTTAGCGGGAAATTATTTTGCTTTATTTTTCTGAATCACGTTCACTGACATCAGTAATCAAGTTCCTGGGTTGTCACATACCTACATTGGTCAACATCATAGAAACCCTTGGAGGTGATGGCAGCTAAGCGGTTAACGTCACAGACTGATGACCTCTGTGTGCCAAGTTCGAATCCACTTCCTTCAACAGAAACACTTTCACTTAGGATGTTTCCAACCTTCATGTGGTCTCTTCTGTTAGAATTATTTCGAGAAAGACATAGGGTACTAACTAGATAGAAATATATCAGGAAAACCAATGCCAACAATAGAATCATCTGATTCATATGAAATGAATGAATGGATTTGCATATACAGCAATAGGAACTATCACTTGCATATACAGCAATAGGAACTATCACTTGCATATACAGCAATAGGAACTATCACTTGCATATACAGCAATAGGAACTATCACTTGCATATACAGCAATAGGAACTATCGCTTGCATATACAGCAATATGAACTATCGCTTGAATATAAAGCAATATGAACTATCGCCTGCATATACAGCAATATGAACTATCACTTGCATATACAGCAATAAGAACTATCACTTGCATATACCGCAATAAGAACTATCACTTGCATATACAGCAATAGGAACTATCACTTGCATATACCGCAATAGGAACTATCACTTGCATATACAGCAATAGGAACTATCACTTGCATATACAGCAATAGGAACTATCACTTGCATATACAGCAATAGGAACGATCACTTTCATATACAGCAATAGGAACGATCACTTGCATATACAGCAATAGGAACTATCACTTGCATATACAGCAATAGGAACTATCACTTGCATATACAGCAATAGGAACTATCACTTGCATATACAGCAATAGGAACTATCACTTGCATATACAGCAATAGGAACTATCACTTGCATATACAGCAATAGGAACTATCACTTGCATATACAGCAATAGGAACTATCACTTGCATATACAGCAATAGGAACTATCACTTGCATATACAGCAATAGGAACGATCACTTGCATATACAGCAATAGGAACGATCACTTGCATATACAGCAATAGGAACGATCACTTTCATATACAGCAATAGGAACGATCACTTGCATATACAGCAATAGGAACTATCACTTGCATATACAGCAATAGGTACTATCACTTGCATATACAGCAATAGGAACTATCACTTGCATATACAGCAATAGGAACTATCACTTGCATATACAGCAATAGGAACTATCACTTGCATATACAGCAATAGGAACTATCACTTGCATATACAGCAATAGGAACTATCACTTGCATATACAGCAATAGGAACTATCACTTGCATATACAGCAATAAGAACTATCACTTGCATATACAGCAATAGGAACTATCACTTGCATATACAGCAATAGGAACTATCACTTGCATATACAGCAATAGGAACTATCACTTGCATATACAGCAATAGGAACTATCACTTGCATATACAGCAATAGGAACTATCACTTGCATATACAGCAATAGGAACTATCACTTGCATATACAGCAATAGGAACTATCACTTGCATATACACCAATAGGAACTATCACTTGCATATACAGCAATAGGAACGATCACTTGCATATACAGCAATAGGAACTATCACTTGCATATACAGCAATAGGAACTATCACCTACATATACAGCAATAGGAACTATCACCTACATATACAGCAATAGGAACTATCACTTTCATATACAGCAATAGGAACGATCACTTGCATATACAGCAATAGGAACTATCACTTGCATATACAGCAATAGGAACTATCACTTGCATATACAGCAATAGGAACTATCACTTGCATATACAGCAATAGGAACTATCACTTGCATATACAGCAATAGGAACTATCACTTGCATATACAGCAATAGGAACGATCACTTGCATATACAGCAATAGGAACGATCACTTGCATATACAGCAATAGGAACTATCACCTACATATACAGCAATAGGAACTATCACTTGCATATACAGCAATAGGAACTATCGCTTGAATATACAGCAATAGGAACGATCACTTGCATATACAGCAATAGGAACTATCACTTGCATATACAGCAATAAGAACTATCACTTGCATATACAGCAATAGGAACTATCACTTGCATATACAGCAATAGGAACTATCACCTACATATACAGCAATAGGAACTATCACCTACATATACAGCAATAGGAACTATCACTTGCATATACAGCAATAGGAACTATCACTTGCATATACAGCAATAGGAACTATCACTTGCATATACAGCAATAGGAACTATCACTTGCATATACAGCAATAGGAACTATCACTTGCATATACAGCAATAGGAACTATCACTTGCATATACAGCAATAGGAACTATCACTTGCATATACAGCAATAGGAACTATCACTTGCATATACAGCAATAAGAACTATCACTTGCATATACAGCAATAAGAACTATCACTTGCATATACAGCAATAGGAACTATCACTTGCATATACAGCAATAGGAACTATCACTTGCATATACAGCAATAAGAACTATCACTTGCATATACAGCAATAGGAACTATCACTTGCATATACAGCAATAGGAACTATCACTTGCATATACAGCAATAGTAACTATCACTTGCATATACAGCAATAGGAACTATCACTTGCATATACAGCAATAGGAACTATCACTTGCATATACAGCAATAGGAACTATCACTTGCATATACAGCAATAGGAACTATCACTTGCATATACAGCAATAGGAACTATCACTTGCATATACACCAATAGGAATTATCACTTACATATACAGCAATAGGAACGATCACTTGCATATACAGCAATAGGAACTATCACTTGCATATACAGCAATAGGAACTATCACCTACATATACAGCAATAGGAACTATCACTTGCATATACAGCAATAGGAACTATCACTTGCATATACAGCAATAGGAACTATCACTTGCATATACAGCAATAGGAACTATCACTTGCATATACAGCAATAGGAACTATCACTTGCATATACACCAATAGGAATTATCACTTACATATACAGCAATAGGAACGATCACTTGCATATACAGCAATAGGAACTATCACTTGCATATACAGCAATAGGAACTATCACCTACATATACAGCAATAGGAACTATCACCTACATATACAGCAATAGGAACTATCACTTGCATATACAGCAATAGGAACTATCGCTTGAATATACAGCAATATGAACTATCACTTGCATATACAGCAATAGGAACTATCACTTGCATATACAGCAATAGGAACTATCACTTGCATATATAGCAATAGGAACTATCACTTGCATATACAGCAATAGGAACTATCACCTACATATACAGCAATAGGAACTATCACCTACATATACAGCAATAGGAACTATCACTTGCATATACAGCAATAGGAACTATCGCTTGAATATACAGCAATATGAACTATCACTTGCATATACAGCAATAGGAACTATCACTTGCATATACAGCAATAGGAACTATCACTTGCATATACAGCAATAGGAACTATCACTTGCATATACAGCAATAGGAACTATCACTTGCATATACATGGCCCTTCCTGTAAGTAAGTACCCAATGTCTTTAGAAAGAGAATTCTGACTACAAAGATATCTGGAAAACCAATGCCAACAATAAAACCATCTGATTCATACGAAATGAATGAATAGAAAGCCTACGCCTGAGTCCAACAAAAAAGATGATGAAAAAGTTTTACGATCGTCTACTTTTATTTGTAAAGCTATTCAAATTATTGTTAAAGCCGGTTGTGTGACAGTTTAGATAACAACTGGAGAAACCCAACAATACGAACAGAACAGAATAGAATGAAGAACAAAACCCTAAGTTATCTCGTTGCCAAATTATCTATATTTCACATCCATATCAACTACTGTAGCTCGAGAAATGCTTCAAATGTATGCTTATTTTTTATTTAGCAGACACTCAATAATTCTAAGGAAGTTGTAAAATTCTGTTATCAATGGCTGATGACGGTGGAGATTTGTTGTTAACGTGAGGCATTTCATTTCGAAATTGTGAAAATCAGCTGTCAAGTCAAGTTTCTTAAAAGCTGCCTGAAGAACAACACATGTGTATGAAAACGAAACGAAAAGAAGACACTGATCACAATTCTAAATTCTCCTTTAAAAAATTCTTGTTTTCACAAAATATTAGATAAAAATGCTTTTGGACAACGAGCGCCCAAAATTATACCAAAAATCGAAATTCTTTGATGTATACTTTTTAATATCCCCCAGTCAATTTTATTATCCAAATTTAAAAACTTAATATCCCCCCGGTCAATTTTATTATCCAAATTTAAAAACTTAATATCCCCTAGTCAATTTTATTATCCAAATTAAAAAATTTAATATCCCCCCCGGTCAATTTTATTATCCAAATTTAAAAACTTAATATCCCCCCCCCCCCGGTCAATTTTATTATCCAAATTTAAAAACTTAATATCCCTCAGTCAATTTTATTATCAGAATTTAAAAACTTAATATCCCCCCCCCCCCCCGGTCAATTTTATTATCCAAATTTAAAAACTTAATATCCCCCCCCTCCCCGGTCAATTTTATTATCAAAATTTAAAAACTTAATACCCCGCCCCCCCGGTCAATTTTATTATCCAAATTTAAAAGCTTAATATCCCCCCCGATCAATTTTATTATCCAAATTTAAAAACTTAATATCCCCCCGGTCAATTTTATTATCCAAATTTAAAACCTTAATATCCCCTAGTCGATTTTATTATCCAAATTTAAAAACTGCTAACATTTGTTGAAGTGTGAATATTAAAACACTGTCTACTGAAACTTGATACCTCTTAAAGTATTAAAGACCAAGCGAAAAGATTTACCCCCATTTTTTTTAAACAGAAAGAAAACATTTTCCTTTTTTCTAGATGTTTCGAATTAAAATATATACTATCCTCAATTCTGTACTTAGTTACGTATACATCCCTGCATGTAACCCTACATAACCCTAACCTGCATGCACCGATGTACTTTTTCATCTTGATGTACATAGGTACATCATCACAAGAGAAAAGCGAAACAATGGTAAGAAAAATGTACTTACTATACTACCACCTTACTTTCCATTTGAGAAGGTAGGTATTTAATAATGTTGCATATTTCTTGGCTGTAATATCCAATGAAAGAAAAAATATAGTACTGCATATGAAATTGTTGGTTCCAGATGATAGAACCCAAATGAAAGTAAACAGTTGATTGGCTCCACGATATAGAAGAGCAAGTTTCCCTTTTCCCTTAATATTATTATTTGTACATAAACCTTGAAATCATAATCTTCAATGCGGTTATGAAGCCAGTTCTACTCTATGAAGAAGAGACATGGAGAAAAACTACCTCCACCATTAGGAAGGTTCAGACATTTATCAACATCAGCCACCGGAGAATCCTCAGAATTTGCTGTTTATTGATAAAGAAAGAAATCCATCAAAAAACGTTCGAGATGGATTAGCAACACTCTTTGCAAGCCTTTATCTAGTACGGCGGGATCTCTCCTCTTTTGGAACTCAAAAGGAACTAGAAAGAGAGGTAGACCAAGACACCCCTGGTTTTATTTTCCTTAATATTAATATTTGTCTGCAAATCTCAAATTCACGATCTTCGAAGTCAGTTCTATCCTATGAAGCAGAGACATGAAGAACAATTGCCTCCACCGCAAAGAAAGGCCCAGACATCTGCCCTTGGTGAATCCTCAGAATTTGCTGGCAATTTATCATCAGCAAAGTTGAACTGTGGCAGAGAATATTGCAGCGACCGATCGAAGAAAAAACATACAAAAGATGTTGGAGATGGATTGGCCATGATCTTTGCAGGTCTCCATTTAGTATGACAAGATCTGTCCTCGTTTGAAACTTACAAGTCAAAAGGAACAGAGACAGGCCAAGAAACACCATGTGTCATGACTTGGAAGCAGATGTGAAGGGGGCTGGTCATTAGCCATGACTAAAGATGGATGGAGAAGCCTGGCCAAGATCAAGATGCTTGAGGTATCTTTGTTTGCAGCCTATGCGCAAAGTTGCCTTTCAACTGTTGATGATAATGATGATTGTGTTTTAGCATTAAATAAGCCAAAAAGAGTTGATGTGCCACAAAATAGAGAGGCCAAGCCTTTGCATTTAGTTGGCATATTTCAGCTAGCAAACAAAACTGATATCAATAGCCACTATTTTTATGAAGGCAACAGAACATTGTAACAAAAATTGATAATGAAAATTGAAGTTTTCTGTCCAATGTATTTTTTCTCGTAGCAAAATATTTTCTTTTTGTTTATCTTTCTTTGCTATTAATATTGTATTTCTTATTTTAATTTTAATTTTTATCTTGTCAAACAATTAGTATCAATTAAAAAATGTTACATTTCATGTTTTGGTTTCATCTTGAAAATGTCATTTCTTTTTAATCAATTCCTCTCCCCCCCCCTCTCTTTCTCTCTTTCTTTTTCTCTTTCCTTTTTTCTTTATCTGATTTCACAGGCACTCTATCTTTTTCTAATTATTATCAAATTCATTCTATTTTTACTTTTTTCTTTCTTCCACTTTCCGCTGTCTCTTCTTTCTCTCTAACTTTTGATTTCTTTTCTTTTTCCTTTCTCTCCTCAGCATGCTTCTTTCTCCCATTCTTAGTTATCTGCATTCTGTCTCTCTTTCTCCCTCGCTTTCATTTCCTTATTTGCTCTGCCTTTCACTCTCATTTATTTCTTTGTTTATTTTTTCATCCTTCTACTTTTTATCCTATTTCCTTTGTTGTTCTTTCTCTCCCTCTCAGTTTCATGCCTCACTCTCTCTTTCTCTCTTTACTTTTATTCCCTTTAATTTCCTATATTTTCTCGTTGAATGATATTTTGTTTTACTTTGTGATTTATCTGCTTCTTTCTCTCTTTCTCTTCCCTTCACCTTCTTTCTTTCCTTCTCTTCCTTTCTCTTTCTCTCTCATTCCATTTTCTCCCTGTGTGTCTCCTCTTTCTCCTTCTCTCTCTCCCCTTCTCTATTTCTCTACTTCTCTCTCTCTCTCTCTGTTTCCTTCTCTCTCTGCCTCTCCCCTTCTCTCCCTGTCTCCTCTTTCTATCTCTGTGTCTCATTCTCTCTCTCTGTCTCATTCTCTCTCTCTCTCTGTCTGTGTGTGTGTCTCTCTCTGTCTCTCTCCTTCTCTCTTTCTGTCTGTCTGTGCGTGTGTGTCTCTCTCTCTCTTCTTGTCTCTCTCACTCTGTCTCCTTCTCTCTCTCTCTCTCTGTCTCTGTCTCCTTCTCTCTCTCTCACTCTGTCTCCTTCTCTCTCTCTCTCTTTCTGTGTCTCCTTCTCCCTCTAGCTCTCTCTGTCTCCTTCTCTATTTCTCTACTTCTCTCTCTCTCTGTGTTTCCTTCTCTCTGTCTCTTTCTCTCCCTGTCTCCTCTTTCTCTCTCTCTGTCCCATTCTCTCTCTGTCTCCTTCTCTCTCTCTCACACACAATTCAATGCTGCTCTGTTTTCTCCTTTTTTCCTTTTCTATCATTTCATTTTACAGTTCTCCGTTTTCTCCAGTTTTCTAACTCTGTCTTTCCTCTCTCTCCCATTATTTTTATCTCTCTCATCTTAACCATAAAAAATATTATATCACAAAGAAGAAAAAGAAAATAGATAAAAAAAACACTCATGTTGTCTCAAACCGAACTTCTAATTTCTCCAAAATGTATCAGCCGACATTATTAATGGAATAATTAGATAACATTTGAATACTAAGGAAGAATAACAGATCTCAAATCAGAGGTATGTCGGAGGCAACAGGAAGTAGCGGGTTGAGGAAATGGAGAGCTGAGGTAACAGGAAGTAGCAGGTTGAAGAGATGGATATTAATGTTTGAATGCTTGTTAATGGAGGGGGGATGAATGAGAGCAAAGTAACGAATCAGTTAAGCACGAAAAGCAGCCATTGCCAACAAATCCTCCTCACGAATAAAACGTACTAATTTTAAAATATGATCAGAAATTACTTTTGACAAAAAGGAAACTAGTTTCATATTTCACTACCATCAAGCTTCTAACATGTGAATCATGAGCAGAAAGCAAAAAAAAAAAATGGACATGAAAATTATAACAATAAAACTACATAATTAAGATTGCAGTGGTGACAGCTGTGGTGTGCAGACGTCTGGTGATGCGCTGTTGGTGCCCGGGGCCAACTCCTTGATTGTATGCCCCAAAAACTCAAGTATAAGTCGTAGTACTGTAAACATATTATGAGAAAGGGAAATAGTTGTAATATGATTGGATACTACCCCTCCCAATTTGGATGCCTGGGGCCATTGCCCCGTCGTTGCTCTCCCCCCTCTGCATACCAATAGGTGACAGCAATAAGTTCTCCAAAAAACATTTGTCGATTATAAACGCCTAGACACAATCGACTACATCGATTCTGGTTCAAAAAGTTCACAGGCCTACATGAAAAATTAAGACAACACCTAAAAATATGCAAACATACCAGAATGGCCTTTGACTAGGTGCAAAGTGTAGTATCTGTTCTGATGCTACACTTCATCTTTTCTCTCCTCGATCAGTAAAGAAGAAATCCTTCTCGACTGAGGCAATTTAAATTTTTTTCCCAATCCAGAGTGCCACTTTTCGAGAGCTGGATTTCCCCCACATTAAAAAGCGATCTTGTGTCTAACTCTGCCCTCGTGGGGAGGCAAGTGAATAAGGACTTTGCCAGAGTGGATGACTAAAAGAAAAATCACATTAATTTTAAAAGACAGTAATAAGGAAACAATCCGAAGCAACTACAGACCAATAACCTGCATGTGGAAAATTTTAACGGCACAACTGAGTAAATAGAACTACCACTTCCTGAATAGCATCGGTAAAATGACAGAAGGAACAAACAACTTGTAATACATCGATAAAAAGATCCTGAAAAAAGTAAAAAGGAAAAAAATCATAGCCAGTTCATGGATCGCCTACGACACAATGCTCCGAACACGAATAATTGAATGTATTAAGATATACAAGATATTTGACAAAATTATCAACTTCATGAAAGAAAACAATGGAAATATGGCTACGGAAATTGGCAGTCGAAGGACAGAACCTGACATAGATAAAAATCCAAGGAGAATCTATCTCCACTACTGTTTGTCATAGTCATGACACCACTCACCAACATACTCAGGATACATATTCACAGAGATAAAGAAAAAATAAACTACCTATATATATGAATGGATGATCTTAGAATATTTCAAAGACAAGACAAAAAAGAGCAAGAGACGAAGATGTGCTTTTATGATGGTTATACCTGGATTATACTAGAGATTATACCAATGTAGTATTTATTGTTATTCGTGTTTTCTTTGGCAAATATTGTGGCTTGCTAAACAATGCCTTTGGTTAGGCAGTTATTTTGTAGTGGACAAAGTGAACGAGTTCTGCAGTTACAGTTTTTCTCTTTGTTATTAACTTTCTTATTTTTATTTGGCTGATTGCTATTAGAGTTTGGGTTATTACTATTTCTAGTCGTTATATTTATGTTCTATTTACTGTTATTTTTATTGTAGCAATATTGATCACTTTTTTACAAATTTTGTTTTAATTCAATAACAAGAAACGTTGATTGAAAACATCACTAGAGAACCATGACTGGGAACTCAAAGAAAGCGAACGCTAGACAATAATCGAGTAGAAAATAGTATGATGAGCCAATACATGTAGATATGTAGACGCTATGTGCAGATTATGCTTGAATGAGAAGCTTGAAATTTTGAAGATTCAAAAACTTACTAAAGTGTAGAAGCGAAATAGTAACCAATTGTAGACAGAGATTAAACTTCACTTTAGGATAACTATATACATAACAAATAAGTAAAATTAGTAGTTCAGCCTTATCAGTTGCCGTGTGGTTTGACAGTGGGGTAATTTTTGATTGTCCATTGTTCACCATACTATTGGAGATTTTCAAAAATCCTGAGTACCTAGTATCTGTGACTGAATGCATTTTCTGGTCATCTCTGTATACCTTCTCTTTGCTTCACCTATCAAAGTCTTAGAATTTTTTCTTGAAGCTATGGATTTCTGTCTATTCGTAGTTGACTTATGGCGGCCAAATTTGTGGAATGCTTGCTGCCTCTGAAGAATAGCAGCTGCACATTCCAAGGTGAACTATTGAGGAGAGTGGGGCTTGTTGTAGAATTTTTGCATGGGCACATATGCTTCAATGCCTGCTTTGACTCATTTAGTTACCTCATTTGTACACTGATCAGCAGGGAGAGAAAAAGTTTAACTCTATGGGACGTCACTGATGTGAACTCTGATGGATTCCTAATCAGCCCGGTTGAAGTATCTCATCGTTTTCAGCAACGGCTCATCAGCTTAGAGTGATATCAATCATTACCACAAGGTGATATGCGTTTCTGAGCAAGCTATGAACATTCATCACACACGCCTAGGGTAGTGAGGTCAAGAACAGGTCAAGAAGTGAGGCTTGCTGGTCTACACGATCAGGGACACAGGTTGGGAAAGTGACAGTCTGTGAGGAGGGCGCTATGGAGAAACTATACGTGGAGTTACCAGCTGTGTCTTTATAGCTGGAGTATCCAAGCCAGTCACGGTGATGTGTGCTAAAATCATCAAATACATGTATTTGGGCTCTCAAGTCGAGTGAGAGTGCTGTATCTATGCATTCAGAGACAAAGTTAAACAGGGTACAATGCTAGGTAAAAGAAGAACAGTATAAGAAATATAAGTAACTAACGCTGTGTTGTAAGGTTAATCTAAAGCACATGTAGGCTTGGTCAATTGATTCTAGCCTATGTTCTTTGGTCAAGAGGAGGGTGTTCCAAACATAAAATCCTAGCCAATGCATATGTTTGTCAGAGTATTTACAGTAAAGTGGGAGGTAATTAGTCATGTTAAAATGGTGTGAGGACATTGAGGATTGTAGGTTTGTTTCACTTGAATTCGTCACAATTTCTTTTGAATTATTAATAACATGTGTAATTATACCATCCTACCAGACATTACCTCCTCCTTTGGGGGGATAATTTAGTATATGTTCCTTCTATGATACCATCCTTTCAAGTATCACCAGCTCTTTTTGTTGGAGGGAAAGAATGTTCCCAGACTTAATTTCCTGATTTGGGGAGTATTGTAGTATATTCTCATTTGTCATGATACATTCTTCCCAAGCATTCCCTCTTTTAAAGGGGGGCAGTATAGTATATGTTCGTTCTTTATAATACAATCTTCCCAGAATTACTTTCTCATTTTTTTGGGGGGGGAGGGGGGAGGGGGGAGGGAGGGAGACAGTAGTGTACTATCTATTTCGTTGTCATGATATCATCCTCTCAGTCATTACCTCCTCCTTTGGGGTTCAGTGTATGTAGTACGTTCACAATTATATCAGGCTACCATCCTAGCAAAAATAAAATCCGGTTAATAATGAGTGACAGTTAAAGTCCTTATGAGTGTGAGAGTAAAAGGTCCTCCTCTTTCTTTAAATATGGCTAATCAAAAACAGACCAGAATTAAAATGGAAGTAAATTTATTTTAACACAGACCGATATTTGCCACACATGACTGGCGAAACATAATAAAATATGTCCCTTACAGGACCGGCGGCACAGTTATAAAAGTGGGGGGGGGGGCGGGTCCTGGTTAAACACATGCATATATAACTTCATTATTGATGACCGTAAAGTGGGGGGGCCAAGTCAAAAAGTAAGGGGCTCAAGCCCCCCCCCCTGCCCCGCCCCCAGGTGCCGCCGTCCATGCCTTATATAAAAAGCTATTAGCACAAATATCTTAATGACAGACTGGCTCTACTTATATATATATATATGGCTAAGTTACTTGCTTTGGCCGAAGGGGTATCTCTTGGGGCCGGCACCAATGTGGCAACATCGTTTGTTTGGACGGCTGGGCGATCTTTGCCGGACTTTATGTGACGACGGGACGATGTGTGACAACATGTGCACGTATGTGCAATGTTTCGTCTTGTTATGGCCAGTGAGCAATCATTGTCTGACGATAATCACTGTCGTCTGCTTCTGGGACTAGCTGGCTGTTTGGTCGGGACCATCGTGCTGCAAATCAAACATTATGTAATAATGGAGCAAACCATTTTACTTTTTAATATAAAAATATACATTTATTTTCTTCCAAAGCACATTTTCATAACTTTGCAGAGAACGCAACAAGACGCATGCATCTCTTTCAAAATTCAAACCAGTCTCACAATTTTCAATCTCTTTACTAGAGAGAGAGGGGGGAGAGTGAGAGAGAGAAGGGGAGAGAGACAGAGAGAGAGAGAAAGAGAGAATACTGGTGTCATCAGTGTACGCCTTGTCAAATGTTTATTTTTGAGTTTGATAATTGATTTTCTCGAACGACGACTGGTCTGATCTCTGACCCCATCACATGCACCTGTCATTGAATTGGTTTGACACCGACCTTCAGTCCTCCAAATATGACTGAGGCACAGGTGCATTCAGTGATCTCAAAACGCAGAGAAGTACTGTTTTTGAAATAAGTCTGGCATAAGGATTACAAATATAACAGGGAGCCCTTATCTCCCCAAAAGCTCACGCATTGTGCCACACACATATATATATATATATATATATATATATATATATATATATATATATATATTATATATTTTTAAAGGTTCATACTTTTTTTTTTGAAGCATCCGAATGAAATTTAGTAAAAAAGAAATGTGGTAAATTAACTACCATCAAAGCTTGTAATAGATGCAATATTTATTTTATTAAGAGAAAAGACAAAATCGAAACCGATTTTGTTTCTTTTTTTTATAAACTATCATTTTTTTTTTGTAGTTTATAGTTATACAGATATTTCGCTAATAAAATTAGCCTCATCAGTGTGTTTGAAATTCCGATGTAATTGGAAAGCCAGCTTCTGTTGGTGTGAGCCGGCGAATGAGATGTTGTTTTTTTCTCTCTCGTATGAAATCACGCAAGCACGTGGACGGTTATAGTTTAAAGGTTCATACTTTTTTTTTTGAAGCATCCGAATGAAATTTAGTAAAAAAGAAGTGTGGTAAATTAACTACCATCAAAGCTTGTAATAGATGCAATATATATTTAAATTTTTACTAAATATATATATATATATATATATATATATATATATATATATAAGAAGAGAACTAAAAGCGAACTTTTAGGAAAGGTAAAACCTATTGTGAAAAGTATACAGCTCAATATACCAGATGGACCTTTTGACACCGGATTTTTTTACAATCGGACACTTGCTTGCATTCGAGCAGCTTTTTGCCTTGTTTTTCTCCCACAATGTTTGTTTTACTTTTTCAGATTTTAAATCTTGGCTCTTCGCCAACTTATCTATCCCAGCAATTTCCTCTGATGATAAGATTTTGATCTTTGAAAAGCCTGGCTTAAGGAAAACATTCATTCAATTAATTGCTTTTTTCCGGAATATACCTTGCATTGAGCAACTGAATTGAAAAAAGATCTGCCTCCGTCGCTTTTCTAATTCCTTTTCATCCTTCTATCTATCTCTATCTATCTATCTCTATATATATATATATACATATATATATATATATATATATATATATATATATATATATATACATATATATACTTACAAATGTTATTGTCAAGTCGAGAAAAATATATGGCAATATGAATTTTCCTACATATACATACCAAGACCCAACGGATATTTTGCTGTCTCCATGGGAGGGTCAATTCTCCTAAGATTAATACCAGTAAAATGAAAAAAAAAAAAGAAAAATAGGGAACTCTTACTTTGAAAAGGACATATATTTGTCAAAAGTCTCAGCTTTAAAATAAATGATTTCATTTATTTAAAAAAAAAGACATTATTTGATTTTCAAATTTCTATAATTATAATTATATATATATATATTATATATATATATATATATATATACACACATATATATATATATACACACACACATATATAGACAAATTCGTATTGTCATAATTTTTTTCGAATCATCAATAACATTTGTAATTATTTTGAGGTATGTAAAATAAGCATTTAAATGAAAAAGTTGATATCTTAATAACTTCAGGAAAGCAATACGACATAATATAATTTTGCGTACAATTTTTTATAATAAGTAATAAATATTTCGACGATGTACACTCTTAGTGGCGCATAAGCAATTATTGTTTTATTATGTGGAAAAAAGACTTGTTTTATCTCTTTTTTTCTCTCTATCTTTGGATAAAAGGCTGTTCATATTCACTAAATTGTGTATAAAATTTAGTTTTCCAGTCATCAAATAATTCAAAATGGCGTTAGATTGTAGGGGGATTTACAAAGCTGTGGCTGAACAAGATTACTTGTTGTTATGGAGTGGGTACTTTTGAAATAGTTAAATTAAGGCAGTTTGTGAGAGACTTCAGACAGTATATACCAGTCGATGATCCATCCTTTACAATCAGTCCGACAGAGACTGGGTTAAATAGGTGGCTGTCAGACTGTGGTATTAGTTCTGGATAGTTATAGGAGGTCCACCCTCCCAGGCTTTGCTTTCTCTCTTTGAGAAGAAGTTAGGGTACTGATATCGATCCTGACCCAGTTTTTGTGAGGTTCGGCTCGGAAACGTTCGGCTGTCCTACGCAAACGCCCGAGTGTTGACGAGCCGAATGGTACCAAACGACAATTTTGATACGGTGCTGCGTCCGTTGATTGTAAGTTATATTTTCAAGAAATTTTCTAAAAGAAACAACAACAAAAACAAAACAAGCAAAACAGAACGAAATTACTGTTATCAAATAAATATTTTTTTTTATTTTGATACGTTGCTGCGTCCTATAATTTTTAGTTATAGTTGCAAGAAATTTTTTAAACAAAAAAAAAACAAAAAAAACAAGCAAAACAGATCGAAATTACTGTTGTCAAATAAATATTGTTAACCCTAACCCTAAACCCTAACAACAACAAAAAAAAGAAACAAGCAAAACATTATTATCATAGGACGCAGCACAGTATCAAAATTGTCGTCTGGTACAAATCGGCTTGTCAACTCTCGGGCGTTTGCGTAGGACAGTCGAATGCTTCCGAGTCGAACCTCACGAAAACTGGGTCAGGATCGATATCAGTACCGAAGTTAGTTTATCGCTGCCTGAGGCGCCCCCACTGGGGAATGCCGACGCGGCTGGCCAGGAAATTTTTAAGAGGCCAGAGTGTCCCAATTCTGGAGCGCTGGCTTATTCTCCCTACCTTCGGGCCTTGTGCCACATCTTCCTGCGTTGGGAAGGAAGTAGATACCGAGTGTCATCATTGTTTTACTAGTGATTGTATGTCTCCATTTTCAGCTAAATGAGGAGAATTATTATTAAAAGGTGCAAGGAGCTTATGAAACAACTGGCACAACCTGACCAGTGAACGATTCATAAAATTGATAAATTGATATTTAAAAGATTTTCATCAATTCATCCCAAGCCAGATGTCAGCTAATAAAGAAAACAAAAATAAAATGTAAAAATCATAAACAAAAACAAAAATCGATAACCAGTGAGATGGTCAACACATAGAGTCTACATAAATCCATTAGGTTACACTATTTTGATATGCAGTTGTAAAATATTGAATCGCCTTTTGGCAGTTAAGGCTGATTGAGATGTTTTAGAAAAAGTCTAACATTAAAAAAAATGAGTACAGTCATATCCCAAACAAATTTAGATATCACACATCCAGAGACATCCCGTATGCATGATGTACCTATTTTTTAATAAATAAAATAGGGAGTGAAGGCCCACGAGCAGAAGACATCAGGACATGAAAAACAACAAGACAGATTCGAATCGCTGGGCCTTTGATAATACCTTTTTTCTCACCTTTTTTATCTAGATTTAAACTGAAGATATTTGGTTAAAAGATATATAAAAGAAATTCATAACAGGCAAAACATTTCTCTCTCTATATATAAAACTCAATGTCTGCGTGTTCCTTATAGAAAAAAGGTTAGAGAATCTACATGAAATCTAAAAGTGTATTCTTATATAAAATTTACCAGGGAAGACAATGGAAGTGTTCTCGAATCTCTAAGTGCACCCTTTCTTCTTTCGTGTGAATCAGATGATTTTGGTGTTGGCATTAGTTTCTCTGATGTTTTTCTAGTTAAGAATCTTTCTGGAAAGACATCGGGTACTTACGGGAAGGACCACGAGAAGGTTGTCAACATCCCTAAGTGAAAGTGGTACTGTGGAACTGACTGGATTCGAACTTGGAACACCCGTGTCGTTATCCACTTAACCAACGTCACCTCCCAGTGCACCCCTAAAAGACTATGAGAGCATAAGTCGCTTAAAACTTAAAATATATCCTATTTTCATGAAATTTAAATTATATGTATAAAATCTTTTGGGGAAGACAATGGAAGTGGTCCTGAATTTCTACGTCACTGATTCAAAGAGTTTTTCCAACAATTCAGCTTCTTCCGGCAGCAGAACGGGAGGAGGACACTAAAAAAATATAGTGTTATGAGTATAGTGAAAAAGTACATAGTAGTGATCGTCATTCTATCCCGAGCAACGTCGGGTCTCCCTGCTAGTAGCTAATAAAGGAAGACTTATATCTTTTTATCAAGGCAGTGTTGTGTTTGTGTCATTGATACTAACAACCTGGGTATTTGATGTAGCACAAGAGACAAACCAAACCACACTCAGAAGTTGATACAAATTCTGGATAAACAATTTATATTTATGAATTAATTTCAAAGACTATAAGATAGAAAGTTCATGTCAAGTTTAAGACAACGAGTTTATGTACCATTTCATGATTTCCTTGATAGTTACATGGGTACAATGCTGAGGTCCCCAACACTCTTCCATCCTATATTTCTTTTTGAGACTCCATCTCACACAGTAGAGAAACCATGATCAAGATCACTAACTTACCTCCTGCAGCCACCGTTGTCTTGATTCGAATAGAAACACAAACTAATCACGATTAGCTTTTTTATACTAAGACGAAGCAAGTTCTGCAAACGTCCCACCTTTATTTAAAACAACAAAAACAAAAGCGCCCCCTAGGCAAGATAAAAAATCTAGTATACAAGGCCGGTAATTTCGGTTTAAGCTTTGTTTTAAAGACAACAACTTACGTCCTTGATATATTTTGGGCGAACATGATGGTCCTGAACCAGGATCGAGCGGTGGAAGTGACCCTGACTTGCTTCGTCTCCACCATAAAACGGTCCGTCTTTGCTTGACATGTAGTTGAAAAGTGGGGAAATATCAAGCAAAGAGGTTGCTAGCAAGGATCGAACTCACGACCTATGAGAGACGGCGCGACTGGTTGTTGCACTGAAGTGAGCGAATCCATCTTGATAAGAAGAGTATAAACCCAGAATTGTCTGTGTTCTCATTGGTCAAAAGGAATTGACTGAGATCATGTAATGTCTGACATCTGCTGACTTGGGGAGGAAAAGGAAAAAAGAGAGAAGTGAGAAACAACGTCAGCTTATTTTGTGAGCCACATTATTTGCTTTTATTGAAGCATCAGAGAGATCGTTGGTTTCATTCAGTGGAACGGAGCTTTGGAATCTGTGTGATAGACTTCCTAATCTCCTTTTTCATATATATTACACGTTGACCAATGGTTCGGCTCTTCTGTCAACTGAAGATACCATTTTAACGATGTTAGCTTTTTTGCAAGGGAGGTGTCATCGTCCTATCATATACATCACCAGATATTCCCAAATGTTCACCCATCTTGTACTGACCAGGCTCTACATTGCTTAACTTCGGTGATCTAATGAGAACCTGTGTGTCAACGTGATCATGCCGTATACTTACTAGCAATATAAACAAATGGAAAACAAAACCGAAAAGAATGAGATAAATGTTTTAAAATTGTATGTTTATGTTTTTAAAAGATTATCTTAAAGTTAAACAGAGAATGGTTTCATACATAATTTTCTTCATTGGACTTTTAGTTTTATGATAATTAATTTGTAAATTGCATTAAGATAAAAAAAAAAGCCATACAATGAAACTAAAAATGTTATCAGTGACTTTTTTACTTTTCATGTTCTATTGACATGATATACAATTGAAGTTTAAATATTGGTATCTACTAATATAACACCTATAAAACATTAACTCAAGTCTTCTTATTTAAAAAAACAAAACAACCTAATCCTGAAGACGACTATGAAAGTCGAAAGCGCTAGAAAAAAATGGCCGAATTAAGAACAATTAGAGAAGTACTATACGGATTGCCACCTGAAACCAGAAGGATAGCTCGACGATTTGAGAACCTCACGAAGAAGATATGTTATATTATGAGGGGCCCCGTATGCCTAAAAGTGTGTAGGTCTACTAGTTTTTATTATGAGAAGGGGTGAACTTTGTCGAGTTCGGTGCAGATCACGCTAATACGCACCGAAGGGAACCGCTGTGAGTCAAATCATGTTTTGAAAAACCATAACAAAGTTCCAAAAATCGACGCCGGCACAGACAACATCGGGTCAGAAAAGGTCAGAAAACATGAGTGAACGAAAATGTTTTGCATGACTGTCCCACGTGTACATCTGTGACGTCACTCCTTCTTTAGAAGGAACTAAGGTTTGAAAATCAGTTACTAGTTTGGCAGCGAACTGCACGGTGGACCTTCTCTGTGGGTCCTGAATTGGGTTAGAAGCGGCCCGGACGGTTGAGAATGTAATCGCTCGTCGTAATGGCTGGATCTCTGGGAGATCCAGTAGCAATTCCCGTCGCATTTCCCCAACAGGAAGAATGAATGAATGAATGAGGATCACGGAATGAATGGAAGCAAACCCCCACATTGAATAAAAGACTTGAATCACTCTGAGGAAAATCGTCTCCGCATTAGTCTTCTGCCTGTCATGAAGTTTATATCCACAGATACTGATCACAGCCAAAGAGACACAACGAAACCGACGGTACCAACGGCGATCACGACCAGGCAAGGAAAGAATATGTAAGGTAACTTTTTGGGGCATAACATTTTTGGGGTCCTAATCTGTAAAACGGAAAGAACTAAAAATCGAAAGATATGCCTAACGAACAATGTTTAAAATGGTTAATGTTTAATCTAGAATGTTGAATGAACTGTGTTTAATGAGTAAGAATTTAAAAGAGAACTATGTTTAAAATGCGTAATTTGAAATGTTTAAAGAGCAGATGTTTTAACGAGAATTAATGCGTAATAGGTTGACAGTTTGAAGGCTTAAAATCGCCCTAAGGAAATTGTGTTTAAAATTGCCCTGTTGAAAATGCCTATAGAAGTGCCTTACAGAAATGTATTAAAAAAAGGTTGAAAACGCTTTCATAATCTTTTCGTAAACTTTCGTATTGTTTTCGGCTACGAGAAGATTTAATTCACAAGCGTTATGTAACAAATGCCTTTTTGGGACCCTAACCAGTTGTTTGATTGGTTTAAGAGAACTGCCGCGGTCAAGGCAGGAGTAGTGGTTATGTAACAGATATACAAACGAGAAAGTTCCGTGACGTTCAACAACGCTTGCTTTATATATATATATATATAAATATATATATATATATAATTGTTACTCGATGTAAGCGTTGTGTGATTTGAATTTGTAACTTTTAAAAGCCAAAATAACGCAGATATATATATATATATATATATATATATATATATTCTTTGTAGAATGGTAGGAAAAATCCCAGCAGAGTGCTCGATTAATTAAGAATCAAAGTTAAAAATTAAGAGCATAATATTTATTTATTCTGGTACAGAAAAATTAGTACAACATTCGTACCGTCGGTTTCAAGCACGGAAGGTCTTACCCATCCGGCTCTCTTCAGCTTCTGACAACAGAAGCTGAAGAGAGCCGGATGGGTAAGACCTTCCGTGCTTGAAACCGACGGTACGAATGTTGTACTAATTTTTCTGTACCAGAATAAATATATATATATATATATATATATATATATATGTATTTTTAATAAATATTTACTTATTTAAAATCAACTTAGTTTCGATGATATAACGTCTTCTTAAGGATTGGACACATTTTATGTTTTTTCTTTTTCCTTCCTCATATCATGGTGTCACTATCAATATCCATAATATCTTTCAATATATATATATATATATATATATGTATATATATATATATAGTAATCCAGGTAGAGTACAAATCCACAGGGTAGAAATCCAAAGGGAATCAAACCGGGCTTATAAAAGAGTGCTCAATAAAGATATAGAGCTGTATTGTGAATGCTTTTATTCGAACATGTACAAGGTCTGGCATGTCGATGTTATCGATCTACAGCTATCAAGAGCTGAGGTGAAGTCCAGGAAGAATCTTCCTGGACTTCACTTACCTGGTCGGATCACAAAAAAACTTTCTGCCTGATGAGACCTCAGCTCTTGATAGCTGTAGATCGATAACATCGACATGCCAGTGTAGCAGACCTTGTACATGTTCGAATAAAAACATGTACTATATATATATATATATATATATATATTTATATATATATATATATTTATATATATATATATATATATATATATATATATAATAGATAGTAAATATAACAGATCTGTTGAGATTTGAACTCAGCTTGCTGTTTCCAGTTGAAAACACTTACACAGTCCAAACACACCTTCCTGGAATTTGAACAATACTTCAGACTATTTCCTCAGACTATTAACAATAAAACAGACTATTAACAATAAAATACACCTGAATCTAACCTGAAAAAACTCCCAAAGAATGAATAAAATATATTCTGTTTATATTACTTATGTCGAATTGAAAAAACGTTGAGTTCGTGCCTTTCTTAAGCAATTGTTGCATAGTTAACAAATTGCCTGAATTTGAATTTGAACTATATTCCTTGAGCCGGGGTTCAATCCTCGTTCGAGTCATATCAAAGACTCAAAAACATCGTTCTTGATGCCTCCTTACTAAACACACAGCATTATAAGGTGAGTATCAAGAGTAAGTACACTAATTCAGAAAAATGAGTAGCGCCCTCCCCTTCATCCCGGTTTAGTAGCCAATCAAAGTGGAGTTTTCAGCTCGCTCATGGTCGATCCATTATTAATTATTATTATTATTATTATTATTATTATTTACTTTTCCATAGCATTACCCTACACAAGCCTCCATTTTAAACTGGTAACTAATAATAAATACATTTCAGTTTAAACTACCTGTAATATATTATGTATAGTTGAGTTGAAAACAGTTGGGTTCATGCCTTTCCAAAAGTGAACATTAAGTTCCTCAACTTGAATCAGAATCTGAATCTGAATTTGCTTCCAGGCTCCCTTTTTTTATCATTAAGCCATTTTCAACCCTACTTTAAATCGACTAAAAACAAAATCAAAATGTTTTCATTTTATCAACAAATTCAACAAGCAAAAGAAAGAAAACAAAGAAGCAGAAAGTGGGAAACATCTGGTTAGATCAAAAGGAGGAAACCCAAGAGGTTTAAAGTTTCACAACTTTTTAGTTGTTTTTGTATTTTTACTAAATTAATTAGGTTAGTAGGCTGAGTCTTTGTGGGCTTATTCACCATTTTTATTATTATTACAAGAGCAAAACTTCCCTTTAGGTGACTTGTGTTCGCGTTTGAAAAATCTTTAAAAATCACCATTTATAAAACTAAAGAAATATTTGAGAACCAGCTCCACATCAAAAAAAATAATAATATTTTTCTGAAATTTTCAAAGTATGAAATTCTTGAAAGCTTTGTGCTTTGTTGTATAATAAGGTGAATCTGCTGAACAATCAGAAGATTATTCAGTTATGTGTGATTAGGGTTAACTTTTTAGCATCTGATACATGGACCACATCACTAATCATCAGTCATGGCAGATCATCCAGAAAACTATTGGCACTCTACCATTTGTAAAATAAATAAATAAATAAATAAATAAATAAATAAAGAAGAAGAAGATGGAACTCAAGAAAATTACTGTCGTAGAAGGCAGAAATTGAAATCAAAAGGAAAACTGACACCATACAATACAACGTTATTGATGAGAACAGGCGAAATATTAAGGACAATTTTCAAATGTAGAAACAAACACACATCACCAGATAACTTCGATCAACCACAGGTAAGTTTACGGCCAATGCTAAATCTAACACATCAACAGGGTTTTGTGAATAAAAATTCAGGAAAATATGATTAATAACGAAACATTTATTTAACTATAATTTTACAAGAGCATAAACGTCATTCTTAATCAGTAAATTTAATAAAGTTTATACAACTCGTGTTTTTGGTAAAAATATGTTCAGTGAATATCAGACACAAGGGTTAAAGATGTGAATATGCCTGTGTGAGTATTAGGGAGTGTGGCACTGTGTAAGTATAGTTTACCTTGTTCTGTTAGTGTGTGTGTGTGAGCAAGCTTGTATGTGAATTTTGAAGTGTTATTTTCTTTTCAAAGGTACGCGGAGAGGGGTGAAGATACGTTCTTGGATCCTTCGGAGGTGCGCTGGGTTAGATCTGTGGATAACTTTGTTTATTTCTTAGTCTTTATAGAGGATTCTCATTTCGCTTCGGCTTGTTAGCTTTTGGGTTCCAAACGATTTTCATTGGTTGAAAAATATTAGAGTTAACACATTTCTGTGAAAACTCTAACTTGTTTTTGAAAGTGAAGGGGAGAGTATATCCCACCGAACCAGAGAAAGAAGGAGGGTGGGTATTCAAGTCAATCGCTTTTTGGCGTTCGTCGAATCGCATCTCGATCCACCACAAGTTGAAATAGAAATAGAACAAAAAATATTTTTAAAATTAGACGAGCCCAAGAGAACTGAAACTGCAAGAAATAATAAAATCTGACATACACCTTTCCCTGATAATAAAAATTGGTGGAACCAGCCTCGGCTGCTACCACATAAAATTTCCGTGAAGAGTTAAGGAGAATGGCAAAGACAAAAGAGGGAGAACAGTTGTTATCATCAAGAAATCAATGGTAAACAGCGGTAGCGATAAGGCCAAGTGATTTGCAACAGTTATCAAAAGAGGCAGAGTGCTGGAAATCTGGAGAAACATGTTGTCACTTAGACTCCAGGGAATACCACTTATTATTGCCAGTGAGTAATCACTGATAATGACTCCTAGTGAGTAAATAATAATTGTACGAGCATTCAGTACAATTACAAAAAAATCTAAGAAAAAATGGGAATAAAATAGAATCAAAGGGTGGATTCCACTCATGAAAACAGTTGTCACATTCAGAAAAATCCTAGAGTGCTGAAACCAATCAGGTGACACTGATCAATTACAGATAAATTAAAATAAAATCTCACAACTAAAAGGAGAGATTGTGCATATTTAGAAGAACTCAAGGGGCTGACACTACTTTTGGAAATATATAAGAAAAATGCTAAAGCCGGACCCCCTACTCCCCCTCTAAAAAAAAGACAAAAAAAAAAGACAATGGTACCAATATTTAATAGGTTTATAAGTCACAAAAAAGTGTTTAGCATATCTCACTAAAGGTTAGGGGGTTGGTCAAAATGCACACATTACCTGGACGTTCTGAGTTAAATCCTGAACAAAGCTGTAACCTAGAGGACGAATCTTCGCCACGTAAATAAATAATTTTCATTCTTATTTGCAACTAGAAGAATACCTGTCACAGGACGGGTAAAACTAATTTGTTTGCACCGTTTTTATGTACCCATACGAAGATTAAAATCAAGATACAATGATACCAAACCTAATGTCAAGAATCATTATTATAATTTTGATCAAAATCAATTACATGCTTTTGATTCTAGAAAAAGTTTAAAAATGATAGCTTATAGGGTCTTGAGAAGAAATTGATGTTTAAGAAATGTTGCTAAATTAGTGTCTAATGACTGATCAAATTTAATGCAAATCTGAAATATTTTAATTTTCAAAGAAACTTTTTTAAATACTATAAACAATCTGAAATTTGGGGGATGTTTATTAAGTGATGTCTTAAAGCCTATGGGTAAAATTTCACAAAAGTCAGAGGTATTTGAATTTTCATGGCGGTCTTCTATCCCCTTTTTACCCCCTTTGCATAAAACTAACTCAAACTAAATATAGTTCACAATACCTACTTTTACGCCTAGCAGCTATGTACCAAAATTCATAATGATCTATTAATGAGTTTAGGAGTAAATCCTGTACATACAAATATATAAACATATACACATATCTAACTTCATATAAATAAAAAATAAAGTAAAGTAGGAAATGAAATTATATAAAATTAACTTTTAAAAATAAACACAAAAAATTCCTGTAAAACATTACTTAAATTGAAACTGACAGATCTTAACATCTGTCTGTATAATGTATTGTAACAAATGATTATGTTTTCTGTATTCATTCAACATCCCTATTTCTACTTGGTATGACGAAAATCACATCAAAATAGAAACAATTGACGGCAAAGAAAACAAATTGGCCATTTATAAGTTGTGCCTGTTCTAAGTTGCTGTTTATTGTCAAGCATTTTTATGACATCTTTCAATATAGTTATTCCCTCCGACAAGCACTGGCTTCTTCTTTGGCTAACCTACTTTTCCCGGAATATGACAATCGTCGTTATGCACTGAATGTGAATGACTCTTAATATATGAATAAATACATAATATATAAATACATGAAGGAATTTATAGCTGCCACAACTGATCTTTATCTCGGAGAGCAAAACTGTTTGACAACCTCATCATAATTTACTATTAACAAGCGGTTGCTAGTAAGATATTGGCTTTGAATACAACAGTCAAATGAATAGACAAAGATGATTACAAGTATATACTAGAAGAATACCTATCCCAAGACGGGTAAAATTAATCCCCCCACCCGAAGAGTACAATTTTGCACCACTTTTACGTCCTCTGAGGAAGAATCAAAATCAATACATAATGATACTAAACCTTATGTCTAAAATCCTTATTCCAATTTTTAATGTGTCAAATGTGGGCTATATTTAGTTTCATTTAGTTTTATGCAAATGAGGAAAAGTATATTTATATATATTCAGATACCTCCGATTTGTGTGAAATTTTAGCAATAGGTATTTGTTGTGACCCTGTTTAGGGGCCGAAATGAAGACACGGAACACGAGGTTAGGTAAACAATATATATTGAAAAAAAGATATGTACAGAGAACAAGAGAAGTGGTATATCAATCCTGACTGCCAGGATAGACTGGAGTTCAATCCAATTACGAGAAGCCTAAATGCTTCCAATATCTTATTAGGAATGGACGAGTCCAACTGTTTGTCAAATAGGTACGACACCATAACAGTATTAGACATCAATTAATAAATATTCATCAAATTTCAGTTTCTTTAGAGTATTTTAAAGGCTTTTTAGGGGGCATAGTATAGGCACAACTTCTCATTTGAAAATTTAAATATTTCAAATTTGCATTGAGTTTGATTCATCGTCATTAGACACAAATTAAACAAGATCCTATTAATGTTAATTTCTTCGTAAGACTCCTTAAGCTTAAACCTTAAATTTGAGGCATTTTCTAGAATCAAAATCATATAATGGATTTTTATCAAAATTGGAATATGGATTCTAGATATAAGGTTTAATCTCTGTAAGGTGACAAAAAAGTGGTGCAAAAAATCTTCTGTTTGGGGAATTCATTTTGCCCGGCCTGGGACGGGTATTCTTCTAGTCAAAGTATATAGGTAAAAAAATCCATAGAACAACAAACCTTGAACTCCGATTTTGTATTATAATAGATATATGTATATAGACCTTGATTCAAAATTATATCGTATCCATCATAGAAAACGGCAACATCCTAATTAACTTTAAATTTTTTTAAAGAACTTTTTTTATGTAGTGATTGACTAGAACCACTTTTTCTTACTAAAAAAAAAGACATGGCTTTAGCATCAACTCATTTAAAGATGATATGCGTTCAAGTGTTATTGTGTCTTCTAAGGTAGATGGAATCATTGACATTAAAACTCCCACAAAAATCTTTTTATATTTCAATTTTTCACTTGAAAGATTCTTGAGATTTTGACAAACGTTTTTTTTATATCTAAATTGAGAGAGTTTGCTGGCCACTTTAAAATGTGAATTTGCTTGGCAGGAAAACCAATTTCAATAGGAAATAAGACAGGGGTCATTATCTTGCTGGAATATCCAATTTCTTGAGTTTCGTAATGGATTTTTGAATCACAACAGTTTATCCTGAAAAGCTTCTAAGTAATGTATTGAATTCACCCAACCTTCAATGATATGTCGTTCACCCTGACTTCCCCATAATATAAATGACAGAGGACATTTTAACGTATGTTTTAATGCAAAGATTGCAAATCATTCAGACATTTGAGCCTAAATATTATGGTTTTCTACCAACTGGATAGCATATTATATGTTGCATTCATCACTGAAAATTACTTTTCTCCAATACTTTATTTTATACTAGTGGAACCCTTCGCCCGGCGTTGCACGGGAGAAAGTACTACCTATTGCATGACGTCGAATAATAAAAAAAAACGGCCTATAGTTCTTTCTCCCACCCCTCTACCGTGTTGGCGAATGTTTTAAATTTTAAAAAAAGAAGAAAAAAGTGGCAGAGTAGAATGGGATCGAACGCTGAAACTGTCGATCATGAAACCTGACTTCTTAACGACTGCGCTATGGTTTCGACTTCAAAATGCATGTGAAAATAGGCCAATTAAGCTAAGCTTGTTTATTGGCATGCGTGTTATGTTAAGATTTAGCTTCTGCCGACCAAATGGAAAGTTCAACAATGACACGGTTTAGGTCATTTGTTGATGAAGTAAATGGATTTGGGCAAGTTTTCTATAATATGCGTGTTAAAGGTGTATGATTTTGAAAATATAAATGGGTGTACGAGTATCTTGGCGGTTATTGAATTAAATAGGAAGTCGATTTGATCGCCATGTTGAATGAATAAATGTTGCAGGAACTGTGTTCGTTAATTTCATTCGCTTAATTTCGGAATGAATACAAATATAGAAGTCATAGGTAAATTAGAAATAACGTGATCTGATATTCGCGGAAAATCATCTGAGTGAACGGGAGCGGTCATTAAGTCTTTGTGTATTGCTTTATATTATGTAGTAAATTAATACCAGGCAATTAATAAATAAGAACGGACTGTTTTGTGAAAATTTAACTGTGTTTATTAGTTCCCGGTGTCGATGAGTGGAGTGATAGTACAGAATTGTTAGGGAGAAAAGTTTTTGCTACCACCTATATGGAGTTGGTTTTTCGGAGAGTCGTAGATGGTGGGCCAAATATAATATTTAGTGTTAGCTGGAAAGAAATAATAAAGAATTTACTAAAACACGCTCAGGTGAATAAGTGTAATATAGTGATGAGTTTAGTAGCCTGTGATGCATGTGGTTATTTTCCTATTCTCCGAGAAGGTACAGAGGAAAAATCGTCTTAACTTTATATATTAGAAAAAATTATAATTTAGTCTGTATCTAATATATAAAGTTATCATGTCGGTTTTTCATGTGAGACGTAAATAGCAACGCATCTGACAAATCGATATTTGATTTTGACTAGATATTTCCTCATTTTTATCCTTTCGGTAAAAAAGTATAATTCTCTCCAGTTGTTTTCCGAAAATAATTATTACTGCAAGGAAAATTAATACAATGGAGGCAATGTAAAATAATTATCTGAGGGCATAAAATGTAAGGGGGATAATTCCTATTTTAACTTAACGGTAAAAGTATGAGTTAAGTCTCTTATATTTTTACCTTTTTTCATCTGTTCATGACTTATAATTATAATAGTAATAACAATAATAATAATGAAACGTCTTAATTTAATATTTTTCTAAAGACAAAAGATATACAAACGTCAACAGGAGTGAGGACTTACTTATAAAGTATGCTTCCAGTCCCCCCCTCAATGTATTATGCACCCCGCACCAAATAAAAAAATACATACTTAACAGACACACACATAGACATTAAACTAAAATTACATTAATGAATCCCATGCAATTTTAAGTAACGAATTTGGGGAGATAATTCCTATTTTAACTTAAAGGTAAACATGTTTTACTTTCTTCCTTCCTTTTTTATTTAGAAAATGTGTCATTAACGCCTTAGCTCGGACTTTTTCGCCCCCACTCCACCATCGACCCCTGTGTTTCACTTGACACGACGACCCAGACAAGAACAGCAATCAAACACTTCTTTGTTTTTATTTCTTCGGGAGTTACACATTATTACCCTTTTGAATGTAAAAGTTTTAACTAAAATCATATTAATGAATCCGGCCTACACTGGTTTGGTTGTTTTGTTTTACGGCATATAAACCTGTTTTGGATTACTTAATGCCGAATCAGGTCATTTTGGTAAAAGATTTTATGCTTCAAGTTCTTTATATCTTCATATATTTATTCATGGTGTTTGGTTTGGTTGTTTTGTAGAGGAAAAATGTTGTTTTTGTTTTTGGCTTTTAAATGCGAGGATCTCTAGCTGACACAAAAGGGTCACTATCCTTGTTACAGATGAATACTAGTTGTTGTGGAACGAATCATAACAGGAAACCGAAGTCGGACTCCTGAATATGGAAGAGACCAAGATTTAATCAAACCAGTAGCTTCAGATGCATTCTGCTAGAATATCCACATTCAAGACAGAGAGTTCAACTCAGAAGACCATGGCTATCTTTTTTTGTCAATTACAAAAGTGTTAACTATTAGTCGAGTAAACCCACTAGCATATAAGACGGATAGTAGAAAATAACAAAAAATGAAAGTTCAGTCAGGGTCAACTTGCTGAACTAGAGGTGAGGATTACTAGACTGTGGGAATTGATAGAAACGGATATGACGTCACATGACTCAAGAGAGAGTGAGAGAGGAAGACAGTTCCTTGGAAGCACGCCACGTGTAAACATGTTAAATATCCGACAAGATATGATTAAACATTGATCATCAATCTTTGTCTGCCCCCACCACACTGGTAAGTTATTTGAAGCGAAGATCAAGTCGAATAAATTTCCTCTCTCTTCCAACAGTTTTGCCTTGGATTAGTCCTTGTCGAGGTATGAAAGAACATATTTGCAGGCGATGTTCCCTCGGTCGGGAACGATCATGCAGAAGCGAGTACAAGGAAAACATGCAGTGACTAAGATAGAAATACAATCTATGAATTTCCATGTGTTTTTTTGTAATGATGATGAAAACTTGGTTGACATGCAACAAAACAAGTAGCAGGTTTTTCCAGTGTTGCTCAGGAATGAAAAAAGACCCGTGCATACTCCTACTACAAGTCCTAATCCCCTATATAACCATTTTTATTTTTTCAAATTCTTTTTATTTCTATAATTAATTTTCAATTTTAATTGTTTCAGGGTAATTAACTTTAAAACTAATTTATTGAATGCCTTGAACTAAAGAACATATTTTTCCTAACTCTGCAGTCATTAATTTAATCTCTGGTTACCCTAAATGAAGGAATCTATCATTATACTAAGGCAGGGTTAATCAACGTTTGTTGCCCTAAGGCTTTTTATTATATATTTCAATCACAACAAATACATGTTTAAATAATTCTTGCTATTTGGATTGAGTTATATCTTTAAAAAAATGTTGATGGTTCTAATTAGCTTTAATTAGCAATTTACTCACCAAATTATCCATTTTTAGCTAAGTTTCAGTCTGTTACTCTAACCACTCCTATTTTATACAGTGTCTATCTACTCTCGCTTCTGTCACTCTCTCTTTCTCTCTCTTACTCAGTTTTATTACCTTTCATTGTTGATGAACAAACTATAAAACAGAAAATTGATATAGTGTATTGTAAACAATAGGGACTATCACCAAAAGTATTAATAATATTTAACCCATAGCTGAAGAGAGAGAGAGAGAGAGAGACGGGATATAGTAAGCAAAAAAAGTAATTTTGGATTTTGTGTTTTTATAACTTTTTTTAAATTACTAGCTTTTCAAATTCACTTTTTCCTGATTGCCAAGGCTGCCGCAAAGAAGGTGGGCTCCCTCTACTGTGCTAGTAAACTCCTCACACCTGACATTATCCTGTATCTCTACAAAGCCACCATCCGCCCATGCATGGACTATTGTTGCCACATCTGGGCTGGTGCATCATCTACTACTCTCTCCCTCCTTGACAAGGTCCAAAAAAGAGTCGCCAACCTAATAGGTCCCTCACTGTCAACCAAGCTCCAGTCCCTGTCCCATTGCCGCAATGTAGCATCCTTGTGCTTGTTTTACAAATACTTCAATGGATTATGCTTCGATGAATTGGTTACTCTGGTGCCCCCACGACGTAAATTCATTAGACCAACTCGACAATTAACTAAATCCCATCCATTCACTGTGGCAGTCCCCAGATGCCGGAGAGCTTTCTACTCAAATAGCTTCTTTCCTCGTGCTGCTGGCCTCTGGAACTCCCTCCTTGCCCCCTGTTTCCTCGACAGTACTGACATGCAGAAATTTAAAACTAATGTAAACAGACATCTCGCTGCGCAGATCCCAGTTGAGGTTGACCCCCCCCCCCAACCATCTCTCCTTTTCTTTCTTCTCAGTAGCCCCTTACGTCTATAGTGGCGGCTTGCCTTGTTTGCGGTGAACTACGTTAAAAAAAATTTTTTTTTTAAATCCAACATGAACTCACTGAGTCATATTTGTCCTAGTATCACAATAAATCTTTCTACCATAGACTGTCTGAGGTCATACTTAATCAGAATATGGAAGTTTTGTAATAATATTAATCTTTAGAAGATTCTAAGTTTTAGCCAGCCAGACAGAAACTTCGTTTCATATAATAGAATAGACCCTCCGCGCCTAGACAGTTTGTCTAGTATATATATGGGTATATATACGAGCCCAAATTCTAGTATATATTATATATTGAATAGTTTTTAATGTAATATGTAGTTAAAACAAAATAAATTGCTTTGGACTATTAAAAGAAATTGCTAATGTTTAACCATTTATTTATTTATTTTATTATCGCTTATGTTTGAATTCATGTTTTGAAACATGACGTAAATAATAAATCTATGACGTTGCGTCAAAGTTATAATTATTTTGTTAAGCTAATGTTTTAATATCTATTTATCAGAAAATCTAAATGCATACGTTATCACCCTGCATCCCTGTTTTAAAAGAAGGGATCGTCCGATGCCGAAGGTACCATGGAAAAAAAGTAATTTAAAAAAAATTTCATCTAATGTTGCTGTTGTGTCAAACATAAAACACGAACTAAGATACACTTTCTAGAACTTCGAGCTAGTATCAAAGTCCAGTTTGGTTTGGTTTGGTTTGGTTTAACTTGGTTTGGTTTGGTTTAACTTGGTTTGGTTTGGTTTGTTTTATGGCATGTCAACCATTTATGGGTTATTTTATGCCGAATAAAATTGTCAAATGGAATCCTATATGTAGAATAATTCTTTTATGTCCTTAGAAAACATTACTCCTAGAAAACATTACTCCTAGAAAACATTACTCCTAGAAAACATTACTCTTCTGCAGTGGTAATCTTTGTTCTCGACACGGTTGACCCACTGCCTTCTAGTATCTTTTTGGGAGGAAAAATGAAAACGTGAAGTAAGTTTTTATTTTTAGAAGAATCACATTGAGTAATACGGTTGAGGATGAACTTACAGATAGTAGGGCATGACGTAATCAGCCGATTGATCGGATCGGGCTTTTCTGATCTCCCATCTAACCAAAGTAAGGACCGAAGCGGAGTGTTGTAAGTCACGTGATGAATTTATGCAACCAGGACACGGACTGTTCAACCCCCAAGATCCCGTCCTAAGGCATCACAGGTTGCTATCCATGCCCTACAGCTGGCCCCATTTTCGGCAGGGGGGGGGTACCACTTTACATGTGGTTGCAGTCGGCGAATTTGTGGCCGTGTCAACAGGGCATATAGAGGCGACGTCACAAATACGTCAGTATACAGAGCAACAAGAATTGTTCTATGAGAATTTCATTGTACAAAATCATCTTTTACAACCTTAATTTTGTATCTTTACACTTCATATTGGTTCTTAAACTTTCAGAACATTTTAAAAGGAACACCGAATTCTACAGGGGTTTAGTTAGAGAAGTATAAATACCGCCTTCAAAAATGTATTTGAGAGGGGGGATCAGTTTATTGGATTTCTGGTAGTTTCAGTTCCTTTGGGCTCGTGTATGTTTTTATTATTTCTATTTCAACTTACATGTTGCAAGTTAGCGGTCGTAGTTAATGTGGGTGGTTGCCGCATTCAAAGATTTTCATCATTGTCATTCATTGTATGTTCTCAATTTTCCCTTTGATTGCAATTTCTCCTAGTCGTTTTTCAGGTTTGTCGAGATTTTTCCTAGTGCTCCTACAACTATTGATTTTCTTTATCTCCCACATTCCTTTCATCTCTCTGGCAAGCTCCATACATTTACTTCGTTTTTCTATCTCTTTGATCTTCACCTTTTTTTCGTGCCTATTATAATGGCCTTGTGCCTAACTCCTGGAGAGGAGTAAATCAATACTCTCTTTATTTTGGCCTTTTGGCTAAGATCAAAGTGTAGTATCTGTTCCGATGGATACTGCACCCCATAGACTGGTATCGTCTTGGCCTTCGGGGCTTGATTTACGCCGGTATATGGGTTGGTCTGTGCAGTTCTAGGAGGTCCACCCTCCCAGGCTTTGCCTCCCCTCTTTGGGGAGGAGTAAGTTTATTGCTTACTGCCTGAGGTGCCCCTACCGGGGAATGCCACGGTGTTGCCCAGGCAATTACTAATGGCCAGAGTGCTACTTTCTCGGACGCTGGCTTTTCAAACCCCACTTTCCCGACCCGACCTTGGGTCACATCTTACTTGTGGGAGTAAGATAAAAACTGGCATTGTGCCTAACCTCTTGGAGAGGAGGTAAAAAAATACTCTCTTTATTTTGGAGACGACAAAAAGGAAAGAGTAAGCTAAATGAATGGAGAAAGAAAGAGAGTAGCTTTTACAAATTATAACTTTTTACGTTCATTCGCATCTCTAGCTCGATGCAAGGACACCCGGTCTCCTTGCTTCGATGATTTTAAGAACATTTGAAAGGAATTCTACAGAGATTTATTAGTGCTTTCTGGAGTGTATTACAAAAAAACAAACTGATTTGCACAATGATCGAAAGAAGCGGAGAGTACAAGAAGTCTGTGGAGACTTGCTGTCACTCAGACTCCAGGGAATACTACATGTTTTTGACAGTGAGTAATCTCCTGTAATAACTATTGTTTGAACTCCTAGTCTGTAAGAAATAAAGAATTTGTTATTAAATAATATTTACTCTTTATTAGATTTTAATATTTTTCTGCTTTCTTGCACAATTCTCAAAAAGCAATAAATGTTATTGACATTTTTATGTGATGTCTTCATGTTTTTTCATTTGTTGTTGTCATGCAGCTGAGGATTTGTTATTGACATTTTTATGTGATGTCTTCATGTTTTTTCATTGGTTGTTGTCATGCAGCTGAGGATTTGTTATTCACATTTTTATGTGATGTCTTCATGTTTTTTCATTGGTTGTTGTCATGCAGCTGAGGATTTGTTATTCACATTTTTATGTGATGTCTTCATGTTTTTTCATTGGTTGTTGTCATGCAGCTGAGGATTTGTTATTCACATTTTTATGTGATGTCTTCATGTTTTTTCATTGGTTGTTGTCATGCAGCTGAGGATTTGTTATTCACATTTTTATGTGATGTCTTCATGTTTTTTCATTGGTTGTTGTCATGCAGCTGAGGATTTGTTATTGACATTTTTATGTGATGTCTTCATGTTTTTTCATTGGTTGTTGTCATGCAGCTGAGGATTTGTTATTCACATTTTTATGTGATGTCTTCATGTTTTTTCATTGGTTGTTGTCATGCAGCTGAGGATTTGTTATTCACATTTTTATGTGATGTCTTCATGTTTTTTCATTGGTTGTTGTCATGCAGCTGAGGATTTGTTATTCACATTTTTATGTGATGTCTTCATGTTTTTTCATTGGTTGTTGTCATGCAGCTGAGGATTTGTTATTCACATTTTTATGTGATGTCTTCATGTTTTTTCATTGGTTGTTGTCATGCAGCTGAGGATTTGTTATTCACATTTTTATGTGATGTCTTCATGTTTTTTCATTGGTTGTTGTCATGCAGCTGAGGATTTGTTATTCACATTTTTATGTGATGTCTTCATGTTTTTTCATTGGTTGTTGTCATGCAGCTGAGGATTTGTTATTCACATTTTTATGTGATGTCTTCATGTTTTTTCATTGGTTGTTGTCATGCAGCTGAGGATTTGTTATTGACATTTTTATGTGATGTCTTCATGTTTTTTCATTGGTTGTTGTCATGCAGCTGAGGATTTGTTATTCACATTTTTATGTGATGTCTTCATGTTTTTTCATTGGTTGTTGTCATGCAGCTGAGGATTTGTTATTCACATTTTTATGTGATGTCTTCATGTTTTTTCATTGGTTGTTGTCATGCAGCTGAGGATTTGTTATTGACATTTTTATGTGATGTCTTCATGTTTTTTCATTGGTTGTTGTCATGCAGCTGAGGATTTGTTATTCACATTTTTATGTGATGTCTTCATGTTTTTTCATTGGTTGTTGTCATGCAGCTGAGGATTTGTTATTCACATTTTTATGTGATGTCTTCATGTTTTTTCATTGGTTGTTGTCATGCAGCTGAGGATTTGTTATTGACATTTTTATGTGATGTCTTCATGTTTTTTCATTGGTTGTTGTCATGCAGCTGAGGATTTGTTATTCACATTTTTATGTGATGTCTTCATGTTTTTTCATTGGTTGTTGTCATGCAGCTGAGGATTTGTTATTCACATTTTTATGTGATGTCTTCATGTTTTTTCATTGGTTGTTGTCATGCAGCTGAGGATTTGTTATTGACATTTTTATGTGATGTCTTCATGTTTTTTCATTGGTTGTTGTCATGCAGCTGAGGATTTGTTATTCACATTTTTATGTGATGTCTTCATGTTTTTTCATTGGTTGTTGTCATGCAGCTGAGGATTTGTTATTCACATTTTTATGTGATGTCTTCATGTTTTTTCATTGGTTGTTGTCATGCAGCTGAGGATTTGTTATTGACATTTTTATGTGATGTCTTCATGTTTTTTCATTGGTTGTTGTCATGCAGCTGAGGATTTGTTATTCACATTTTTATGTGATGTCTTCATGTTTTTTCATTGGTTGTTGTCATGCAGCTGAGGATTTGTTATTCACATTTTTATGTGATGTCTTCATGTTTTTTCATTGGTTGTTGTCATGCAGCTGAGGATTTGTTATTGACATTTTTATGTGATGTCTTCATGTTTTTTCATTGGTTGTTGTCATGCAGCTGAGGATTTGTTATTCACATTTTTATGTGATGTCTTCATGTTTTTTCATTGGTTGTTGTCATGCAGCTGAGGATTTGTTATTCACATTTTTATGTGATGTCTTCATGTTTTTTCATTGGTTGTTGTCATGCAGCTGAGGATTTGTTATTCACATTTTTATGTGATGTCTTCATGTTTTTTCATTGGTTGTTGTCATGCAGCTGAGGATTTGTTATTCACATTTTTATGTGATGTCTTCATGTTTTTTCATTGGTTGTTGTCATGCAGCTGAGGATTTGTTATTCACATTTTTATGTGATGTCTTCATGTTTTTTCATTGGTTGTTGTCATGCAGCTGAGGATTTGTTATTGACATTTTTATGTGATGTCTTCATGTTTTTTCATTGGTTGTTGTCATGCAGCTGAGGATTTGTTATTCACATTTTTATGTGATGTCTTCATGTTTTTTCATTGGTTGTTGTCATGCAGCTGAGGATTTGTTATTCACATTTTTATGTGATGTCTTCATGTTTTTTCATTGGTTGTTGTCATGCAGCTGAGGATTTGTTATTCACATTTTTATGTGATGTCTTCATGTTTTTTCATTTGTTGTTGTCATGCAGCTGAGGATTTGTTATTCACATTTTTATGTGATGTCTTCATGTTTTTTCATTGGTTGTTGTCATGCAGCTGAGGATTTGTTATTCACATTTTTATGTGATGTCTTCATGTTTTTTCATTGGTTGTTGTCATGCAGCTGAGGATTTGTTATTCACATTTTTATGTGATGTCTTCATGTTTTTTCATTGGTTGTTGTCATGCAGCTGAGGATTTGTTATTGACATTTTTATGTGATGTCTTCATGTTTTTTCATTGGTTGTTGTCATGCAGCTGAGGATTTGTTATTCACATTTTTATGTGATGTCTTCATGTTTTTTCATTGGTTGTTGTCATGCAGCTGAGGATTTGTTATTCACATTTTTATGTGATGTCTTCATGTTTTTTCATTGGTTGTTGTCATGCAGCTGAGGATTTGTTATTGACATTTTTATGTGATGTCTTCATGTTTTTTCATTGGTTGTTGTCATGCAGCTGAGGATTTGTTATTCACATTTTTATGTGATGTCTTCATGTTTTTTCATTGGTTGTTGTCATGCAGCTGAGGATTTGTTATTCACATTTTTATGTGATGTCTTCATGTTTTTTCATTGGTTGTTGTCATGCAGCTGAGGATTTGTTATTGACATTTTTATGTGATGTCTTCATGTTTTTTCATTGGTTGTTGTCATGCAGCTGAGGATTTGTTATTCACATTTTTATGTGATGTCTTCATGTTTTTTCATTGGTTGTTGTCATGCAGCTGAGGATTTGTTATTCACATTTTTATGTGATGTCTTCATGTTTTTTCATTGGTTGTTGTCATGCAGCTGAGGATTTGTTATTCACATTTTTATGTGATGTCTTCATGTTTTTTCATTGGTTGTTGTCATGCAGCTGAGGATTTGTTATTCACATTTTTATGTGATGTCTTCATGTTTTTTCATTGGTTGTTGTCATGCAGCTGAGGATTTGTTATTCACATTTTTATGTGATGTCTTCATGTTTTTTCATTGGTTGTTGTCATGCAGCTGAGGATTTGTTATTGACATTTTTATGTGATGTCTTCATGTTTTTTCATTGGTTGTTGTCATGCAGCTGAGGATTTGTTATTCACATTTTTATGTGATGTCTTCATGTTTTTTCATTGGTTGTTGTCATGCAGCTGAGGATTTGTTATTCACATTTTTATGTGATGTCTTCATGTTTTTTCATTGGTTGTTGTCATGCAGCTGAGGATTTGTTATTCACATTTTTATGTGATGTCTTCATGTTTTTTCATTTGTTGTTGTCATGCAGCTGAGGATTTGTTATTCACATTTTTATGTGATGTCTTCATGTTTTTTCATTGGTTGTTGTCATGCAGCTGAGGATTTGTTATTCACATTTTTATGTGATGTCTTCATGTTTTTTCATTGGTTGTTGTCATGCAGCTGAGGATTTGTTATTCACATTTTTATGTGATGTCTTCATGTTTTTTCATTGGTTGTTGTCATGCAGCTGAGGATTTGTTATTGACATTTTTATGTGATGTCTTCATGTTTTTTCATTGGTTGTTGTCATGCAGCTGAGGATTTGTTATTCACATTTTTATGTGATGTCTTCATGTTTTTTCATTGGTTGTTGTCATGCAGCTGAGGATTTGTTATTCACATTTTTATGTGATGTCTTCATGTTTTTTCATTGGTTGTTGTCATGCAGCTGAGGATTTGTTATTGACATTTTTATGTGATGTCTTCATGTTTTTTCATTGGTTGTTGTCATGCAGCTGAGGATTTGTTTATTCACATTTTTATGTGATGTCTTCATGTTTTTTCATTGGTTGTTGTCATGCAGCTGAGGATTTGTTATTGACATTTTTATGTGATGTCTTCATGTTTTTTCATTGGTTGTTGTCATGCAGCTGAGGATTTGTTATTCACATTTTTATGTGATGTCTTCATGTTTTTTCATTGGTTGTTGTCATGCAGCTGAGGATTTGTTATTGACATTTTTATGTGATGTCTTCATGTTTTTTCATTGGTTGTTGTCATGCAGCTGAGGATTTGTTATTGACATTTTTATGTGATGTCTTCATGTTTTTTCATTGGTTGTTGTCATGCAGCTGAGGATTTGTTATTGACATTTTTATGTGATGTCTTCATGTTTTTTCATTGGTTGTTGTCATGCAGCTGAGGATTTGTTATTGACATTTTTATGTGATGTCTTCATGTTTTTTCATTGGTTGTTGTCATGCAGCTGAGGATTTGTTATTCACATTTTTATGTGATGTCTTCATGTTTTTTCATTGGTTGTTGTCATGCAGCTGAGGATTTGTTATTGACATTTTTATGTGATGTCTTCATGTTTTTTCATTGGTTGTTGTCATGCAGCTGAGGATTTGTTATTCACATTTTTATGTGATGTCTTCATGTTTTTTCATTGGTTGTTGTCATGCAGCTGAGGATTTGTTATTGACATTTTTATGTGATGTCTTCATGTTTTTTCATTGGTTGTTGTCATGCAGCTGAGGATTTGTTATTCACATTTTTATGTGATGTCATCATGTATTTTCATTTGTTTTTGTCATGCAGCTGAGGATTCGTTATTCACATTTTTATGTGATGTCTTCATGTTTTTTCATTTGTTGTTGTCATGCAGCTGAGGATTTGTTATTCACATTTTTATGTGATGTCTTCATTTTTTTTCATTTGTTGTTGTCATGCAGCTGAGGATTTGTTATTCACATTTTTATGTGATGTCTTCATGTTTTTTCATTTGTTGTTGTCAGTCAGCTGAGGATTTGTTATTCACATTTTTATGTGATGTCTTCATGTTTTTTCATTTGTTGTTGTCATGCAGCTGAGGATTTGTTATTCACATTTTTATGTGATGTCTTCATGTTTTTTCATTGGTTGTTGTCATGCAGCTGAGGAATTGTTATTCACATTTTTATGTGATGTCTTCATGTTTTTTCATTTGTTGTTGTCATGCAGCTGAGGATTTGTTATTGACATTTTTTATGTGATGTCTTCATGTTTTTTCATTTGTTGTTGTCATGCAGCTGAGGATTTGTTATTGACATTTTTATGTGATGTTTTCATGTATTTTCATTTGTTGTTGTCATGCAGCTGAGGATTTGTTATTCACATTTTTATGTGATGTCTTCATGTTTTTACATTTGTTGTTGTCATGCAGCTGAGGATTTGTTATTCACATTTTTATGTGATGTCTTCATGTTTTTTCATTTGTTGTTGTCATGCAGCTGAGGATTTGTTATTCACATTTTTATGTGATGTCTTCATGTTTTTTCATTGGTTGTTGTCATGCAGCTGAGGATTTGTTATTGACATTTTTATGTGATGTCTTCATGTTTTTTCATTGGTTGTTGTCATGCAGCTGAGGATTTGTTATTCACATTTTTATGTGATGTCTTCATGTTTTTTCATTTGTTGTTGTCATGCAGCTGAGGATTTGTTATTCACATTTTTATGTGATGTCTTCATGTATTTTCATTTGTTGTTGTCATGCAGCTGAGGATTTGTTATTCACATTTTTATGTGATGTCTTTATATTTTTTCATTTGTTGTTGTCAGTCAGCTGAGGATTTGTTATTCACATTTTTATGTGATGTCTTCATGTTTTTTCATTTGTTGTTGTCATGCAGCTGAGGATTTGTTATTCACATTTTTATGTGATGTCTTCATGTTTTTTCATTGGTTGTTGTCATGCAGCTGAGGATTTGTTATTCACATTTTTATGTGATGTCTTCATGTTTTTACATTTGTTGTTGTCATGCAGCTGAGGATTTGTTATTGACATTTTTATGTGATGTCTTCATGTTTTTTCATTTGTTGTTGTCATGCAGCTGAGGATTTGTTATTGACATTTTTATGTGATGTCTTCATGTTTTTTCATTTGTTGTTGTCATGCAGCTGAGGATTTGTTATTCACATTTTTATGTGATGTCTTCATGTTTTTTCATTTGTTGTCATGCAGCTGAGGATTTGTTATTCACATTTTTATGTGATGTCTTCATGTTTTTTCATTGGTTGTTGTCATGCAGCTGAGGATTTGTTATTGACATTTTTATGTGATGTCTTCATGTTTTTTCATTGGTTGTTGTCATGCAGCTGAGGATTTGTTATTCACATTTTTATGTGATGTCATCATGTATTTTCATTTGTTGTTGTCATGCAGCTGAGGATTCGTTATTCACATTTTTATGTGATGTCTTCATGTTTTTTCATTGGTTGTTGTCATGCAGCTGAGGATTTGTTATTCACATTTTTATGTGATGTCTTCATGTTTTTTCATTTGTTGTTGTCATGCAGCTGAGGATTTGTTATTCACATTTTTATGTGATGTCTTCATGTTTTTTCATTTGTTGTTGTCATGCAGCTGAGGATTTGTTATTCACATTTTTATGTGATGTCTTCATGTTTTTTCATTGGTTGTTGTCATGCAGCTGAAGATTTGTTATTCACATTTTTATGTGATGTCTTCATGTTTTTTCATTTGTTGTTGTCATGCAGCTGAGGATTTGTTATTCACATTTTTATGTGATGTCTTCATGTTTTTTCATTGGTTGTTGTCATGCAGCTGAGGATTTGTTATTCACATTTTTATGTGATGTCTTGATGTTTTTTCATTTGTTGTTGTCATGCAGCTGAGGATTTGTTATTCACATTTTTATGTGATGTCTTCATGTTTTTTCATTTGTTGTTGTCAGTCAGCTGAGGATTTGTTATTGACATTTTTATGTGATGTCTTCATGTTTTTTCATTGGTTGTTGTCATGCAGCTGAGGATTTGTTATTCACATTTTTATGTGATGTCTTCATGTTTTTTCATTTGTTGTTGTCATGCAGCTGAGGATTTGTTGTTGACATTTTTATGTGATGTCTTCATGTTTTTTCATTTGTTGTTGTCATGCAGCTGAGGATTTGTTATTCACATTTTTATGTGATGTCTTCATGTTTTTTCATTTGTTGGTGTCATGCAGCTGAGGATTTGTTATTCACATTTTTTATGTGATGTCTTCATGTTTTTTTATTTGTTGTTGTCATGCAGCTGAGGATTTGTTATTGACATTTTTATGTGATGTCTTCATGTTTTTTCATTTGTTGTTTTCATGCAGCTGAGGATTTGTTATTCAGATTTTTATGTGATGTCTTCATGTTTTTTCATTTGTTGTTGTCATGCAGCTGAGGATTTGTTATTCACATTTTTATGTGATGTCATCATATTTTTTTCCTTTGTTGTTGTCAGTCAGCTGAGGATTTGTTATTCACATTTTTATGTGATGTCTTGATGTTTTTTCATTTGTTGTTGTCATGCAGCTGAGGATTTGTTATTCACATTTTTATGTGATGTCTTCATGTTTTTTCATTTGTTGTTGTCAGTCAGCTGAGGATTTGTTATTGACATTTTTATGTGATGTCTTCATGTTTTTTCATTGGTTGTTGTCATGCAGCTGAGGATTTGTTATTCACATTTTTATGTGATGTCTTCATGTTTTTTCATTTGTTGTTGTCATGCAGCTGAGGATTTGTTGTTGACATTTTTATGTGATGTCTTCATGTTTTTTCATTTGTTGTTGTCATGCAGCTGAGGATTTGTTATTCACATTTTTATGTGATGTCTTCATGTTTTTTCATTTGTTGGTGTCATGCAGCTGAGGATTTGTTATTCACATTTTTTATGTGATGTCTTCATGTTTTTTCATTTGTTGTTGTTATGCAGCTGAGGATTTGTTATTGACATTTTTATGTGATGTCTTCATGTTTTTTCATTTGTTGTTGTCATGCAGCTGAGGATTTGTTATTCAGATTTTTATGTGATGTCTTCATGTTTTTTCATTTGTTGTTGTCATGCAGCTGAGGATTTGTTATTCACATTTTTATGTGATGTCATCATATTTTTTTCCTTTGTTGTTGTCAGTCAGCTGAGGATTTGTTATTCACATTTTTATGTGATGTCTTCATGTTTTTTCATTTGTTGTTGTCAGTCAGCTGAGGATTTGTTATTCACATTTTTATGTGATGTCTTCATGTTTTTTCATTTGTTGTTGTCATGCAGCTGAGGATTTGTTATTCACATTTTTATGTGATGTCTTCATGTTTTTTCATTGGTTGTTGTCATGCAGCTGAGGATTTGTTATTCACATTTTTATGTGATGTCTTCATGTTTTTTCATTTGTTGTTGTCATGCAGCTGAGGATTTGTTATTCACATTTTTATGTGATGTCTTTATGTTTTTTCATTGGTTGTTGTCATGCAGCTGAGGATTTGTTATTCACATTTTCATGTGATGTCTTGATGTTTTTTCATTTGTTGTTGTCGTGCAGCTGAGGATTTGTTATTCACATTTTATGTGATGTCTTCATGTTTTTTCATTGGTTGTTGTCATGCAGCTGAGGATTTGTTATTCACATTTTTATGTGATGTCTTGATGTTTTTTCATTGGTTGTTTTCATGCAGCTGAATATTTGTTATTCACATTTTTATGTGATGTCTTCATGTTTTTTCATTTGTTGTTGTCGGTCAGCTGAGGATTTGTTATTCACATGTTTATGTGATGTCTTCATGTTTTTTCATTGGTTGTTGTCATGCAGCTGAGGATTTGTTATTCACATTTTTATGTGATGTCTTCATGTTTTTTCATTTGTTGTTGTCATGCAGCTGAGGATTTGTTATTCACATTTTTATGTGATGTCTTCATGTTTTTTCATTTGTTGTTGTCATGCAGCTGAGGATTTGTTATTCACATTTTTATGTGATGTCTTCATGTTTTTTCATTTGTTGTTGTCATGCAGCTGAGGATTTGTTATTCACATTTTTTATGTGATGTCTTCATGTTTTTTCATTGGTTGTTGTCATGCAGCTGAGGATTTGTTATTCACATTTTTATGTGATGTCTTCATGTTTTTTCATTTGTTGTTGTCATGCAGCTGAGGATTTGTTATTCACATTTTTATGTGATGTCTTCATGTTGTTTCATTGGTTGTTGTCATGCAGCTGAGGATTTGTTATTCACATTTTTATGTGATGTCTTCATGTTTTTTCATTGGTTGTTGTCATGCAGCTGAGGATTTGTTATTCACATTTTTATGTGATGTCTTCATGTTTTTTCATTGGTCCTTGTCATGCAGCTGAGGATTTGTTATTCACATTTTTATGTGATGTTTTTATGTTTTTCATTTGTTGTTGTCATGCAGCTGAGGATTTGGGAACAAAATAGAATTACAGGTTGGGGAAGAAAAAAATGCAAAAAGATTCGTTTTCAAAGATATTCTGATTATTTTTTTATAAGAGGAGAATTATGAAATAATAACATAGATAAAAGTGACAATACAAAAAAAACACTGAAAACATTTTGTATTTATATTAAAGTGGTAATTATGTGAAATTTTACTAGGAGGGTCCAGTGATATTCAGCCCCGAAAATTTTGACATAAAAAAGAAGGCTGTGGTGGTGGTGGATTCTGATGATATATGAGTTTCAAATTTTACATAAATTTCAATTATTATTATTTGTTTGTTATGCCTCCTTGATAATCTCCCTTTTAACTATCTTCCCAATTCAACTGTTAATTGGAAAACAATTTTTTTAGTAACAAAACTATATTTTTGTGAAATCAGTACAACAAACTTAATTGGAGATCATCTGTAATATGATTATCTATGTTGAAACTATAAAATAACTTTAAAAAGATCCAAAATAAAATATTAAAAAAGCTATGGTTATTAAAATACATTTTTAGAAAAGGTGCAACTTTAGTTCGCACTACACGTTTGACTTGTGACTTTTGTTTACTTCTTTAGCTAGTATACTTCTGATAGTTTTCGTTTTTGCTGCTAGTTGGTGAATTGTTATTTAAGTTGACTTTGTGGTGATCTCTTTGATCTTCATATCTTCTACTTCTTTTCTATTTCAATTTGAAGCCTTCGATTATGCTGAAATCTGAAATCCCAAGAAACACAGAACACTTTCATCAGTGTAATACTACTACTACTACTACTACTACTACTACTACTACTACTACTAATAATAATAATAATAATAATAAAGGTGATTCCCGTTGTAATTGGAACGCTTGGAACCATAACAAAAAGCCACCCTAAATGGCTTAAACAGATTGACGAGACAATTTCTTTTCCAATTCTGCAAAAAGCTTGCCTGTAAGAAACAGCGAAAGTGTTATGGTACAGCTTGAATGTCTAAGGTCAAGGGAATTGACTTGATGTTTAAAAAAGAAAACTCCAACTAAAAACATCCAAAAGTTGAGACTACTATGAAATAATAATAATAATAATAATAATAAAAATAAAATAATAATAATAAAATAATAATAAGATAATAATAATAATAAAAATAAAATAATAATAATAAAATAATAATAAGATAATAATAATAATAAAAATAATGATAATAATAATAAAAACAAAATAATAATAATAATAAAAAGATAATAAAATAATAATAATAATAATAATAATAATAATAAAATAATAATAATAATAATAATAATAAAAATAAAATAATAATAAGATAATAATAATAATAAAAACAAAATAATAATAATAATAAAAACAAAAATAATAATAATAATAATAATAATAACAACAACAACAACTAGTAGGACTCCGTAGAAATTCTATGGGTCTTTCTACAGCAACATACTGTTATAATAATATTCCTTTTAAAATAATAGATGTCTGTAAGAAACATTTACTTTTTCTTCTTCCGTACAAATACTTGTCATTATTAGCAAAATATTCTGCTTCTTTATTTATTCATTTATAATTGTAGCAATTTAATTATTTTTAAAACAAAAAATATTCTCTAATAATTATTTTTATCGTAAAAGTAATTGCCAGCTGAATATTCTTAACGACGAATGTCACTTTTTGAAATGTATTTATTTAAATTTGTACTGTTTTAGGTGACAGAATGATACAATTTTATTTTGGAACAATTCATTTGAAAATAGTCGGAATTGTTTACCTTAGCGACATCACATTAATCACCACTCATCATCTTCACTGATCGGATGATTTAATTTTTTAAAAATGTGTGTGATAATATACGTACGAATATTAAATGCCTTAGTGTATTATTATATTGATGATAATAATAATAATAATAATAATAATAATAATAATAATAATAATAATAATAATAATAATAATAACAATAACAATAACAATAATAATAAAGAGAGACAGTACAAACCAGACTTCCACTGGAAGAGTGCGGAGAATGCTGAGATCTTGGGGAGGCATATTGACACCCAAATCCCAGAGAAGACCAATGGTCCTTACCAGCGAGAAATCAATGGTAAGAGGCTGTTTCGATACCGCAAGGTTATTTGCGGTGATTATCAAAAAGAGGTGAAGAATACTGGAAATCTGGGGAGGCTTGTTGTCACTCAGACTCCAGGGAACACTACTGGTTGTTGTCGGTGAGCAGTCACTGACGATTATCTGTTTGAGAACTCCTAGTGAGTACAAATAATAATAAACAAACAAACTGATAAAATATGTTGACATCAATCATTCAATTTTTGTGACAGTGAGTTTCAATATGATGGTGGGGTATCGGGATTGTTCCTTCAACGTTTTATTTGCACCACTCTTAAATAGTTGCATGAATCAATGTTGGAGTGAAAGGTCTTGTTCGTGGCCTAGTATAATTTGCCCTTAATGACATAATTTAGTAGATTCAGGTCTAGACTTGTGGAGGTCGAGAATTCATTTGGCAAACTATTGTATCCTTGATAAAGGGGGTACAATAGACAAGGTTGTTACCGAATGGAAAGAACAACCAACACGTTAGTATAAGGAAGAAAGAAAGAAAGGTTTATTGCAATAGAGAGTGCAATAATTGCGAGACAGACACTAGGAAAATATTACTAATCTCAGAAGCAAGATGTCGTTTCACATAAGAATGTACCTACAGGAAAGTCTCTCTTTACTTACCTCCCCACGAGGGCAGAGTTAAACACAAGGTCGATTTCTAATGTGGGGAAAATGCAGCTCCCCAAAAAGGGTCACTCTGGATTAGGACAAAAATAAAAATTGCCTCAGTTTATAAAGGACTTCTTCCTCACTGACTGAGGACAGAAAAGATGAAGTGTAGTATTAGAACAGATACTTCACTTTGCTCCTAGCAAAAAGACCAAGTAAGATGCCTGTCAATGCCGTGCTAACTCTATATATAGTAAGTCTATATAGGAAAAACGGGGTGTAGGATATTCTATGGCAACGCAAACAGTTAGTAAATTTATTTAAACAACGTCAAGACATGATACGTTTGTAATAACTACCCATCCTTACTCCAGCTTTTAAAAAGAATGAAGACATCGGTTTGCCATCAGACACCATTATCCTTTTTAGATATTGGGCGAGTACACCCACTAGTATATATAATAATTAGTTGAGAATTTTAAAAAATACAGGTCAGCCGGGGTCCACTTGATTGACTCGAAATGAGAATAACTAGAATGTAGAATTAATGGTAATGGATATGACATCATATGGTTAAAAGAGAGAGTGTGAGAGAGAAGAGGACAGTCCGTTTGGAAGTATGCAGCGTGTGGACGTGTAAACTGATATGGGATGACAAAATATAATTAATTAGTGATTTCGATTGCCCTCTCTCTGCCTCCTCACATTAGGAAGTGATTTTGAACAAAGTACAAGTTGAATAAAAGTCCGTTGTCTTCCATCAGTTCTAGTCTATTTCTTTTCGACATATGAAAGAACTTATTTGCAGGCGGCCTTGCTCTTAATCGAGAAGGATCACGAGGAGCGCGTACAAGGAAAACATGTCGTGACCAAGGTAGTAATACAATTTGTGAACTTTAATGTTGCTGTCATGATCACAAAATCTTGGTGTGTTTACGAGACAAGCTTGAAATGCATCACACTGAAGACGATTACCTAAACTAGATGCTACGTCATGAAAGTGTCCTTGACACCAAACTTTAATTGCACTAAATATTAGTCATATTAGCGATTCCATTCAGGGATCACAATGACCATTTGGGTCGAGGGTAGACTTGATAAAACGTTGTAAACGATTATGTCCCTCTTCTCTCTGGTTTGATACATGACATCCTAATTTTGTGACGTCATTTCTTGTTCATGGTTACCCTTATCTCTCTGTTTTAATGGAAGACACAGAATGATGATGTCATCTATTAATGTGTGTTCTAAACTGAAAACAAGTTTTTATTTTTTATTTGTATGAGGTTTTGGTGCAGAAATTGTCTAGTTTCAAATGGATTCATATCTTGGGTTTTGAAAGACGTCATGCCTTTTTCATTGTACCCTCATGTGTAATTATGTTGTCGGTTTAATTTCTAAGTTCAGTAATAAAATCAAAATAAAAACTTACATAGTAGTAATCGTGTTAATGGAAAAGTCAGAAGACAGAACAATGTGATTTTCGGGTGGGCCGCTCTTCCCTGCTTTATGCTGGCAACACACTCGAATGAGAGAAGACGTGTTTTTGCATGCTTCTCCCAAAAACCGAGACTAATTTAGGTAAATTTATCTATCTATCTCCTCTCTCTCTCGCACACAGCATGCAAAGTTTAGGTTCTTCCCTTTGAATAAAACCAAAAGGTGTAGGCGTAGTTTTGTGTTAGCAAATGAAAAAGCAACCTGAGTTCCCAGCAACAATGGTGATGATGACAATAGCGAGAAGAAGATAAACTCGCGTGCATAAAATACTTTATACACCCATCAGTAAGAGGGTATATAACAAAAAGGTCGAATAAGTTCGTTTCCAGCAGAAGTAGACGTCACTTTGATTTTTAAAATTTCTAACATAAAATTCTACCACTGAAAGAATTATCGGCATATGTAATCGATGAAATCGATTGGAATTTCCTTTTTTTATCTGGGTTCGGCAATGAACAGGCCAAGAGGGGTTAATATTGATTGATATGACACAAAATAAAACAACCAATTTATATGCTAAAAAATGAACCCACCCCCGACTTGCAAAAATCTCAATTATCTTATTAGCAAGCAAACAACATGAATGACCAGATAATATCTTAAACATCCTAAAAGAAACGAAAACTGTTTACTAACACTATATAAATCTCACACTAAAAAAATCAACAACATCACTCACACATTGAATAATATGAAAAATTCCACACTTCAAAAACACCTTCACAAAAATAAATATCGTAAATATAACCTTCCCGGTTCTAAATGACCCTACAGTGGTTGATGAGCCGTAAAACAAACTCAAATCAATCAAGCATTTTAATCTAAAGAACACAGACCGAAAACATCCATATTTAACTGGCTATGCAGAATCCAATATTGATTTATCAGTTTAAATGATATTTAGGTTTAACTTCTAAAATATGACTGACTTTATTTTATATATTAGATTATAAGATCATATATATTCGATTTTGTTTTTAAGTTGGCTGAAAAGAAACTACTGAAAGGTACAACAAAAAAACGAAATCACAATGGCTGGGAAAACATATTAAATAAGATACCGTAGAAAGCACATCAAAACGCGGAATGTACCATGGACGGCGGCACCGAGGGGGGGGAGGCTCAAGCCCCCCCCCCCCCACGTTTTTACTTGGGCCCCCCCCACACTTTACGGTCATCAATAATGAAGTTATATATGCATGTGTTTAACCGGGCCCGTCACACTTTTTAGGAGAGCCCCCCCACTTTTATAACTGTCCCGCCGGTCCTGTGTACTAGACGCCGAGATTCCCATTAGATCTACTGAAGATGGTAGCCTATGTTCCAGACACCAAACATTTGACGAATTCCATTGCAGCATCATCAACGAGGTACCCTATCAGCATCTATAAAGATGCATGGCAGAGCACTTATAGAACTGTTTTTAAGGATAAATTTGTTTTCATGTCTACATCTTGACTTCATAATAAAAAGAACACGAGTCAGTCAGGGAACTGCATACCTCCACCTGACAACGTAAGGATAGACCAGAGTCTTATCTGGGCCTTACTTTTCCATATTGCATAAAGTATTCCTGAAGTTATGCCATGGAAACGTTGATAACTCCAAAACTATATCTGATCAGGCTGAAGTTTTGCATGGTAGTTACTATCATCAAATAGCATCAGATCCATACAAATACTGGACAAATTGGGAGTTGAAATTCCGTATAAATTCCGACCTTGACCGAACTATTTAATGTCATATAATATGCGGGATTTCATTGGCTACAATATGGCTTGAGTAGCGAGTCTCTACAATGAACAGAACAGAAGTTATCGCTGAGAGTGTGATTTTCTGTGACCGTGACATTGACCTAGATATTCCAAAATGAAATCAGTTCTAATTAAAACAATGACCGATATTTTGACCTAGTTTGGTGACAATTGGTCAAGTGATGTTAACGTGAGGTTTTACAAACAAATATAGTGACAAATTCGACCGAACTAAGTCTGAAAAGGTGACTAGCAGAAAAAAAGGTATTACTCAGGAATTAATGAAAACCCCAGCCCTTTTATCATTTTTATCATATTTTTTCATTTCTATAATTTCCACTCTTCAACTTATAAATAAAATAAGCTACACTTTCATAATTGCCGTTTATTGATATTATTTTTTTAAAAAATAATACAAAAGTAATACCATCGTTACGTTTATCATAACATTTTACTTGAAAAAACTTTATATTCGAGCTTGATAAAGAGCTTTTTTTTCTAATCGCACCTTCGGATAAACAGACAAACATCACGCGTGTTGTCTAGATAGGGAAATAACAACTAATTAGCAATATTTCCCAAATAATTGGATTTATTTATTCAGACTTGGATAAGTGAAAGAAACTTAAGAATTGTGAATTGAACAATGAATGCAGTAATTAGACTTCCGATGCAGCAGATGTTTGTTTAGGTTTCGTTTAGACAGAGAATGACACTTCAATAAGTGCATGGATTCAAGTTCCACAACAGACCCATTTCTGTCTCACTATTACATTTGTCGAAACCAAGAAACAGGATTAATTTGTTCCGATCTACAAAATAGTGTATCAAAAATTAGTTTACAGTAAATAAGGTTTCTTTGTAAGTATCCATCAGATTCAATTTCAATATTCACCATATAAAATTAAGTCAGTCGGATTTTCGAACCACTATAACTATAAATCTGACAAATCGATATTTGAGTCTGACTAGAGATGTCTTACTTGTTATCCTTGTACCATGTTCACTAGAAAATGTAATTCGCTTTAGAATCTTTTGAAAAATACATATTCCTGCTAGGAATATTTTTGGAATGGAAAAAATTTCGTTTATGACCTAAAAAGCTCCAGCGGTTTACGAAATCAATAAAAATAAATTTCTACATTACGGTACATCTGTCTGATTTCAGATAAACAATTATATATTTAAAAACAAATATTAACTTATTTATTTCTTAAAATTACTTGACGAGAAACACATAGACACGCTTAAAATAGTAGTTTGAAGAATTAAAGGGAGTTGACTCAGAATAATTGCACACGATAACGTGTTTTTTATATATTTATTTGCACAGAAGTCAATGGAAATAACTCATTATATGATTACCTTTTTTTGATTTTCTTTTTATTATATATTTACACTAGAAAAAAAAAACAAGCGTTATATGTTACAACAACCACTGCATTAACCTTACTAACCGAAACTTTATATCAATTTATTCAACAAACAATAAATATTATAATCTGCCTGACTTCTTCGACTCTACAATTACACTTCCAAAGAGACAGTAGCCGCGTTTTTTACTCCCATTCATTTTACTCCTCCTCCTTCAACTCAAATCACCGGGTCTGAAATTAATACAAGCGATTTCTGAAAATTTCACCGGTCCATTGAGGATACCTTTTCAGCCATTCCGCCATTCTGATATTCTTCCTGTACACTTTCAATTAGCGGAACAGATTAACGAACGCACCCTATTACCAGCAATAACAATGTTGCCTTCACGTAACACCTATCACAATTCGATCGACATAGGTTTTCGTTTAAATGCTATATATACTAGAGTCGTCTCTATGCAAACATTGACATTCCAGCCAGACGTTCACCCTTTTTTTCACGTTCTTTTGTTTCGATTTCTTTCATTTTTCTATTTTGATAAGCAAAATACAAATACACAGAACACTAATAAAATACTATTCATCTGCTTCGTGTATTATTAAAAAAACCAAAACAAAACAGTTTCTTTTCACGTAGCATTAGTACTTGTTATAAAATCTTTTTCTATCCTCGCTCAGTGAAGGAGAAATCTTTCTAGACTGCGACAATGTTTACATTTTGGGTTACTTTTTTGCTATTTAAATATTGGTATATATTTCTTTCAGATATATTTTTATTTCTTACTTTTCGATATAGATTTACCGTGAAAGTGTAGTATCTGCTGTGATAACATACTAATTCCGTTCTCTCTTCAGTCAGCCATTGAGAAATACTTCTAGACTGCAGCAATTTTTCATTTACCATCTGGGAGAGGGGGCAGTGATTTTTATTTTTACCAATAGTGTAGTATCTGTTATGATGCTATACTTATTCTTTTCTCTCCTCGGTCAGTGAAGGAGAAATCCTTCTAGACTGCAGCAATTTTTCAATTCACCAATCCAGACTGACCCTTTTTAGAGGAGAGGGATTTTCCACATGTGGGAGCCAACTAAATCGGAACCCCATATTAATTTGTACAAGTTCAGAATACTAAACAGTCGAAAAATTGTAAACAAAAATAATAAAAATAAAAAATGACTTATACCAATTGCAAATAACCCCCCTCCCAAACAGGACCACTCCAGATTGGGATAAAAATTGACTGCGAACAGCCTCACGAATATTTGTGGTTCACATTTACTTTTGGGGGTGGGGGCGTAGTGTTTATTTTTGCAAATAGTGTAGTATCTGTAATGATATATACTTAAATAAATCTCGGATTGAGATAAAAATTAATTCAGTCTAGATAATTTTTTTTTCACTGACTGCAGAAAGCTTTGTAACTACTTTTTTTTTTGGGGGGGGGGGGTTATTTTTGCCAACAACACCCCCCCCCCCCTACTAAAAAGCGCATGTGGGAAGGTTATCACTTAAAACATAGGGAAATTTATTTTATTTGGTTCGAAACATGGATACATCTTATACTCATTTACTCTAATACTTACATTTTTAAAATTAAATTTATATTTACCCCGGGCAACGCCGGGCACAGCTCCTGCTAGTAAATGATATAACTTAAAAACAAACAAACATTGCTTTTGTTATTGAAATCAAGTAAATCTATATGCAAAAATGTTATCGATTTTGCAGTAGCTAATCTTGATATGTCTACCAAAGTGACAACAAAGAAAAAGTGTGCACAACATGTGAAGAAAGTATTCGAACAGATTTTCTTAAGTACAGATTAAAAAGAAGTATACATAAATATTATTGTTTTTCTAACAATAATTAAGTATTTGGAACAAATAATAGATGATCAGGAAGAAAAGCAGATACGTCTAGAA
>OY744532.1:88463577-88483577 GCA_963556195.1 Sepiola atlantica
TCAGTAACGTCAGGAAAACAGGGAGGAGGGAGGGAATTCCAGAGTCCAGCAGTACGAAGAAAGAAGCTTTTGAAGTAGAAAGCTCTTCGGCATCTGGGGACCTCCACAGTGAATGGATGGGATTTGGCAGATTGTCGGGTTGGTCTAGTGAATTTTCGTTGTGGGGGTACCAGAGCAGCAAGCTCATCAGAGCACAATCCATCAAATGTTTTACACTTAAAATAATTTAAATTTAAAAGCTGAATGTTTATTTACTATTGTGGCCTTAAAGAGCCGAAAATAAATAAGACAACAAGGAATTAGAATTAACAAAAATACGTATTTACAGAAAGTACAGAAGTAATGGGTTGTAAGAGATTGCTTCTGGCTTGGTCATAGTAGTTCTATTATCACTATTTATAGTATACGGAGTCCATGTAGTGATGCAATAACGCAGATGGGGTTAAGAGATGGAACAAATATATGCAAGACGAAGCGAGGAAAAATGAGTGGTTTGGCTAATTCATAAAAATATACTTCAATTACATTATTTTTAAGTACTTATATATATTGTATATAAATGCATTGAAAAAAATTGTCTCGTTTCTATATATCACATACTGACCAGAATTGAGAGGGAACATCTTCATATGAAGATTAAGTTCTCTCAAAATGTGATGGTGTTTGTGTATGTTTCATGCAAAGGCTACGTCATGCTGCCCAGCATCTTCAAAAAGAGAGTCAGACTCAATTCAGATGACTATATTGAATTGCTGACTACCGTTGTCAAGCGCTGCGTGGGGAAGGTTCCTGCATAGAGGCCATACGTTTAGCAGCAGCAGCACCACCAGTAAAACCCATAAGTGACTGTCTGAAGACTTTCCCGACTTCACCAGTCCAAACTTCTGGCCCACCAACCCCATGAACTATTATGTGTGGAGCGCAATTGAGAACGACACCAACCTAACCGAACAGCTTGCAACACCAAGGACGAGTTGATTGCCAGGACCAAACTGGTGTTCAGGGTCTCCTGAAGGAAACTGTGAAGCCCCGTGCTCCAGGTTCAGGTCCTACATTTTGAGAATACATCAATTATTGGCCAATATATGAAGTTTCTTCCTTCCTTTTTAAAAAGTGTCAAAGTTGTCTCAAGCAGCTTCTATCTATTTATCAATCTATCTATCTATACAAGTAGAATACCCGTTCCATTTTAATATTTTTTCATTCTTGGTTTCGGTAGCACTCCCCTAAATAGTAAAGTTTACAAAAAAAAATAAATAATGTGCCCACGTTACTTACCCTGTTGCCGAGAATACATATTCCATAATTCATAATGATCAGTTCAATAGTTTAGGATTTTACCAAGCACATATATATTATTGATGCTCACTCGCATGCACCAATCCATTTAAAAAATGTATGACTTAATATAACTCCAAATTTAATGTAAAGCAATTATTTTCTGTATTATTTTTTTTTATATCTTGCTTATTTATAAAAGTTTTTGAGGGCGGGAGCAAGTTTGGTTGGGAGAATCCCCTAAATGGTAAAGTTGACAAAAAAATGATGTGCCCATGTTACTCACAGGGTTCCTGAGAATATATATTCCCAAATTCATGATTATTACATGAAAAAAAAATTTACAAAAATATAAAAAAAAAATTATATATGCACCCTGTAAATGTAAACATTTACAAAAAAGTAATGTTCCCGATGTTTCTCATCATGTTGCCTAGAATATATATTCCAAAAATCACTTCCGTACACTGAAGAGAGCTCGAAACGATGTAATTTAATATTTGTTTATAAATATTCATATATGTATCAGTCTTTAACAATTGATGTATAATAATTTAAAAAATGGGAGCAGAAATCTTCTTGTTCGTTTTCTTATCCCGAACTACGGAAAAGAAAAAAAAAACATGTATCCATTTTATCTTGCTTTTAATCCACTGCGATGTACTGGATAAAAATCCAGTACATCGCCATATTGGAATCGCCTTCTATAAACTATCTCCCTCTATATATATTACACATAATACTTCAAGCAAACTATATCAACCTCTTATAACTTTTCTGTATTAAAATCTATTTAGTGTTGCATTAATTACCAGCACCCATTACAATACAAAGAATATTAAAGATAAACCTTTTCCAATGGATTGAATACTTTCTGAACTTACTGTACAAACTTATTAAACCGGTTTCCAACATCTTAACGAGGTGTGTGTTGTGGCACATCCAATCTCATCCGTTTTTCGTTTTTTTAAAACAAGTTCCTGATTTTTCTTTCTGATTTAGTATCATGCCAAAACAAAAATGTACGGCAAATATCTTTTTGGTTTTCACTTAAAAACACCAATCCTACATTTGTGTTTATGAGCGATGTTTAGATTTCTTTTTAGGATGTGTTAAAAATAATTTCTTGCTAAGTCAGAACAATGTTCAAACATACGCGTTTTTTTCCTTTTCCTTCAAGTAAGAACTGGTAATTTTTACAAACTTTTTTCTTGTTTTTCCATTGAGAAATACATGAAACATTCATAGAGGTATGAAGCAAACTTTTCATCATATATCGATATACTAGAAGAATACCCGTCTCTGGACTGGTAAAATCAATTCCCCAAAAATAACAGTTTTGCACCACTTTTATCCTCCCTTACAAAGATTAAAATCAACATATTATAATACTAAAACTTATGTCTAGAATCCGTATTCCAATTTTGATTAAAATCCATCATTACATGGTTTTGCGTCTAGAAAATGTCTGCAATTTTATGCTTACGTTTAAGAGGTCTTAATAAGAAATTAAAATTCAAGAAAATTTCCTTAATTTGTGTCTAATGTCTATGGATCAAATTCAATGGAAATATGAGATATTTGAATTTGCATCATATTTTGATGTTATCATTTACCGGTGCACGGTAAAAATGGCACAGCAAAAAAAATGGCATGAGTGAATAAATATGAAGAAATGGCACAAGGCAAGACTAATTCGGTAAGGAAAATTTAGGACCTATAGTTTTAAATAGGGGCGAAGCTGTGCTCCCTAATATTTTAAAATAAATATTTCTACATAAGTATTTACTCTTAAGTTTCGGGATTCTTGAGAGGAGGATTGATAATTTGTATCCTTCGATGTTATTCTCAAAACTGTTATTTATAATTAAAGGTTCCCATATTGTATTAATTTCTTTTACTAGGTATACTTAAGAGACCATTGTCACCCAACATATGCTCTGCTTCTTTAAAACGTCTTACTCTCCACCGTTCTTCTTTATCTATAATCTTTACTTCGTCCCATAAGGGTAGATGGTTTCCCTTTTCCCTCCATATGTAGTCAAACATACCAGACTTTTCAACATCTCCATGCATTACAGCTTTCCGATGTCCCAGCCTTACTTTTAGTGGCCCGAATGCCTTAACGTTTGTATATTTTTCCACACTTGCATACACATAGTTCTTGGTGATGAGTTTTTTCTGTATGAAGCTTGACTCGGGCGAGATGTTTGAGTCGCACCTGAATATTGTTCTGATGTCATATGGATTGCATATTCTTTGTTATTACGTTCCTTTTCCATGGTGAACTGTATAGATTGACGGATGAAGGTTACATGGTCCAGCAATGTTTGAACAACCCCCTGATGAGGCAAGAATATGAATGTGTCATTCACATATCGCAACCATATTAATGGTTTTAGTGGTGTGGATCCTAATGCCATTTCCGCAAAGCATTCCATGTATACATTGGCCAATATTGAGGGCAATGGTAATCCCATAGCCAGACCTTCATTTTGCTTCTATATGTTAGGTCCCACCACAAAGCATGTAGTTTCTACACAGAAAGTCAACCTCCATCAGATTATCTATTGGGATACAGGTGTGTACCCCCAGGTAAGTATCTGAAGTTAACTTATCCCATATCACCGTCAGAGTCTCGTTAGGGGGTACTTTTGTGAACAGACTTACTATGTCAAGACTTACCATCTGATTGGAATGAATAGGTAGCATTATCGATTCTTTCCCCAAAGACATCTACCCGGTCATTACTAACGAAACTATAGAAAGTTACCCATACAGATTGCCTACTTCGACAAGACACACTCGAAGAAGGTCGGAGGTTACATCGGCTGAAGCATTGTAAGAGTAACATCCAAGATGAGAACAGCTGTCAGAATAATCCAAATAATACAAGTATTTAGTATGTTGTTTTCAAGCAAATAAAATCGATTTTTCTAAGTTTTATTTTGGACAAGAGTCTAGATTCCCTCCCCCATTGTTATAAAAAGAGAGATAAGACCGCGATCTTAAAATAAATGTTTTAAAATAAGTATTTACTCTGTTGTATTCAAGCAAATAACATCGATTTGTCTAAGTTAAAGGGGGTTTAGGTTCTCTATTCTATAGTTTAAAATAGAGGATAAGCCTCCACTCACCCAATATTGAACCTAAAACATTAAAGTTTCATTTTGTTGTTGCATTAAATTTAAGGTGTAACAATGTTTTTTTTTGATGGGGGAGGTAGCCGAGGGTCCTCATCTACTTTTAAATAGAGATATAGATGACTTTTAATTTAACAAACTTCTTAATGTTTTCTCTTTATGCATTGTAGCTAAGATTTTCATAAACTTGTGAGATTTTCACGTATATTTTTCACTTGTGCCATGTTTTCCTGTTTGTCAAATTGTGCCATGTGTACCTGTGCCATTTTTACCGTGCCATTTTTATCTAAATTCGTTAATATTATCAATAGATTTTAGTTTTACTTGTAATCAATAAATGTTTTTATTTCATCATTAGTACCAGAAGTGGAAAAGTAAGTTTTAAACAACAACAAAAATTAAAAGCATTGCTTTCGGAATTGGAAATACGACTCAATTTTTTTCCGATTCTGCTACCCCTTTTATTAATAAACATTCCTGAAAGTTCAGTTTTTTTGGTGTATTTTAAAGGTTTTTTAAGGGGTTATGATAATTGGCAGAGACAGTTATTTCCTCTGCATCCTCAGAAAGACCGAATTAGTGGGAACCCAGCATGGTGCTCTTCCAATATGTGATCTACCGAATGGTTTCTAATCCAATATGTGATCTACCGAATGGTTTCTAATCCAATATGTGATCTACTGAATGGTTTCTAATCCAATATGTGATCTACCGAATGGTTTCTAATCCAATATGTGATCTACTGAATGGTTTCTAATCCAATATGTGATCTACCGAATGGTTTCTAATCCAATCTGTGATCTACCGAATGGTTTCTAATCCAATATGTGATCTACCGAATGGTTTCTAATCCAATATGTGATCTACCGAATGGTTTCTAATCCAATATGTGATCTACCGAATGGTTTCTAATCCAATATGTGATCTACTGAATGGTTTCTAATCCAATATGTGATCTATCCAGTTGGTTACATTCCAACATGTGATCTACCCAAAACTACTAAAAATATTTCATTCGCTAGAAAATAACGGAATAAATACATATTTAAAAATATTTATTTTAAAATCTTAGGGAAGAGGTAAAGGTTAGAGTTAAGGATAAGGATTAGGATTAATGTAGAAAACTTGCTATATCATATATTAGATTAGGAATCATTTGGTAGATCACATATTGGAAGAGAACCCCCTAGCATTCACTCACATAGACATAGTTGTTGTGAATCCGACCGTGAGTAGCAACATTGACATGTATTTTTCCCCAATCCAGAGTGCCCCCTCACCACACACACAGAAAAAAAACTTGACTTGTATCTGACTCTGCCGTCGTGGGGAGGCAAGTAAATAGGGATATATTTATCGAAACTTTTGGCTAATTTACCCTCTCACCTTCTTCACAGGTATTTTTTATTTATGTTCGGCGATGTTTTCTGGTAGGTAAATAAGAAATATGTTGACCATTTATGTATGCTGATGTTTGTTGTATACACCGTTCAATGATATGGGGGGCACTTTGATGATCGTCTCATTAGTGGAAATTGCAATCCTGAATGGCTTTCACACTCACCGGATCTTAACCCCCTCTCCATCCTCAGATTTTTATCTGTGGAGTTATATCAAAGATAATGTATATGAAGACAATTTACAGACTATTCTGGAACTGAAGCAGACCACAAGATCTAAAATTAGGGCAGTGCCAAGAGAGGAGTGTGTCAGAATTATTAACAATTTTGCACATCATATGCAGGCCTGTTTATCATTGAACAGCGATAAAAAAAGACTGTTGGGCATTCATAACTGAAACATGGTGGACAAGTCAGACATAGTGTGAAGTGTATTTATACTTAAATCTGATGATATTCTTTTAACATTTACTTTATGTTTCATAAAGCATGTGGAATCGGATGAACATTCTAATAAATGATTTTATTTAAATTCTAAAATAACTGTAAAATAGTTATTTCTATTTTGACTCAACTGCTCCTATCTCTAGTCATATATAAAGTTGGGTATGTGTATATGTTTATATATTTGCATGTACAGGATTCACTCCTAAACTAATTAATCGACCATTATGGATTTTTGAACATAGCTTTTAGACGTAAGGGTGGGAAATGTGGGCTATACTTAGTTTAATTTAATTCATGCAAAAGAAGGGCAAAGAGGGAGTGTAAGGCACTCTGTGAAAATTAAGATATCTCCAATTTTTATAGAAATTTTAACAATTAATTAAGACATCAATTAATAAAAATTCCCCAAATTTCATTTTCGTTGAAACATTTTAAAGGAGTTTTGGGGGTCATAATGTGGGTAAAAAATCCGATTTGAAAATTAAAATATTTCAGATTTGCATTGTATTTGATCCATAGTCATTAGACATCAATTATTCAAACTTGCCTGGATTTCAATTTCTTCTTAAAACCAGTTAAGCTTAAACCTTAAATTGTAGACATTTTCTAGAATCAAAATCATGTAATTGATTTTGATCAAAATTAGAATAGGATTCTAGACATAAGTTTTAGTATCATTATATCTTGATTTTAATCTGCTTAGGGAGACATAACAGTGGTATATAACTGTTCCGTTCAGCCGTCAGCCATTCCTAGTTTGTTTTTTATTTACTTGTCTCCCTACGAGGACAGAGTTAGACACAAGGCCGGTTTTTAAAGTAGGGAAAATCTATCTCCCAAAAAAGGGGCGCTCTGGATTGGAACAAAAAAGTGTGTCGATTTGAACTAATCGGCCATTCTTTCTATTCTAGAATGAAGGCCCTATACTTTCTCAAAACCATTTTGATTAATTTGCTATTCTTGGGCCCTCATTTTCACACAAGTCATCATCAGTGATTGCTCATTGATAATAACCAGTGGTATTCCCTGGAGTTTGAGTGACAACAAGTGTCCTAAGATTTGCAGTACTCTCTGCATATTTTCCAGTTTTCTGGTCTGTTTTCTGCTCTCCCTCTTGGCTCTTTCCATTCTCCATGGCCCTTCATGACTATTTTCTGTCACCACATGTTCGTGTGTATGGGGGAGGGGGGCACTTTATTATTATTTTATATATATATATGAATATAAATATTGTATTTTGAGTATGTAGATGACAGTTTTTGGTACTTCTTCAACTTAGGACTCTAGCTAACCCTGACCTCAACGCTAATAACACCAAGTCGATTTTAGCTCGGATCCTAATCTGGAGACGCATCTATTTTTTTTCATAACTTGAGTTTTAATCAAACATTATACGATTGATTGGCAATAGCTAATGGTCATCAAAGTCCATATTTCTCTTTGATTGAGATCCGTTTAAAAGAGTAAATAAAAAATGTGTCAAAGACAAGAGGCTATTTTATTTAAAAGAAAAACACAGCAATTTTACCTTTCTATATACTTTCTTCAGAATGGTTTGTCTGCTGATAAATCAATAAATTCTTCCCATGAAAGCTGAAGTTTTCCAAATGAAGGTGAGCAAAATAAGAATGGTCTCCGATGCATTTGGAAATTGCATATAACGGTAAAAGACTGAAAGTGCTTCTCTGTTGCACATTCGGTTCTTTTTTTTATGATGTTCCCATTGGAAACATTGAGTGTCACATCTTCACTTCGCGTTTGCCTGAAGATCTTGAAGTGCATGCTGTTGGCACTACTAAGCGAAAAGGATGCGACCTTTGAAATATTGACTTATAAAAATGGGTTGAACAAAACCAAACGTCAATTATCGGGGGTGAGAAGAAAAAGACAAACCAAATAAGTAAATAAGAATGAAGAATTTTGTGCTATAAAGATTGAGAGGAATTCACTTCATTGCAAGTTAAGGGCAATTTTATGGCTTCTCGATTTAAGAAACGGTTACTTTATTAACACTTATCACACGATCTATTTTGCCGCAGAGGATATGCTCGCCGAAAAGAATGGTGTACATATATCGATACAAGAAGATACTCAGTAACCCTATAACGAGGCCACAGCAAATAAACTGCTTAGTATTTGCTGATCTCAGATGGCCAGAACGTACATGATATCATTGTTTCCTCATAATATATTCAGAAAGCAGTCATAAAACCTTCATCTCTATACTATTAAACTGTTTAGTATTTGCTGATCGCAGATGGCCAGAACGTACATGATATCATTGTTTCCTCATCATATATTCAGAAAGCAGTCATAAAACCTTCATCTCTATACTATTAAACTGCTTAGTATTTGCTGATCGCCGTTGGCCAGAACGTACATGATATCATTGTTTCCTCATCACATATTCAGAAAGCAGTCATAAAACCTTCATCTCTATACTATTAAACTGCTTAGTATTTGCTGATTCGCAGATGGCCAGAACGGACATGATATCATTGTTTCCTCATCATATATTCAGAAAGCAGTCATAAAACCTTCATCTCTATACTATTAAACTGTTTAGTATTTGCTGATCGCAGATGGCCAGAACGTACATGATATCGTTGTTTCCTCATCACATATTCAGAAAGCAGTCATAAAACCTTCATCTCTATACTATTAAACTGCTTAGTATTTGCTGATCGCAGATGGCCAGAACGTACATGATATCATTGTTTCCTCATCATATATTCAGAAAGCAGTCATAAAACCTTCATCTCTATACTATTAAACTGTTTAGTATTTGCTGATCGCAGATGGCCAGAACGTACATGATATCATTGTTTCCTCATCATATATTCAGAAAGCAGTCATAAACCTTCATCTCTATACTATTAAACTGTTCAGTATTTGCTGATCGCAGATGGCCAGAACGTACATGATATCATTGTTTCCTCATCATATATTCAGAAAGCAGTCATAAAACCTTCATCTCTATACTATTAAACTGTTTAGTATTTGCTGATCGCAGATTGCCAGAACGTACATGATATCATTGTTTCCTCATCATATATGCAGAAAGCAGTCATAAAACCTTCATCTCTATACTATTAAACTGTTTAGTATTTGCTGATCGCAGATGGTCAGAACGTACATGATATCATTGTTTCCTCATAATATATTCAGAAAGCAGTCATAAAACATTCATCTCTATACTATTAAACTGTTTAGTATTTGCTGATCGCAGATGGTCAGAACGTACATGATATCATTGTTTCCTCATAATATATTCAGAAAGCAGTCATAAAACCTTCATCTCTATACTATTAAACTGTTTAGTATTTGCTGATCGCAGATTGCCAGAACGTACATGATATCATTGTTTCCTCATCATATATGCAGAAAGCAGTCATAAAACCTTCATCTCTATACTATTAAACTGTTTAGTATTTGCTGATCGCAGATGGTCAGAACGTACATGATATCATTGTTTCCTCATAATATATTCAGAAAGCAGTCATAAAACATTCATCTCTATACTATTAAACTGTTTAGTATTTGCTGATCGCAGATGGCCAGAACGTACATGATATCATTGTTTCCTCATCATATATTCAGAAAGCAGTCATAAAATCTTCATCTCTATACTATTAAACTGTTTAGTATTTGCTGATCGCAGATGGCCAGAACGTACATGATATCATTGTTTTCTCATTACATATTCAGAAAGCAGTTATAAAACCTTCATCTCTATACTATTAAACTGTTTAGTATTTGCTGATCGCAGATGGCCAGAACGTACATGATATCATTGTTTCCTCATCATATATTCAGAAAGCAGTCATAAAACCTTCATCTCTATACTATTAAACTGTTCAGTATTTGCTGATCGCAGATGGCCAGAACGTACATGATATCATTGTTTCCTCATCATATATTCAGAAAGCAGTCATAAAACCTTCATCTCTATACTATTAAACTGCTTAGTATTTGCTGATCGCAGATGGCCAGAATGTACATGATATCATTGTTTCCTCATCACATATTCAGAAAGCAGTCATAAAACCTTCATCTCTATACTATTAAACTGCTTAGTATTTGCTGATCGCAGATGGCCAGAACGTACATGATATCATTGTTTTCTCATTACATATTCAGAAAGCAGTCATAAAACCTTCATCTCTATACTATTAAACTGTTTAGTATTTGCTGATCGCAGATGGACAGAACGTACATGATATCATTGTTTCCTCATCACATATTCAGAAAGCAGTCATAAAACCTTCATCTCTATACTATTAAACTGCTTAGTATTTGCTGATCGCAGATGGCCAGAATGTACATGATATCATTGTTTCCTCATCACATATTCAGAAAGCAGTCATAAAACCTTCATCTCTATACTATTAAACTGTTTATGGTGTTTTTGAAGTTTGTTCGTACGCAAATCGAAACATCTGATTGGTTGATAAAAACAGCACTAAGCAAAGTACACATAACTAAGGCAATATTTTTTTACAATGTCAATACCGGAGTTCAAACCTCACATAAGTCTACAGGATTTTTTTTAACTAGATACATGTTTTATAAATTCTAGAAATTACATAACATAAAAAAATATCACATAGTTTTTTTTTAAAACTAAGTGATCTTTTTTTTTTTGATTATCTGCAAAAAAGTAAACAAAAGGTATTCGGCATTAGTTCAAAGCAAATTAGTATTTGCTTAAAAACAATTTCCAATGTTTTTACAAAAAAAAAAACAATACGTTAATATATTCATCGTAGTTACTTACTTTCTCATGCTAATACCAAGTAGTGTATTTTTTCCATGAAATTCCACAAATATTTTTCTTCGTATTAGCTATAAAGCGGTAGAAGATGGAAATCAACATATCCAAGTACCGTACCAACGTCGTGTAAGGAGCGGGTATAAACTAGTACATGAAATATTTTTATGTATAACTTCTCAACCATCGTTTGTTTCTAATACACTATATTTGCAATGTTTCAGAAATTCACTAAAGTTAAGCAACATTGAGCCTGGTCAGTATTTAGATGGGTGACTCCTAAAGATTACTGTGTCATAAGCGGAAAAGGAGCTGGTGGAGACAAATGATTTGTGTTAATATTGAACAAACACGGCAATATTATGTTCTAGCTATATCTACCCGAGATTGCCCGGGAGTCTTTTTTGCAGTGTTGACATACTTGTTGGTAGAAGTATTTTTTTTTTATTGCTGTAGATATGACTGGGTTTGGCTCTCCACCCCTTTCATCAATTATCTGTCTCTTTAAACCAATTTGCATTGTTTAGCCCAAAGTCGTATTCTTTCATTTATCTTAATACCTTTTTCATATATTCGGTGTGTTGTTCTTGAGTTACAAATTTTTTATATCAAAATATCAAGATATGCTACTTCAAAATCTAGGTCACTCAACATGGCGTCCATTATTTGCTGAAATATCTCTGGCCTTATAGCAAGTGGCAATCTATTGAACTTGTACCTTTATGTGTGTTAAGAACTGTGTACATTATGTGTGTTAAGTACTGTGTACATTATGTGTGTTAAGAACTGTGTACATTATGTGTGTTAAAAACTGTGTACATTATGTGTGTTAAGAACTGTGTACATTATGTGTGTTAAGAACTGTGTACCTTTATGTGTGTTAAGAACTGTGTACATTATGTGTGTTAAGAACTGTGTACATTTATGTGTGTTAAGAACTGTGTACATTATGTGTGTTAAGAACTGTGTACATTATGTGTGTTAAGAACTGTGTACATTATGTGTGTTAAGAACTGTGTACCTTTATGTGTGTTAAGAACTGTGTACATTATGTGTGTTAAGAACTGTGTACATTTATGTGTGTTAAGAACTGTGTACATTATGTGTGTTAAGAACTGTGTACATTATGTGTGTTAAGAACTGTGTACCTTTATGTGTGTTAAGAACTGTGTACATTATGTGTGTTAAGAACTGTGTACATTATGTGTGTTAAGAACTGTGTACATTATGTGTGTTAAGAACTGTGTACATTATGTGTGTTAAGAACTGTGTACATTATGTGTGTTAAGAACTGTGTACATTATGTGTGTTAAGAACTGTGTACATTATGTGTGTTAAGAACTGTGTACCTTTATGTGTGTTAAGAACTGTGTACATTATGTGTGTTAAGAACTGTGTACATTTATGTGTGTTAAGAACTGTGTACATTATGTGTGTTAAGAACTGTGTACATTATGTGTGTTAAGAACTGTGTACATTATGTGTGTTAAGAACTGTGTACCTTTATGTGTGTTAAGAACTGTGTACATTATGTGTGTTAAGAACTGTGTACATTTATGTGTGTTAAGAACTGTGTACATTATGTGTGTTAAGAACTGTGTACATTATGTGTGTTAAGAACTGTGTACATTATGTGTGTTAAGAACTGTGTACATTATGTGTGTTAAGAACTCTGTACATTATGTGTGTTAAGAACTCTGTACATAATGTGTGCTAAGAACTGTGTACATTATGTGTGTTAAGAACTGTGTACATTATGTGTGTTAAGAACTGTGTACATTATGTGTGTTAAGAACTGTGTACATTATGTGTGTTAAGAACTGTGTACATTATGTGTGTTAAGAACTGTGTACATTATGTGTGTTAAGAACTGTGTACATTATGTGTGTTAAGAACTGTGTACATTATGTGTTAAGAACTGTGTACATTTCTCTTACAATTACTGCATTTGATAGTATGCATCCTATAAGTCGAATTTTGAGAATATTTTCAAAATATCGCTTCAGGACTGGTTACGTGTATCATTTTAAGCAATCGTTTAGTCCAATTGAGTAATCGGCACAAACCCGAATTTTGTTATTCTTTTTCATGCAAACTGTGGGACACGCCGAAGCACTATAATCTGTTTTACTCAAATCTTCATTTTTTACTAAGTGGTGCAGTTTTTATTCAATTATTTCTCAAGCTGCAAAATGTACTTTTCTTTTTGATATTAAAATGGTTTGGCCATTATTTTTTAATTTGAATGTTACTTTTGTCTTTGATCACATTCCTAACCCTTCAGAAAATGTCAAGAAAATTTGATTTAAGTTCCATTTTTAAATTATCTTAATTGGTTGCGGCCGTCTTTATCTTATTACAAAACCTATTTATAAGGAGTTCCATAAACGAAATGAATCCATGCAGCCCGTTTTGAATAGGTTTCAAGATCGATCCATGACGAATGCTTTAAGTTTAAATTTTTTGATTCAACGAAAGATTTTTCATCCACATTAATTTATTTATAATTGTGAATTCATACACTGTGCCTAATTGAAATTTAACATTTGTGTCTTCCATTTGCACATTTACAAATTTTCTTTTTCCATCATGAATGCGTTTTCTGCTTTTGTAGAAATGACCGTATTTTAAACTTTCGGATTCTTTTGTATGAATTCCTTTCTACAATGTGAGAACTTATGTCCCTTATTGCCACATTAATGACACTCCTTATTTTTAAAGCGGCAACTTTATATAAGTATATTTGATTAATTCAACAGAAGCGTTGTTTTCCTTCTTTCGCCAGGTAAAAAAAAATATATATTTAACGACATTTCGGGCACGTCTACTTCACTTATGTGTCACTATTTTGTTCATACAAGTGGAATTCTTGTTTTATACTTCACCAACAACATCTTGATAAGCAACTCACTGGTAATGTATGACATTTGTACATGCTTAAGTGGAAACGACATCAGCCCTAGTTAGATGGGAACGGTGGAGGTCTTGGACTGCCAAAAGTGTTCAAGTTGGTAAAGGATAGGCATCCAGCCGTAAAATTGCCTTAAATACAATGTCTAGTCGAAATACAGCAGGAAAAAAGAAAGGCAGTGCCAGTAGCACTAATGCTGCTGGTAAGGTCTTGGGCTTCGTAGATCCCAGGATGTGTGGATCTTCAAGGCCTATTGATTCCATCAAGCCTTGCCAAAGACAGGAGTGGAGAGGAAGACTTAGATTTCGAGACTAGACAATCAGGCCCCACCCTCATCAGAGGATTAATTGTGGCCTGATTCAACAAATAAACCGGTTGTTGTTGATGATGATGATGATGATGATGATGATGATGATGATGATGATATTTGACCGTGTTCCTTTTTCGACTGAGTGTATTTGTGAAATATCTCTTTCCTCATGTTTTACAGTATCAGTGCGTGAAAACGAGATACTACGAGCAGGCTGATTTTGAGTCAATCAGAGATCATATCAGTGACGCCCCATGGAGGGAAACCTTCTCACTCCCTGCTGACCAGTGTGCAAATTAATTCACTGAATGGGTCAAAGCAGGCATTGAAGCCTATGTCTCCATGCGAAAATTCTTTAGCAAGCCTCACTCTCCCCAATGGTTCACCCTGGAATGTGCAGCTGCCATTGCTGAGAGGCAGCAAACATTCCGTAAGTTCAGCCACCATAAGTCAGCTACTAATAGACAGAAATTTATAGAGTCAAGAAATAATTGTAAGGCCGTGATAGGTGAAGCAAAGAGAAGGTATACTGAGTTAACAAAGAAAACGCATACAGTCACATAAACTAGGTACTCAAGATTTCTGGAAAATCTACAATAGTCTAGTGAACAATGGTCAATGAGCAATTCCCCCACTATCAAACCACAATGATGTCGCTTGGACGCCCACTGATAAGGTTGAACTACTTGTCCAGTGTTTCGCCTCTAACTCCACTTTGGACTCAGATAACCACCCCCTCCCAAAATTCCCATTGCCGACCGAAGCCACACTTGAAAACCTGGTCATCACCCTATCTCAGGTTAGAGACATCATAAAAAACCTTGACACCTCCAAAGCTTGTGGGCCTGATCTTATACCAGTAATAGTAATAAAGAAATGCTCTGCTGAACTGGCCCCTGTCCTCTTCAAACTCTACAATAAATGCCTAGCTGAATCTTGCTTCCAGTCTACAAGAATTCTGGAAATAGAACCGATCCTCAGAACTACTGCCCAATCAGTCTACTGCCGATCTTTGCTAAAATCTTTGAATCTTTAATTAATCTAGCGATAGTCCGGCACTGAGTAAATGCTAAATTTCTTTCTGACCGCCAGTATGGATTTAGACAAGCACGATCTACTGCGGACATCCTAACGATCATCTCTGAATGCATGTATCATACACTCGACAAGGCAGGCGAAGCTAGAGCAGTAGCGCTTGATATATCCAAGGCCTTTGACAAGGTATGGCATAAAGGGCTTCTCCTGAAAATACGCTCATACGGTATTACTGGGCAATTACTTAATATAATTAGATCCTTCCTAACCAAAACAAAGATCCAGGTTGTCCTCGATAGCCGTTCATCTAAGCAACATGCCATAAATGCTGGTGTACCCCAGGGATCTCTCCTTGGACCTTTATTGTTCCTGATCTTCATAAACGATCTCCCTGATGACATAGAGTCTGAGATTGGTTTATTTGCTGACGACACCACGCTCTACTCTCTTTTGTGAGCAAAGGGGACGAACATATCCGAAGCAATGGCTGAATCCTTAGAAAATTACCTCCAGGCTGTAGTGGATTGGGGTCATAAATGGTTGGTAACTTTTAATGCCGCAAAGAAAAAGCTCCTCTCCTTCAATAACTACAATAAACCTCTCCAACCACCGATTGTCATGGCAAATAACACCCTATCTGAGAGTTCAACATTCAAACTCCTCGGCCTAACCTTCACAGGCAACATGAATTGGAACAAATACATTGAAGACATTGCCAAGGCTGCAGCAAAGAAGGTGGGCTCCCTCTACCGTGTTAGTAAACTCCTCACACCTGACATTATCCTGTATCTCTACAAAGCCACTATCCGCCCATGCATGGAGTATTGTTGCCACATCTGGGCTGGTGCATCATCTTCTAGTCTCTCCCTCCTTGACAAGGTCCAAAAAAGAGTCACCAACCTAATAGGTCCCTCACTGTCAACCAAGCTCCAGTCCCTGTCTCATCGTCGCAATGTAGCATATTTGTGCTTGCTTTACAAATACTTCAATGGATTATGCTCCGATGAATTGGCTACTCTGGTGCCCCCTCGACGTAAATTCACTAGACCAACTCGACAATCAGCTAAATCCCATCCATTCTTTCCTCGTGCTGCTGGTCTATGGAACTCCCTCCCTGCCCCCTGTTTCCCCGACGGTACTGACATTCAGAAATTTAAAACTAATGTAAACAGCCATCCTGCTGCGCAGCTCCCAATTTCGGTTGAACACCCCCCAACCTTCTCCCTTTTTTCTCAGTAGACCCTTCCGTCTACAGTGGCGTCCTGCCTTGTTTGTGGTGAACTATGTTAAAAAAAATATATATTATTCGTTAAATTTTTCAGTGATATTTTGTAGTGTCATCTCCGAATCTTGCTCCAGTTTTGATAGTATGTGTTATCTTATTTCAGCATCCTTTTGAGTTGTTAGTCTTTGTAAAAATATGCGACATTTGAACATATGTGGAATGAGTTTGCGGAGTTTGAATGTTTCAGATCTCTAGTTACTTGTTAATGTAGTATAATCTTCTGTATCCTTTTATGTCAGATTAAGACATTGCAAACTTGTGTAAAAAGTGAACTGCTTTCGGGCCAAATCTTTGTGTTATATCTACATATTTTGTCCCATAAAGCATAAAAAAGAGAGCAGGGGACTTGTTGGCACATGTTCCCCTACGCATACAGAAAGGGGGGGGGCAGGCGGGCGACGTTTGTCATAAGTGGGTCAACAGGAAGCTTTACAGACAGGCTTTCATAAGTCAGCCTATGCATTTGCAGGGGCGGAGGATTCAACCAATCAAATAAGAGAAGAAACACGAGGAAAAGGTCCTCGAGCAGCGTTAAGAGCGGACGTGAAGGATATTGACAGCTCACCTCGCTGTCATATAGGACAATTTATCCTTGCACAGGAGAAGGTCCTGGACCAGCGTTAAGAACGGAGTCTATGAGATTGACACCTAACACCGCTGTCATATCAAGCAATTTATCCCCGCACACAAAATCAGGAGAGAAGGTCCTCCAGCAGCGTTAGAAGCGGACGTCTATGAGACTGACAGCTGTCATATCAAATAATTTATCCCCGCACACAAAATAAGAAAAAAATAGGAAAAGTGGAATTCGAAAATTAACACTTAAGAAATACAGCGACATTTAATACGGCTGTCTACCGAACACCAAAAGAAAAAACCTGGTCCAACAAAATTGACTACGACAGACCAGTCAATCATATTACCTCTTCAAAGTCGAGATTACGTATATCTCGGGACCCTAAAAAAGCTCGTTAAGAACGGACCACAGAATCTCAAATTCTGTTAAAATATCCTTCCCTCCGCCGTCAAACCAAAAAGGTATGTGTTTACGACATAAGGACAAAAATAAAAAATGCTATATTAATTCGTCCTAAATCAAACTTTCATATTATATAGTGTCGTGTTAAATGATCTCATTCAATCGTTCCCCGCGATTTTAACACATTTGCCTTCATATCTCGATCTCCCGTGGAAGGAGAATGACTTCTCATTTGTTTTCCTCGAATTTCGTAAGAAAAAAAAACTTTCCTATTTTCATTTTCATAAAGGCTATAAGCCTTCTTAATTGCTATATTTGAACTTTTAATTCTGATCAACTTTCTCGGAATAACAAAAACCAGCCTCTTATAAGAACTCTGTTTGTGCGGAAAGAATATCAATTGATCTTTTGAAAAAAAACAACTTGTTATGCATTGTTAATTAGTCTTGGTTGTTTATACAATATATGATTATAATTTGTGATACGATGTGTTATTCATTTTTATGGAGTACGGGTTGATTTCCTTTCATCAGGTTTTCAACCTTTTGCACATTTTACATTCGTGGCTGAACTACGTGTAGGTAACGTTCAGAGTCATAGTACTACAATTATAACATTTGTTAACAGAAAAATAGTTTAAGGAAACGAAATCTCTTCAGGTAGTATGTAAGTAGAATACTTTTCATGTTCAATGGCTCCAAATTTTGTAAGCAAAAACTGTACATTTTTATAGTCTGATCATTTTTAAAGATTTTCTTCGTATCTCTGAAAATAGGCTGCAAATTCCCCAATTGAGATTATTACAGAATCCTGAAAAAACAAGTTAGAGTTTCCTTGGTCATTTTCACCTGAGAACTTTCATAAGAGTTTTGAAAAGCATTTCTTCTGTCTTTCAGGGTCTTCTTGATACTGTTTTCGAATTTTTTCTATGTCTTGTACGTTGTTTTTACTTGCTGGCTCAAAATTCCAACAAAAAACTTTTAAAGTCGTCCATGTTTTTTTTTTTTTAACTTGATGAACTTACTTTGTGTCTCTTTGTTCATACTTTTTGTTAATACCGCATGAGCCAATACAACACCCTTCATTGCCAATCTGCTGTACCCTAATTCGACAGCTAATGGATTCAATGTTGTAAATCAACTTTATTTTTATTTCTGAATAACATATCCACACGAATTATAATCCTTTCGGATTAGTTCATTCTCACAATGAGGGGTGTTTATCTCTCCACAAGAATAATGATGTCTGTTTTTTGTTTCTTCGTTACCTGGGAATACAACAAAGGGTTGGTCAATTTACTAGTTCAGGGGTAGGAAAATCACCTATGGGCAACACTTTGAGTAGGACCTCTTTACTATAGATAAAATAGTTGGATCGAGTGAACTCTATCTTTTACTGCTGAGATTAATACAACCAGATGAGGTTGAAAATCTACCTCATATAAATCGTTTTCCTATTGAAAAAGTAGTTATATGTCTGCAGCCGTATATTCCACCACAAGAGAATTGCAGATAAATAATATATATAACAAGACCAAAGGGTATTTGACATCATCATATGATGACTTCTTTCTTTTTGAAAATCCTCAAATCAGACTGAACATCTTGATTTATTTTAAGAGCAAACTTATTTACTTAGATTTCAGGAGATTAAAAATATAGAGGGGAAACTTGCGGCAATAAATAAATGAATAAAAAAGTGTCTCTCGAATATATACAATCTAATAAGGCTGAAATTAAGATGATAGATAATATCTATTTTATTTGTATTAACAAAATTATAAAACAAGTTCCTTGTGTGTCTGCACATGTGTCTGCGTGTTTCTCGTTTCTAAGTAACTTACTTATTTACAATTAATGGATTATTTATTGAAATCAAAAATGTCATAGTGCACACTATTAAAACAAACTTTTAAAAAATCCTATTTAAAAAATAATTTAATTATGAGTAAATTTTGAGATCAGTGTTGGGGACAGATCGTTCGAAAATTGTGTATAAGTGATAATAATTGTTTTTTTGTTTTGTTTTTTAAAAGATTATGACATGATGAACGTTTTGGAGTTGAAATAAATTTAGTATTACGTAGTAATAGGGGAAACAACCACATTTAAAGACATTACTGCATCACTACCGATGACAAAAAACAATCATCACGCATGCCGCCATCTTGTAAAACCTTGGGAATCCATCAATTATACTAGCATATTCACTCATTTAAAAAGTGTTTTTCTTCAGATGTCATGCATAATACTAAATAGATTTTAACTCCAAAAGGTTTATCATGTCATAGTTTAAAAAAAAAGAAGATTTTTATCGCTTATAAACAATTTTTTATCACAATCTGTCCCTGATGCAAATCTCATGGATATATATTGATATAGATATATATTGATATAGATATATATATATATAGATATATATATATATAGATATATATATTG